>CM060069.1:15823836-16361336 GCA_030533445.1 Cyprinodon diabolis
GTCCCTTGAGCATCATTAGACCCCAATTTAAATCTGTATCCAGCAAACTACTAAAAAGAATTGGTAATAATGTATGGTTTGTAACTCTGCAAAAGATATGGATAACTGAAATGCTTAGAATAATTACAGAATGAATGCTAAAATATTCTGTAATA
Source organism: Cyprinodon diabolis (assembly GCA_030533445.1). Lineage (NCBI taxonomy): Eukaryota > Metazoa > Chordata > Actinopteri > Cyprinodontiformes > Cyprinodontidae > Cyprinodon > Cyprinodon diabolis. The sequence goes on from CM060069.1 coordinate 15,823,992, forward strand.
AAAAATTTAGAAAAAAATTAGATGTGCACCAGTCACTTTCTGTTTTCAAGGTAACACTATGTGGTGCTTACTGATAACCTGATGGCAAAGCTGATTGCTTCCTTCGGTGGCCACCAGTTAGAAAACAGTGTAACCTTTAATACTTTCAACGCTTGCTTTCTCCTGCTGTAGGGCTTTTTCCACACTCTCATAAAACCTCAGTTCAAGATCATACAAATTATCCTCACAAGACATTTATAGTTGCCTTCACATGAAGGGCTTTAGAGAGTAGTTTCAGTGAATAACTGGTGCCATTTCACAAAGCATCAAACCATGACATTTACATAGGTGCTGTGTTGGAATTTGGCAGCTGCATCCTCCGAATGCCAGATTTGTTGGCCGATTACGTCACAGCACGGCGCTGTGGCTTCTTTGGATTCAAGGACTCCTTTGTATGGTGGAGAAAAATGCAGCCTTCTGTTGACTAGGTTGGAAGGACAGGCCTGCTGTATCTTTAGTAGCCTTGGGTATCGCGTTATAGATTGCAAGTCCAAGCCACCCAGCTGCTTTGTGCTCAGCGGAAAAAGGGAAATGGCGACTAACAGTGGTGAATATTGTAAGGTAGTTTAATATAATTAAAAGTATTTCAATAATTTTTACTTAAACTAATGAAAATAGTTGGTTTAAATGGTTAGTGAGTATGTGATATATGATGTACTGCTGCTGAAGCTCCTGAGAAATTAAATTAGCTCACAGAACAGTAGGAAGAAGTCAGCAATCATTCTTTGCCAGCTTTGTAAGTAAATTGTTACGTTACTGGACAAAAGGGCTTACGAGTGATGAGTGGTAAATGAAGGCTGGTTCTGTTTGAATCTATAGACCAGGTGTTGGCTCCAGAAGTACATGTGGCTCTTTAGCGCCCCCATTGAGGCTCCCTAGGGATTTTTCAAAAATGTATGATATAATTTTTTTTTTGTTTATTTTAAACTGCATTGTTTACAGCATTGGAAAACATCCTAAATATGCAGGCGACCACAAAGCTGGGAGTGAGAGAAAAAGTGCGATTGGAGAGCTTCAGGATAAATTAGAGGAGAGCAAAGATAGATTTAAGAAGTGGATTGCTTCTCCAAACTCCTCTACTGCTGCTAGTTTTGTTGCAAGCATTGAAAAACAGTCACAGATTGAACAGGTAGCGCTCTTATGCAAATATGTGAATTTTCTTCCATTTTTCCCCAAATCCTCAAAATATAAATAACAATAATGTTGACGATGTGAGATTTCGGGGTTAGAAAGCACTGCTCTGAAGGCTGATTTATACTCAGAAACCAGGTCGACTGCGTGTGACTGCAGACACTCTGCTGCACCCCTCCAAAACTGAAGGTGACCGCAGACAGTGCTGCACTCAGGAGGCCTCTGATTGGTCAAATCTACATCCGTTCTACACTATCTATATTTCCTGTTTAGTACCTTAGGGGCTTGTTTAGTTTGCATAACCGCTATTGCGGAAAACGACTTGTGAAGTTGGACCACTTAGAAGAGCGAGGTGCGTAAGAATGCTGGGACCATTTTTCCACCTGGATCCCTGCTCTTTTCGCCCTCATATCCCTCCATTGTCGCACAAACTTGCCACCACTTAGTCATCGCTTTGGTCGTATCTAGACCCACATGTAGTTCATGATTGTCTCTCTTGATTATGGGATAGAATAACATAGACCAGACCATGCTTCAATATTGGGCATAAATCAAAAATATCTGCGACAAGCTCACTACAACATACTGCTACGGGTGCATAACCAGCCCTTAATTCCATGCGGTGAGAGCCTTCACTGCTCCTCCCTCACCTCATAAGACAATCTGACATTTGCTGGAGGATAAACATTTCATCATGCATGTTTATTTAAGCCAACGTAGTCTTTTTTTGTAGTGGGTTAATATAATTAGAGCCTGTGTTGCTGTACGAGGCTTATATAAGAAACTCTACAATTTTTATATTTTTGGTTTAATATGGCTCTTTGAACAGTTTTCATTGCCGCCCCCTGCTATAGCCGAACTATTCTGGCCTCCTTATTTTCATGGCCTTCGAAGGATCCAATCCAGGTAGACCGGATCCTTGGAGGCGCAGAATTCAAACTCAGCCAGGAGTTCTCTTGACTTGATGGGAAGAGAAGTCATTACACCATCAGAGGGCTCTGGTTCAATTTCAGATCCCCCTGGAATCCTAATTACTTGATAGACTTTATTAGAAGAAGAGTGCCATCTGGCATCAAAGGAAACAGGCCACATCAATAAAACAGGAGCCTGTGGTTGTATACAGTAGCTTCACAAATTTTGAGTGCAGATGAGTGAATGTGCCTCTTCTGGCTAAGCTAGTTTAAGTAGTTTGTTTTAATAGCAGTGCACAATACTAATTAGTTATCCTTTTCAGGAATCCAACAATAGGTAACATTGTGGGACCAACATATGATGTGTCTGTGGCAGGAGTTAGGTACTAACTAACTAACTCCAACCCATTCCATGTTGGGGATTATAGTCCACTAACACATTTTCATAAATAAATTGATAATGACACTCTGCTTAATTGTTCCCAACCTCTTTAAGAGCATGCAGTCATCTAGGCCCTATGGCAGCAAACCAGACTCAAACAATCACACTACCGCTACCATGCACAGCATTCTATCTGGGAAATACTATAATATCATACCGGATGAGCATCTTTAGAAAAGTTCAACTTTTTTTTCTGTCTTCAGAATATTTTCTCGACAGCCTTGTAGATAAAGAGTATTTTGAATTATATGAATAAAAAATATTGTGTCGTTTTTAGTCAATGGAGGTTTTATCCTTGAGACTCTCCTTTTTATTTTCCCCAATCTCCGTCTTGTTGTTGAAATATGAAAACAGACATAACTGAGGAAACCGATGCCTGCAGCACTTTAAATGTTCTTCTTGGTCTCTTTGTTACTACCTGAATGACACGTTAGTGCCTTTATTGAGTCGTTTTGGTTGGCTGGCCTATTCCAAGAAGGTTTGTTACTGTTTCGTTATTTTTCTCAATATATATATAAAAAGTCCATTAGAAGAAAGAAATTATATTTTGTATTTACTTTATCTTTGGTGTTAGCATTTTTTTTTTTAAACAAGCGTTAAACAATAGCTAAGAATACAAATACCTTTACAAAGCATTATATGCTGGAGCAGGGATTTATCAAAGGTTTTATACTAATTCTATCTATCCTGTTTTAAAAAGCATTTGATTCATCATGGGTGTTTTATTTAAGCTTGTTTTGAGAAAATAATAAGAAACCAGAAACACAATTTACCAAGATCTTCACCTTAGCATGGATTTTAGTCAGGAAGTATCTTGCTTTGAGGCTGGAGTGCAAACCACTGCATCACTATACTGCTTTACAAAACCTCCCCTATTCAGACATTTTTGGTTAGCAGAGCAAAGAGTGTGCTTGTTCTCAATTGGTGTAACTGCATGTTAAGTAACAGCAGTTCCGCTGTGCTTAAATCGACTATCAATAAGCATCTGGTGAATTAAAATGGCCCAGAAATGTTAGGTCAAACTCTACTTAGCTTGCTCTGGCCATTAGATGCAACAGTCTTGTACTGTTGTAGATGAAGGTCTCTGAAGCAAAGAAACAATGAATAAAAGATTACCCTTGATGATGAACATAACCTTCATACATAATGTGAATGTTTTTTTTATCATGAATTTGATTAATATAACAGAGTGCCTGATCTTTGAACAGACGTTTGATTTAGTCTGTTCATGTGAAGATTTGAGGAAGAAAGGCACAGACTCTATAAGATGTAGTAAAACCTTTATACTAAATTAAAGCTATAGAAAAGGCAGTGATGTGATCTGTCTCAAACATAAAACAAAAATTGATGGCTTCATTCTCCAAATATAAGCACACAATTGATATGATACATGCTTTGATGATTGGTAATGCTTCAAGGAGCACAGCAAAAAAATAAAAACTTAAATATGATCTCAAATTAAATCTGACTATTCTGGGTAGGAACAACACTGTTGGGATCCAGAGGTCTGCCCTCCAGAGGGCGACGTGGATCCCTTTATGTGGGCTTCTGTTGTCTGTTGGGATCCAGAGGTCTGCCCTCCAGAGGGCGATGTGGATCCCTTTCTGAGGGGTTCTGCTGTCGGTTGGGATCCAGAGGCTTGCCCACCAGAGGGCGCCGTGGATCCTTTGCTGAGAGCTTGTGCTCGTCCGTGGCAGCTGATCCCCATCTGCTCATTAAGCTCTCCCTTCATAAGCTGGAGGAGAGCTCCACTCTGAGCCGGATTGTTTGAACCAGTTGTGGTTAGCAAGCCTGAGCCAGCCTGCCTGTTCTGACCCTGAAAACCTGAACCTGTAAACCTGAACCTGTAAACCTGAACCTAACCTGCTTGTCCTCTCTGCCTCCCAGGTAGAACCCTGTCTGAATCCAATAAACTATTGGACTTTTATCCTGCCTCTGTGTCTGTGAGTTCTGCATTTGGGCTAGTAATCCTGCCTGATCATGACAAACACATCTTAAAGTCTTCCCCCTTTTTGCTCACACTCAGAACCTTCATGGTTTATACAAACACTGGCCTGCAGCTTCTTCTCCAGAGCTGTGACCTCCAATGTCATAGAGTAAAAGTGCACTTTTATACTTTCCGGCTGTGAAGAGTTGCTGGCCTCAACAGTAAAATATCTGATATAGAAGGAAGATCGATTTTAACTTAAAATTCTAAAATTTTGTTTCATGCTTGTCTATATCATATGCAGTATAAGGCTCCTTGCTTTAACCAATGTCATTCTTCTTTTTTGTGGTTTAGTTTATATCTAATTCCTTTAGTTTTTAAAGTGTTGAATTTGTTTTTTTGGATAATATAATTATCAAATTACTTGAATTGCTTTATATATACATTATAATCACATTTAATGCACAATGTTCTCTAGTCTTTATCTCCTTATCATTAGGACCTTCAGATTACCTAACCAGAAAAGCAAAAGTTCATGGTTATGTTTCAAATTTTGAAAAACTTTCCATATAGTAAGAAAGCTAGAAACACACGAATAACAGATGTATTTTTGACAAATACTGAACTGAATTCACAAACTTTGCTTTGTTCCCTAGTCAAAGTACATAATAATCGTAAACATATCAGCAACTATTATCCCGAGATTTGGTGCTATTTGCGCTGTTGTTGATGTTGGAGATGACACTTTTTTGACACTTTGTGTCTCACACTTCGCACGTGTGACTCCACTGCCTTGATTCCCATTGTGCCGAGCTTGAATGACTTATTGCACAAAATACCTTAATCTGTATACATTAATATACATTCCCTGTTACTGGTTTTAGCCATGCAGAAAACTCTTGTCTGGATAGCCAGTTTTCATTGAATTTACACTTCCCCATGTTGTCCATATAAAAAGTTAGTAGAGCATCACCCAAAGTTAAGGCCGCAACATTGTTTTTATTAGTTCCGCTATCAGGACGAAACCAATAATAGTTACAGCGAACTGTTTGGTAAATGTAAAAAAAAATATTGTCAATCATTTAAATGTTTGATATGGATTACAAAACAAATTCCTTTAAATGATGTGGTAACAATTTTAAGACCAATGAAAGACTGATTTTAGACATGTTAATAAGAATTAGGGACTTTATATTGAAGAATTAAATGCCTTTTAGGTCTTTCTAAGGATCTGCAGGAGCCCTATTTACATTTTAGTGACATTACTTTGATAAAGTGTTTTTATTCTGTTTGCCTTTTAACCACAGCTGCCAAATCTTTGAACTTACTCATTACCATTTAGGGGCTTATCACAGCTTTCCCATGCAACTTTTTCACTCAGCCTTTTAAGTTAGTTTTATTATATCCTTGACTGAGACCTTGCAACAAATACAATTTTATGTTCCCAAGAACACAGAGGCCTGGTGTCTGGTAGAATTAATGTCTTGAGGCAATATGGTTTTCTCGCATACCGGCAGTTTGCCCCCAGATCCTTATCAGAGGTTGTGAGTGCCACTTGCTTAAAACATTAATAGTCCTCAGGCACATAATTCAGTTTAAACTGTGACCTGCAGTTCAAGGAAATCAGTAAGTCATGCTCCTCCTTGCAGCCTTTGCCACTGTGGAGTCGTTATGTAGTCAGACAGTGTGCATCATTGCACATCATGAAAGAATATGAGAAGTTGGTTTTTAATGAGGTGGACCTCAGTTTCCTCCTCTTAAAAAAAAAAGTTTAGTAACTATCTGAGCACAAGAGATGATTGGTTTACAGAACTGTTTCTTTGATGACTACTAAAACTGTTGTCATCTTGCTACTTAATTCATAAGCAATTGTGAAATATTGCCCTCCCTCTAAGTGTCAAATATTCATTTTATAAACCAAATTCTGTCATGTCTTCTTTTGATGAATCCCATTTTTGCATAGAGTGTGAATTGGAGTAAAGGGTTTGAAACTAAGTGTTCCTGAGCATCAACGCATCTAATGCTTTTGCTGCACTTTACTGAACTTGGTCAGCTAAAAAATTCAAAATGGGGCATTACAGTGGAGCAGGGGTTAACCTCATGATCCTGGTACAGAGACTATGGACCAAAACATGGCCACTGCAGGTTCGAGTCCCAGCCTGTTTATAATTGCCCCATGTCTTCCACTGCTTTCTAATCTCATGTCATGTCTGCCTATTTCCCAAAAATCACAAATAGAAGTTACTAGAGCATAAAAAAAGAGTAATATTAAAAATGCAATTTAATAAACAATTGAGAAGAACTTTTATCTCATCAGTTTAAATGGTGGGGCAGAGCTGAAAAGTAATAACGTTGTGTACTGTGATAGCGGCCTAATGAAAATCAATAGAAAATATGTCCAATGGAATATTTTATAAATTTCAATTAACTCTGATCAAAAACCACAGAGCGTTCTGGGTGATATGGGCAGAGGAAAGGATTTAGCATCTCAACCTCTCATGGCCAATCTATACAAAGTTGGTGATAGGGCCAACCTCTTTTTAAAGATTATGTTTAAAAAGGGTTTGTTTTTTGTCCTGTTTCAATTATGTAAAATAAAAAAAAAACATATCAATAATTACTGATAAAGATGATAATTTGATGATTTCAGCCATATCGCACAGCCCTAATATATTAGATAGATAGTTATGGGTTGTGACATTTATTTATCGGAATATCTTAACATGATAGCAAACAATATTGAACAGCCCTCAACCCAATTACATATTCTACAGTACTGAATCTGCAGAAAGAACATGCTGAGCTTTTATCTGATGCATAGCATCTTTTACTAAACTTGAATAATATCTCTTGGGTAATATCTTAAAGTAGTCTGGGTCACACGTATGTCCCAATTTTTTAAAGAGAAAATAAAATTAATTCTGGGATTATGCATTTTATATATCAATATGATTAAAGATGATTTTATGCACAAAAATTGAGATTAGACAGTAATCAGCCTGTGTAGAGTATGTCTTTTTTTTCTTGTTTTTTCCTGCAGTTTGGCATATTACATCTAAGCTAGAGTACATTTTTGCTAGATGAGTACAGAACTCGGTGTGAACACACAACTTTACATGAGCACAGATATGAGTATTTATGTATAAGGGTTTATGTCACATAAACCTTTGTGTTTCCCTATACACTAATAAACTTTTAGGTGTACATCCCACCTCTCACCCAATAAGCACCTGTAATACGGACCATTTCCACCCCAACCCTGGGAGGATAAGCTGATATTGACAAAGAATGGATGCTCAGACAGACACACCGGGTGACTAGCACCAGCATCATTCAGAAGTTTGCAAAATTTTATCATACCACTTGCAGCATTAACAGTCAGAAATAATTGAGTTTTCAACTGGATGGACCTAAAAAGACATTGATGACATAGCGGTGAGAGACTTAAATACAACAAAAGCAAACAAAATATCAGTTAAACAACCATTGAGTAATATTCTATCAGCTCCTCACTTTCATCTGATAGTAACACCTTTGTCAGGGCCACTCAAGTGGCCGTTAAAAACCTTCAAAATAAAAGGCATTGCTTTGGCTGTTATTCCTCTGTAATTCTGATTTGTATATATTTTTAGGTAACAGAACATTTCAAGGCAAACAAATTCTGCATTTTATAATTGTTTTAATTATAAAAAACAATAATTTAAAAAAAACATCACCTAGAAGCTTTTCTTACTATCCGACTCATTCATCTATATCCAAAAATGTAGGCAGACTACTATTTAATGAAAAGCCACACCATGAAATATTGTTGTGTCAGTTTTTAAATAATAAAAGCATATTGTTACCAAACCAACTGCAATGAGACTCTCCTACACACTACCTTGGGGGTATGTTGACAGGCCTGTCCCTATGCGGCAGAGTGAGATAGCTTTTTTTTTTTGCTTTTTGAAGAAAAAGGGCTGCAGTGTATAGCACAGCTGTGTGTCATCCTATAAATCAGAAGTCCTGGCCACAGGTGTCCCATAGATCACGCAGTCTCACCATGGTGTCAAGCTCAAATAGCGGATCTACGCACCACATGCCTTGCCTCCACAGAGAAAATTAATCACCTGGAGTATCTAAGCTGCTGCTGGTACCACCTTAACACACCCTGCCCACTCCGCTGTGCCACCTACACTAGGCCTCACATTAACAGTAGCCCACCCAGTCAGTCTCTGAACACTTGTTTGACCAACCCGTAAGCTTTTCAAAGTGCATTCTCTTCAGTTTGATCAATATGTTAAGAGATGCTGTCTTCGAGAGGATTGGCAATCATATTCACTTGTCTCAGCTGTATGACTAGCAGGAATGAAATATATATATATATATATATATATATGATGAAGTATGAAGACTGTAGCTGTAATGACATCATTAAAGGAGCTGGTAGCATTAACAATTTCCACACATATTTAGGAAATGTCATCAATAAGTCAGTCTGGAAAGCGCAGAACTAAAGAGGCTTTAATCATGGCTTTATCCAGTATGAAGTCCAGCTTAACATCTTGGAAAGCATTATACTATCTTACTGAATTAGCATGTGAGTTGTAGGATTTCTTCAAACATGACTGGCATATCTTCCCCAGTGACTTCCCCTTAAAATGCAAGGCTGAAAGAGTTATATTAAGAGAAATATGAGCCTGGAGTAATACAAGATCTATTAGTGCTTACATTGTTTTGCAGCCGGGCAATCAAAGCATACAAAGAAATGGACACACTTCAGTTGGCACTGACTAAGGGTTGGATAATGCTTTGATTCTGCGGAAAATGAACGGAAATAAAGGTACAGAAATTGGTCAAGTGCAAAAGCCTGTCACTCATCATATATCAAAATATATTGATAGGTATTATACAATTCACATCTCCGAGCTTCTGGGTACAGTTTTTAAATTGATCCGTGAGTGGTCCATGTTTGTTCAATCACTTTGTCCCGTTTTTTTAATCAAGATTCACTACAAGGCAAAGAGACAGCACCCAGAATAAAAATAAAAACAAAACAAAAAACTGTCATGATCGCACTTCATAGTCACTTCATTCACCTGCCGTTCCCTCCCCGCTCTCTTATTATCACCTGCTCCCTCTGCTATATATATATATATATATATATATATATATATATATATATATATATATATATATATATATATATATATATATGTATATATATATATATATACACACAGTTCAGCCCGGATCATTACACATGTATTCTTTGTTTATTTGTTTATTTGTGTTATCTATTCATCTGAGTGAGCCCAGTGGATTGAGAGGGTTTGGTGTTTGTTGCCTGATCCTGTCTCAGCTGTTGTCTGCTGAGCCCTCAGGGTTTTGGCTCAGCGTGTAGGGGGAGCTCTAGTTCTGGCCCTTCACAACGGAGCCCTTAGGGTTTTGGCTTGGGACACGGAGGAGGTCAGTTTTAATTCCCTTAAGCCTGGCTTAAGGGAATTAAAACTGGTCTCCAAGGTGGAGACCAGTTTGAAGTTCTGCAGTGATTCCGTTACCATGTCCTCCTGTCCCTGTCCCTCAACAACTGAGCCTGCCTGTCTCCATCTGAACGTGCCTGTCTGAGCACGCTGCTGGACTCATAGAACCCTGAACCTGCCTTCACGCTCTCAGGATTCCTGGAACCCTGGATCTGTCTGTTTCTGTTTGGGTTGGAACCTCTGGTCAGGCTACGGACCCCTGGATCTTGGAATTGTTTCTCTGAACTGGATCGGTCTCCTGCCTGCTCACTAAGTTGCTGCATCGGGGACATTTTGGAGGGCTCTGAACCGCATCTCTTTCGGTGGTCCATCGGCTGGATCTTGCTTTCCTCGGAGAAGATGGACTGAACTGTTAAACCAGCTAAGTGACTTACTCGCATAATCATCTCCTGTCATATGATTGCAGTCACTAACCTGTGTGTCTTTCTCCAGAGTGTTCTGGAATTCTGGGTACATCTGTCCCGTTTTATGACAAAAACACCAAAGGTTTCAAATTGTGTAGCACATAACAGCACTAACGTCTAAATTTCTGCCTTTAGAAGTATAAAGACTAAACTCCCATGTGTGGATCTTGTCCTGTGCATGTTTGAATCATGGGGAACAGTCTTGTTTTTTTTGTTTCTTTTTTGTTTGTTTTTCAAACTAGCCCTGTGTGCTTTGGCCACATTTCAGTGAGTGTTTTAGTTGTTAAAGCGTTTTTTTTTTGTTTTTTTTTGCAGGGTCACTTAAGAAGAAAAAGGCAATATTAAATCAAGTACCCATATCTTCAGAAAATCATGGTGTGTAATATATCAGAGGCAAAGCAAAGACTCAAGAAGTCGACTCTCTACAGGTTCTTTATTAACAAAATCTGTTTTTTTTCTCGGTACACAGATTGAAATATTTTGGGAATATTACAGGGAACATTATACTACAAAAATATTGCTTTTATAGTTAAAATACTTAAACAAAAGCTTCTAACAAAGATCTTGGACGTCATATCTGGAACAACAAAGTTCAGATACAGCTGCCGGTGTGGACACACCCAAACTTAATCCTTTCTCTACGATTTTTAACAGCACCTAAAGAAATTCAATAAACATTTTAACACATCTTCACATATCGATTGTATCAGCATCTTGTCAGGATAACATCATACTTGGTTTCTGCACGCACTATTCATCTTACAAGTAGCTGTCTCCTGGTTTGACAGCATCGTTATTTACTTTGCTGCCTAGCCTGGAGAGCTTTGATACACTTCTGCTGCATAGAAATGTGGAACTGCAACAATATAACATAAAATATAACATAAAAGGATACAAACATTTTTCTTCCTTATACTGCATCTGAATAAACTTTATTCCAACTTTGGGTCCATAGGGATTACGAATTTGAATATTTTATGCAAGAATAAGAAGAATTACGTTTTGTAATATCTATTATTTCCTAAATATTCAAAGTGTTTACATGCAATAAGATTAAAGTCCTAGTGAACTTACAGCTCACAAATGCTGCATTTGACTTTTTAATCTCTGTTACGATATTCTCCATGTCACAATGACTGCAGTGAGTAGACAGAGCCCTCTGTTAACAGAGGGTTAGTTGATTTAGACCAGAGCAGGTGATTTTTACTTCTGTTCCAGTGTCCGAGAGAATGAAATGTCTGGGTCAGATTATGAGGAGAAAAAAAATGCCAATGTGGCTAGAAAGCAGAAACATAAGTAATATAATGTGTCTGTACTAGCACCATTTTGCTAGCAGAAGCAAAATGGTGCTAGAACACCATTTTGCTTCTGGCAAAAATGTCCGTGTGGGTTTTGACCAATCATTGTTTGGTCAATAAAATATAATAACGATTAACACAAAAAAAGAACTTACCATTAATGTAGAACCAATCATTTCTTTTTATTTGTTGTTTTTTTTCACAAAATAGATAAGTATGTCTGCCACGAAACAGTTGAATATGTCTTAGCACATGATGAAGTTGGAGTGCTTCTTCTCTCTAGTGCTAATGATGGTTGACAAACAACTTTAAGATGCATTACAGTCACCTACAGGAAAAGATTGTGGGCAGCTCCACAAACTTAAATAAAATTTAAATAACTGTATTATGAAAAAAATATATATATTCCTCCTAAAAATCAAACAAACAAAAGAAAATTAAATATACAAAAAGAAAAACCTAAACTATTGTTTCTTCTAATCTTTACTAGAACATCCCTGTGTTTTTTCCATTGCAGTGTGTGCTCTGTTTCTCTGGGGTCCAGAGTTATTGTAAAAGTATCAGTAAAGTCCTTAAACGTGTATTTTTATTTTTCAACCAAAATGGTAGCATTGTAAATAACTACTGCATGCTAGATTTTTAAGACACGTTTAGCTAATGTTAGACGACATTTACATTTCATACAGAAAAGGAAATTTGCACATATTATAATGAAATACTGATCTGTCTTTGGTCGTTGGTGGTTTGCATTGAAATGGTAACATTAAGATGAGGAGAGATTAAGCAGTGATTTTTAAATATAGTTTATTTTTATCTTTTCTGATACTTGTACTATATGTACACGTCATACTTTTTAAATCTTGTTTCTATGGTTACTTTCACGATATGATAAATAAGTCCAATTAAGTTTTCCTTTCGACTATCATTATCTCCCAAATTACGCTGAGAGCACGATATTCACCAGCTATATTAATCCCTCTTAATCCTTCCATTCTTATTTTCCTTGAGTGCTTCAGCAAATAAAATTCTTTATTTTTGATTTACCATTTACTCTAAGCACTATAACCCCTTCCGAAATTACAGTTATTTTAACATCTGGATTATTTTTCTGTTTGTGTTTTATAGACTGCATGTATTTCTCTGTGTTGTACATAATTTCCAAATGCACTGAAAATAGAGAATTCTTTTAAAATTTTAAGAAATAGAACGCACAAGTTAAAAAACAATCCACTGGACTTTGTTTCCAAGTTTAGTACTCAATAAATTGTTAACTAGAGTGCAGAGACTCTAAAACATCCCAAGATTCTGACAGAGAAACACACCTTGAGTATCAATTAAACCAAAATCGAAAAAAAAAAAAAAAAAAATATATATATATATATATATATCCAGAACATCTCAAGTGGCAAGTCCCAAGTCTTCCAGTCAAAGACTTACACCACTATACGACAGAGAGAGTGAATTGCTGGTATTGTACAAAACAGTAATATAAATCAATTAGATCCAGACATGCCAAAGCTTCTAAAGTACATTTTTAGGATAATAGTTATTCATTTGAGAAAAAAATTACAACTTCTTAAATTTTGATATGTTCAGTTAATAGAATTGGTTGGGAAATGTGTGTTAAAGACTATTCAAAGTATATAGTTAATTCACTATTGTTTGCCAAATCAATAAATCGGTGAGCAACGTCATGGACTCTTATGCTAGGTTCAGACCGCAAGCACTAGAGGCAGCAGAAGCAGCTAGTTTACATGCAAAGTCTATGGTTGATGCACATCAAGGCACATCAAAAGGTCCTGTAGAGCATTTTGAGCAGCAGGAGCAGCGTGTCTGAGAGGCTAAAGCAGTGCATCATGAGCTTCTGAGCTGACAAGGAGACAGACACGGCTGCTGCTGATGCAGATTGCTACGATCAATCCTCTGAAACAGTTTATTAACGCCTATATTAACTCAAAATGTCGAAACCTGCCGGCAAAATATGTTTGATTTTAATATTCTGGTGACTGCCATTTTGATTACGTACATGAAAAACGCTTTCCAGCCACCACGAACAGAGGGGAAAACCTAGAATAGGCGACCGGGCCAGAGGCTGGCGTTGGAGCAGATTTCCACGGACAAAACATCCCTGTACAATGTTTCAGACTGTCATTGTACGGGGGGACAGCAAAATAATTTTTTCAAGGCAGTATCCTAATCTTGATGAACTGGTTGCGCTGATGAGGTTTTCAGGTTGACCTTCTCATTTAAATATATATTAAAACGACTTTTTATCCACAGCAAATATCGCAAAGCCACTCTCTTCCATTGAACACAGGAGCAGCGGTAGCATCAGACGGATGTGGACACACTTTGCCGGACGCGCTTCAGGAGTATCAAAGGTGCTCTTGACACACATCTGACCTTAATGTGAACAAGCATCAGAAATGAAGCAGCGGAAGCTTTTTTGCTGCTTCCAGCATTGCGGTCTGAATATATCATTAAAGGAAGCTGCAGGCCTGCATTTCGCTTGATCACTTACAGCTGGCATTATTTAAGGGACTAGACCAGACTTTGTCAGACTAGACCTCCTTATGCTAGGGCTAGTCTAACCTGAACTCCTTTCCTGGAATTTCTGAATTCGGCTTTTGGTAAATGGGCCTCAAGAGTCCAAGTTAAGTTTCGAGTCTTTATGGCCCAAGTCAAGGTAGATTCTACAATCATTTATTTTTGTAACTATGAGTGACACAAGTCTTAAACTGGACATGCATTCTCTAAGGTATTGGGGCCTTACCTGTATGAGACGTCCTTGTTCCGTCTGTAGAGTATTCAAGTCCTGACCAAGGCTGCTCTGACCCCTGCGCAAGGATTCGTAGTCCATCTTCAGCTGTCCTGCATGGGCAGAGAGCTTGGACACCTCTTCAGCCAAGCTGACAAGCAGGGCGCGATCCTGGCCTTTGACCGACTTCAGGTCAGTGTCGTGGTCGGTGAGTGAGTGAAGCAGTGAGGTCTGCACACCCTCAAGCCGCATGAAGTTACTGTTATAGTCAGGACAGTTGGGGTCAATGAAGATGTTGATACGAGAGCCGTCTCCCCTCTCCACAGTAACCAGGGCATTTGCTTCATCCTGATTGGTGGAAATGTGGGGTAGGCCATCAGACAAGGGTGGAGCCTGGTAGTGGTTCATAAAAAGGATGGTGCCAGTTACAGTGACAGCAAGCAAAACCGCCACAAAGAGCAGGATAGTGCAGAGCAGGTAGCTGCAGCTCATCCTCTGAGAAAAGAGAAGAGAGGAGAAAAAAAGGAATCTGTTATAATAGCACTTGCTTCAACTTGAATGATCTCATATCATAACACAAGCGTTTTAGAAAAAATTCTAAATGACTCTCATCCACCATTGCAAAGAGTATTATTACCAGCATATATATTATAATTAAATTCCAACCTTCATGAAATATCTTTCTGAAAGAATTTAATGGAAAGAAATTGCCTATTCCTTCAACTGCCACTTAGGAAAAAGGAAAAAAAAAAAGAAATCAACTTTTAAACAAAAAATATATTTTTTTAAATGCTGAATGATATTATAATAAAATAGCTGACCCAATGTCTGAAAAGGATAATGGTCTAACACAGTAAAAATTAATATATTGTTATGAGGCCAATTCAAATATCTACAGTATGTGGCTCAGTATCATTACCCTTTCAATATTTTCTCATTTTGTTACGTTAAAAGCTAAAACTTTGGTGGGTGTATTTTACTCTATTTGATGATCCAACATAAACCTCTACTCTATCAAAAATAGGTTTTAACATAGTCTACAATCTTAACGGATAACTTTTTATAAATTCTGAGAGTTGTGGGCATATATGTTATACCTCATTAGACGTAAGCTAGGCTACCAGCTTTATACATCTAGAGATTAAAATGTTTTCCATAATTTTTCAAAAACAGCCCAAGCTTTTCAAAGTAGATAAAGAGTGTCTGTGAACAATATCTTTTTGGTATTTTTTTTTACTGGTTTTAGGTTGGGCCTCTGACTCAGCCATTCTAAGGCATTAATAGTCTTGCTAGGAGGTAAATCACTGCCCCAAGCTCCGGTCTTTTAAAGATTAAATTAAATAGTTAAACAAACTAAATTAATTTACAAAATTATATCTTACTATTATCAAAAAATGTCAATACAAATGTGAAAAATATACACCTAAAAGAAAGAAAGTTTTGTTTTATCATAGTTTTGGTAAGGGTGCCACCTTATTGCAGTACCTCAAACAGTTATATTTCAGCGATATATCCCAACCATAAAACACTTAAAACATTTGGTATGATGGAAGACAAAGCTGAAAGGACACTGAAGTGTCTTAATCAAATTGCTTATGCTTTTGAGCCCATTTATTGTGTGACTCAAGCCGTAGTATGGAGAGAAGAGGCAATTTTGGTGTTTTTGGTTGTTGGTTTTTGGTTTGATGTTCTAACGATCCAAGCTACCTGACACTGGGATGTATGCTCTGAGTAGAGCAGGAGGGAACGCGACCTGCTTTTCGGAGTCGTTTTCCAAATCAATAATTTAATCAGTCAATTGAACAATTGAAATACTTTCATCACTTCACATTTTCATTGCTTTTCTCTACCATTCTCTACAATTTCAAAAATATCTTGCTGTAACATGACCAAGCATTCAGAGGTTCAATAGGTATGGGATCTTTTTAAGGACTGAAAAGGGAAGCACTTTAATAAGTACAATTGAAATTGAGACTTAGAAAGGCTGTAGCTGATCAACCAAATAAACAAAATGTGCGGAAAAAAAGAAATCAGAAACATATCTTGCATCAACTAAATTATAAGGAACATAAAAGGGTAACACTTAATTTTTCCACCCATATCAAGAAAAATAGAAAAAAGATAGCGGGCTAATACAAGAAACCATTATGTACGATAAACGATGCGTAACTCCCCAACATCTTCCTCACAAAGAATCAAGAATTGATCTTTTACTGTTTCATTTTCCACACCAGAGGATGTCCCATATGAAAATATGTGGGCTGATGCATGCAAGCGTGTTTGTTTTCTTTTTTTATGAGTATAAGAGGCAGCACATTAATATGGAAATTGGCTTCAGAAGCACACTGAACCACTGTTAATAGAGGACTAACGGTCTGCTTTGCGAAAGAGCTTTATGATTCCTTTAGAGTTAGGAGAATCAATTATCCTCAGCAGGGAAAGTTCCTTTAAACTTTGCTTACACAAAGTCTATGGGCACAAGCCATAAAAAGACGTAAATACCCATGACATGTGGGGGTGTCTTCCTAACAAGTAAGATCAATTTTATAGTGCTTCTCAGACAAGTTGTGTAACCTATAAGGGTACATGTGGGCTGGGCATGCAGATTCCCAGTTTTCTAGCTGTAGGGGTTAATCACCACCCACGATGGCTAAAAACATTGGGTTTAGAGGAAGTACATTTTTACCAGTCCCTGATTATGCTCTAGAATATGAAGATATTCATATTCTAGAGCATAAACCAGGCCTATTTTCAAAAAGGGAATTTTACTATTGCTGATTGATTTATTTTACCACAGTACATCAGGGGAATTAAAGGTGAAAGTGTTTTTGACATTTTAAAGCTAAAAACATTTTCTGATGAATGCTTTTTTCAGGTCATATTTTTATAAAGGAAAGAGCAGGTAGCAGGATTAGCAGAGGCTATGCACTCAACGGGAAAAAATAAATAAAAACCTGGGAGGAATGCTTTCAGATCTGCTGCAAAGGCAAATAAAATCTAAAAATAAAACCTTTGGAAATATCTAACAAAAATATGACCCTTCACGACATAGTCAACAGCAGAATACAGCCTCTTGGATTCCCTTTTTGCAAAATTTTCTGAAGATTTGAGCAAGTTGAATGTGTCTCAAAAAAACATGACCATTTTTAGACTACAATTAGAATTGCTGTGCTTGGAAACAAGACCAGAGACAGAGACTTGCATAAAACAGACCTGTCCTACTTTAAAGCCCAAAGGAGTATATAGTAGATCATGCTTCAGACTAGTTTTGCAGCCAGTGGCATAGGAAAAAATGCATGTGCAAAAGGAAGAAGCTAAATATGAGAACTCTCAGAAAGGAAAAGGAAGACCAATCATTTAAGATGAAAGCACGGTGGCAGGATAAATACCCTAGTCCACTTTGTAAAAACACAAAAAGCAGCAGAGTAACAGTAGATTTGCAAACAGAAAATCCAAAATCCATAAAAGCAAAAGGTAGAAGATGAAAAATAAAATCATCCTTCTTTGAGAATAACCAAGCAATAGCTAAATCTTTAGAAATAATTCCTCCATGTTGTAGGCATCAGAGCTCAATATATTGCAAGAAACAACTATCTGATTTTACTCACCTAATAAGTTTAGAAGTTATTTAGACGTTTAGAAAAACATGACATGTTACAAGTTGTCCAATAAGTTAATTTACTGTACATTTATCATGCTGATCACTACCATACTGATTGTTCTAAGTGTCACAATAGGTTATGTTTTTTTGTTTGTTTGTTTTGCACAAGACAAGGAGAGAATTTTGTACAATGCAAAAAATAAAATCAAAATAAGTATTTTTTCTTAAAATAAGTGCATTTTTTATTGAATTAAGGATTTAAGTGAGACACTTTGCAAATGGAACAAGACAATTTAGACTTAAACTAAGAAAAAACAAGTGCAGTGTCTTATTTCAAGTGGATAATATCTAGATACCTTATTTTAATACTCGTTCCATCAGCAAATCATCTTATTTACCTGCGGAAATTAAGGGTAAATACCATTAATTTAGGACAATTTTACTCATTTTGAGATCATTTTTGCAGTGTAGACATGGAAGCAAAGGGTTCACTTTATTTCTGAGTTGCTACTGCTCTGGTGGAGTAGTCTATTGTCAGCAAAGATCTTACTGATGCACTCCAGAAATCAGATCTTTGTAGAGGAGTGATATTACTGTTGACAAAAAAAAATCTATAGTTTATCACAACCAAGGTTGCCCAGAAAATATGAAAAAGGGTAATTTTTTAAACAAAAGTAAA
The DNA here is from genome assembly GCA_030533445.1 of Cyprinodon diabolis. Classification (NCBI taxonomy): domain Eukaryota; kingdom Metazoa; phylum Chordata; class Actinopteri; order Cyprinodontiformes; family Cyprinodontidae; genus Cyprinodon; species Cyprinodon diabolis. The sequence goes on from CM060069.1 coordinate 15,842,704, forward strand.
ATTAGTCCTTTTGCAATTATGTAAAAAAAACATTTTGATGAATAGACAGGTTGTTTGACTGCCTTGCTTCCTAGTATTGTCTGCTCATTTAATAGAACTGAGGTCTGAAATATTTAAGTGGCCACATGTTAAATGGCTTTTAGACTCTTGAGTGTCTTATTGGAACACACATGATTTAAATGTGAGGCCACTTAGTTTACAGTTTGTGAAGCTGACATATTCAATATGGTGGCAGCCTTTCTCCACCCATTCAATCTATATCAACTCACAAAAAATAACATTGCAATGCTGTTGTTACAAGGCTAGAAACTTGGTAAATGCTCTTTGTTTGCTCTTTGTTTTTTAAGCTTTATACACTGACCTTTAAATATAATTTTTAATTTGAATAACAAAAATAAATTCCCAGTGGAAATTTTAAACAAGTTTTGCATCTTGGGAACTGCACATTTCCGTAAAGCTTGAATATGACACATTTGCAACAGTGGCTTCTTTTTTTTAATCTTTATCCTCTCAGTTGATGATGTTGGACTTACTTTACAAAGGACAATGACCCTAGATTTATGTTTTCATCTGAGAAGACAGTTTGAGTTTGAGGACACAGTTAGATATTCCAGCAGGATGATCCAACACAATAAAAAGATTTTGTAATAGATAAAACATTATGTTCTGGAATGACACTAAACTCCACTGTATTAGAAATTAGTAAATATTGCATTAAAGCCAGATTGAACAATCAGATGAGTTATGCTGTTCATCATAGGATGAATGATCAAATATTCAGAAAGAATTTTCTTCCTTTGGCACCTTCTTCTTCTTCTTCTTCTTCGTCGTCTATTTGAGCTGATGTAACAGGTCAATTTCTCCACGGTGAGATCAAAAAACTCAATCGATCAATAAATGAATACTAAAACTATAGACAGGAGACGTATTTGCTTTTCATTAGTTTTTGTTGTGAACGTTTTTCAAACTGCCTTAAGTAATAATGCAAGCTACACAAGTAAGAGGAAAATAATCATATGTGAATAATTAAGCTTTTCTGCATCTTCCCAGTAGTCCTACACCACCCTCGGTCCAAAGAACCCATCAGAGCCGGAATAAATTAAGTGTCACTTGATCTTTAAATGTTTTTTCTTTTTGGGGGAAAAGTTCGACAGGCCTGTATGGTGATTATAGGCAAGGGTAACAAAAATAGTGCTTGATACGACAAGGCTGGCCACTCAATTTAAAAGTCTTGGGATTTATGTACCTGCATATTAACAACATGCTATATCCTGCCAAACCAGACAACAAATACACATACTGAGCAAATATAAACAAAGGATAGAAAAATCAAACCACTGCTTTTTAAAAAAAACAAATAATCCACACTGAAGAAATCGGCTGAATATACATCCTTTGGTTTCTAGGCCTAACTTTAAATGTACATAAACTTTGTCATGTTAAGCAATTTGATTTTCCATGATAAACTCATTGCAGCTCCAATACTCTACGTAGATATTTGCTTGTATCAGGCTATGAATATTTGTTACAGTATGTCTGTGGTATATATTATATTCATAATGGGCACACTGTAGAATGGTGGTGATATGGTATAAAACAGATTCCAAGGGCTCTGTTGCCAGCAGGCCGAGACACCACTGAATGCCATCATTGAATGTGTATTGCTGACTGGTAGCTTTTAATGGACCATAAACCATGACCATGACTTTGAACATTGGGGATCAATGCCCATCTTTATCTTAAGCATCTTCACTGGAGTAGAGGGTCTGGTTGGTCCCTACAATGCTGCTCTTATCTGCTCTGCAAGGCCCTCTCAGCCCAGCTCACTCCACAGGACACCTCCCACAGAGGTGTGTCTTGGTCCCCCCAACGGAGTTGGAGAACTTTAAAACACCCCAGGACACTGGATTTCTTTCTCTTTCTGTGAAGCTCCTTTGAGATTCACATTGGTAGAGGAATCCTGACCAAGGTTAAGTTTGTGATGGCTGACACGTCAGAACCGAACTAACTGTTCGCAACAATCCTCCTTGAGTTTCGGGAACTTCTAAGATGTGTGAAGAGATGAAGTGAGTGGAGGAGGAGAGCTCCCCTGGTTTATCTCTGGAACAAAGGGAACCCCTTTCTGTAAGGCTGCTATGCTAAGCTGCTAACTTCTAGAGAAAACTCAAATTTTCCAAAATGGACATGGGCAGAGGTATGAGGTCTGGTACATTTTGGGAAAGATTCTATTTAAACAACAATGTCTTTTGATGTTTTAACTGAATCCTAATTTACTATTCACTGCTTGCTATTTCAAAGAGGGTAAAGTATCTAACTAAAGGTTATTGATTCCTGATTAAGCAAATCATTTAATAAAACATTATTTGGTCAATTAATGTTTTATTGACCTCATTGATTTGCATTGTGGCTGCTCAGTGGAGCAGTGGGTAGCACTGCTGCCTTGCAGAAGGCAGGTTCCAGGTTCGATTCCCAGCCTGTGGTCTTCTGTAAGGAGTTTGTATGCTCTCCCCGAACTTTTATGGGTTCTGTCCGGGTACTCCGGCTTCCTCCCGCAGTCCAAAAACATGACAGATCAATTGGCTTCTCTAAATTAGCCTGTGGTGTGTGTGTGTGTGTGTGTGTGTGTGTGTGTGTGAATGGTTGTTTGTTCTGTATGTCTCTGTGTTGCCCTGTGATAGACTGGCGACCTGTCCAGAGTGTACCCCACCTCCTGCCTGTAGACAGCTGGAGATAGGTACCAACACCCCTTGTGACCCCCAGCAAAAAAAATAAAAAGGATGGATGGAATAAAAATTATATCTGATTTAAATTTAAAATTTATTCTTTGGCAGTGTTATAGTGTTACCACCTGTTTATTTTTGAGTGCAGTCTCCCTAATATTTGTAGCAGAGAGTATTTTTCAGAGGTGAAGCATGCAACAGCAGATACATATATTGATTGAACATTAAGTCTGGGCGTATTAACACTGTTCAATGAGGACAAGGATTCAGATTGCACATTAAGGTTATGTTTCCAAATATCAACACTCAACTCCTGGAGATATCAGCTAAATACCCATACTGTATTTCAGAGCAGCCTAAAGCACATCAAACCTCTTTGATGTGCTTAGAAGGCGAGGATTTGAGTATAGAAGGGGGGGGGGGGTGCAGAGGTTTGGTAAATTCATAAATCTCAAATTCCATAAATAAAGGGTTATGGTCAGGGTCCACTGACTCAAAAATAATTTTCCAATTACTCGCATAATTTTCAGTTTGCAAGGTACCATTACATGTCTCACACATGTCAAACACTTATAACATCTGACATGATCTACATGTGATTTAATTCCATAATGCACATTTAATTTAAATTTCTCACACAAGATTCCATGATATTGCTAGTTGAATGTGAATCCTAGACCCAACTTTTGACTTTTAGTTCAATTCAGAGGTAGGATTTGTGCTTCAGGTTCAGGTTTGTTCAGTCTCTCTGAATTGTTGTCGTTAAATTTTTATGTATGTCCTCTTTTTTCTTATCTTAATTTATATCAGGTCTAGGTTATTTGAGTTTAATGTACAAATCTGTATTGGCAGTCTTTTTCGCTTAATATTAAAGTAAAACATAATTTCCATATTCAGCTTCTTTTACTCTATTAACTCCTTTTCTTCCAATTTCCTGCATTTAGGTCCACCCTATCCTCAGATAGCACTATAATAATTACAATAAACAGTGCCTTCAAAACAAATGTTATGTTAAACCCAGCGATGCCCACCCAGAGTTTTGACATACTTTGGTTACTTTATAAGGTATTTACAAAAATGGATTATATCAGAATGGTGCAATGCTGCTGGAGGTCACACATCAGTAAAATGTAATTAAAACGCATAATAGGAAGCTTTGAAAAATGGCTTCTGGGATGGCTTTTATGGGTGAAAAATCTTTGGAAAGAAACAGAACTCATTAATAATTCATTCATAATAAATTTACATGTTGATATTCGAAATTGTATTAAACGCAATGGTGGAAAACTGGCCTGAGAGTAAAGGTATCAAAAATATAATTCTGAAAAGCCAATGGATAGGCTGTTCTATTTTATTTCTTGTGGGAGAAGATGGACATGAAGTCAAATAAAACAGAGAAAGCATAAGAAGCTAAGCCTTTTCTTGCTGCCTTATCAGTTAAATGGTCAATAAAAAAAGAAATGTAGCGCCGGCCAACTACATGTCCCCACAGAATAAATGATGTCTAAATTCAACTTCAGAGCTACACAGTAGTAAAGGCATAAAGAAAGCCAAAAAAGCTTTAAAGAATGATTATATATATATATATATATATATATATATATATATATATATATATATATATATTCTTCCTGCATTAGGGCTGTCTGTAATTAGTATTTGACTTTCAGATTTTCTCTTGTCTCAGTGGGATTTGTGGAGAAAGCAGGGAATTTCTGATAGACAATTTGGAAAGAAGGAAAATAAGAGAGAATTAATCTCTGTGGAAATGACTAGTCCCACCAACCATGAATACTGGCAGACTATAAGATAAAGTAATTAAGAATGGCAGGAAACAGGCTTTTTAAACTAAGCATTTCTACCATGCACATACAAAACTATTAATTCTTTTCACATTTTATAATTTTTTCTTAATTCAATGGATGTTCAGTACAGGATTTGTGTTACCGACAAAGAAAATAACACGCCAGCATTGTCTTGCTTCAGATTTGGCAATATGGATAGCAATTTGAGGATCTCTTTTCTTGGACACGAGCTCTCACAGGCAAAGGTATATCACACATGTCTGACACTAATATGGAAACGATGCAACTGTGAGTCAACTATGCTACCAATGCCTCAGTAACAGCATTCCTTAATCTCTTTTTACAGTATGCCATCCAGATGCTTTACTCACTTCTGCATGAAGGTTGCTCGAAAATGGAAGAGAGACCAACAGCATGACTTATTATAGGATTATTTTAGCTAATAATTATCTTACAACTAGGTTTCTAGTGATAGCATTGACACTCAATTACAGATGTATTAAATATCCTGAAAAGTGAATACAAAACAAGATACTGATATGATGACAAAGGTAAGAATCAAAGCACTGTTGCAGCTCATTCAAAACACTCTTATTCAGCAAAAACAGGTTACCTGCTCTCATTTTAGAACACTGTAAATCAAGAATAATAGAGGGTAATTACAGACCTAACATTAGAATTGTACAAAAAATAATAACAAAATAGTCTTTAGATATACAAATCAAAATAAAATGTATGCGGCAGATCTGAGACAACAATTGCAGTGAATAGAGCAACTAAAACCTCTAATAACAACATTAAAGGTTGGGGTTATAATCTGACAAAATGGAAAAGGTTTAAGGTAATGGTGACTAGCCAATAGAGGGTGCTAGAACGCCGCCCAACCCACCCAATGACCCAGATTAAGACATAATTTTTTTTTAATAATTTAATTTTAAATCATTAAAATTGTGAAAAATTTTCTAAATATATTAATATATATATTTTTTTTAACATGCAAGATAAATATTTCATCTTTAATGACTGGTAAAGCGTCATTCCACTTTTTGGTCGGATTTCCGACCTAGGGCGCAAAAATCTGCCCATAGAATCTCGTTAAATGTACATGCGTAGCAGCTCCTCTAGAATACAAAAGTATAATAGAGCTTCCTGAGGTAACAGGAAGTGTATTTGCGTACCACCTCCTGCCACAGCGCAGATATTTTATGGGTGATTGACAGGTCCAGTCGTGGGATTTGGAGACGCATTGGAGAGAGAGAGAGCTGGCGCAAGAAACATCCTTTTCCAGGACCTGGTTTAGCAAGAAGGCTTGGCTAACTGCATGTAGCGAGGCTAACCCTTTATTCTGTTTTCCCTGCCTCCTTTTTCAAACATCAGGATCTGACCCAGCATGAATAGAGACACTTTTTAGAAAAGGCAAAGAAGAATGAACAATCTGGGATTCACATGGAAAATAATAAAATATAATGTACTTTTTCTAGGTGTTTCTTATTTGCATACTTGCTCTTAAATAAACACATTTTTCAGAAAATAGTTTTTATACATTAAAAAAATATAAAGCTTACTAATAGCTTCTGCATTATTAAACCAGTGCATTATTTTTTTAGGTTTGTGACACAATATTGGACCATGAAAAACAGAAGGGCAAAATTTATGTACGAAAAGTAAACCTGTACATGAAAATATGTTTTGTTTTTATAAAGTGTTTTTATGTTTTTTGTTGTTGGCATTCATATAAAATTCCTGGTATGATAGCTTTTGGCGTGCGTATATTTTGAATTTATACCCCCCTGGAGAAAACTCCAGCAGCTGCCACTGGTTTAAGGGGTGAACATATCTACTAGATACTGAATTTATCTTTATTACATGAAATCAAAAAACACTTCAGACAGCCTGCAGAGAAAAATGTGCTTATTTCCTTCACCTTGTGAAGATAGACAAATATATTCAGATCTTAACCTGGCATAAATAGTGTTTTTCAGTTTTTATGCACCTGCAATTTAAACAACACTCTTTAATTTGCATTCAACACAGAATTTTCACTAAAGCCCTCATATAATTAAATCCCCCTCTCTTCCCATCACATCACTGAGTTGAGAAAATCTGCAAGGCCTTATCCATCTAATGCCTGTGTGTCTTGGTACCCAAGCTGAGGTCACATCACCGCTCCTGCTCGGTGACAAAATGTAAAGTGTAATATGAAATAATCCTTCACACTGCCAGCATGCAGCCAGAAAGCGGATTGTGCTGAGAACCATTGTCAGTGATAGCTGATCTCTTCTGCACATGAGCAAGTCACTTTTCATTGAGTGCCTTTATGTTTTATCGAAAGAAAAGTGGTGCAATATACACCAGTAATAGAGAAAGAACACACGGAACAATCAAAGGACTCATTCCAAACCATGCTTCATTTCTGTGTTTAAACACTGCCATTAATATGGCATTTTGCCTCTTTTGAAAAACATCAAACATTTCTTATCCTAGCTTTTCATATGTTATTCTATTTAGCATATAATTTAGTCCTGATATCTCAGTCAATATATTTTTTCTTTTAATTTTAAAATATAATGTAAAACTTAACTGAACCTCACTTTCTTGCTCCTTATACTTTGACTGCATCATTACACTCAATACACACTCACTTTGGTCATTAATGTAACCTGAATGTTCCTGTATGTTTCTGAAGTTCTGTGTTTTTTTTTTGGCTAAACAAACGCTTCACTGCACATACAGTATACCTTCACTGCATCGAGTATTTTCCATTTCTATATATATATATTATGATCATACATATGATGAAATATGAGGTTCTGTTTTGTAGGATTAGGATTGGTTTAATTTATTAAATTAACTTGAACTAGTTCATTTATAGGCTTTTATGAACTTAGTAACATTTTTGAAATGGTAAACTATGAATATGAGCTAGTTAATTTTTATCTGTGTGAACTGAACTTTAAACTAATTCTTTTTCATTATGAACTGACACAACATTCCTGAAGACCCCAAACCCATCCTACCAGTGCTGATCCATTCCTCCATTTGCAGCAATTACAGCATTGCAGACCTTTGGCATTCTAGCTGTTAATTTGTTAAGGTAATCCGGAGAAATTGCACCCCACGCTTCCAGAAGCAGCTCCCACAAGTTGGATTGGTTGGATGGCCACTTCTTGCGTACCATACCATACCATACATACCAGCTCAATGGGGTTCAGATCTGATGACTGCTGGCCATTCCATTACAGATAGAATACCAGCTGCCTGCTTCTGCAATAAATAGTTCTTACATAATTTGGAGGTGTGTTTAGGGTCACTGTCCTGTTGTAGGATGAAATTGGCTCCAATCAAGCACTGTCCACTGGGTATGGCATGGTGTTGCATAATGAAGTGATAGCCTTCCTTATTCAGAATCCCTTTTACCCTGTACAAATCTCCTACCTTACCAGCACTAAAGCAACCCCAGACCATCACATTACCTCCACCACATTTAACAGATGGCGTCAGGCATTCTTCCAGCATCTTTTCATTTGTTCTGCGGCTCACAAATGTTCTTCTTTGTGATCCAAACACCTCAATCTTGGATTCATCCATCCACAACGCTTTTTTGCAGTCTTCATCTGTCCAATGTCTGTGTTCTTTTGCCCATCTTAATCTTTTTCATTTATTGGCCAGTCTCAGATCTGGCTTTTTCTTTGCCACTCTGCCCTGAAGCCCAGAATCCTGCAGCTGCCTCTTCACTTTAGATGTTGACACTGGTGTTTTGCGGGTACTATTTAATGAAGATGCCAGTTGGGGACCTGTGAGGCATCTGTTTCTCAAACTAGAGACTCTAATGTACTTATCTTCTTGCTCAGTTGTGCAACGCGGCCTCTCACTTCTTTTTCTACTCTGGTAAGAGCCTGTTTGTGCTGTCTTCTGAAGGGAGTAGTGCACACCGCTGTAGGAAATCTTCAATTTCTTAGCAATTTCTCACAAGAAAGAGCCTTCATTTCTAAGAACAAGAATAGACTGTCGAGTTTCAGATGAAAGTTCTCTTTTTCTGGCCATTTTGAGCGTTTAATTGACCCCACAAATGTGATGCTCCAGAAACTCAATCTGCTCAAAGGAAGTGAGTTTTGAAGCTTCTGTAACGAGCTAAACAGTTTTCAGATGTGTGAACATGATTGCACAAGGGTTTTCTAATCATCAATTAGCCTTCTGAGCCAATGAGCAAACACATTGTACCATTAGAACACTGGAGTGATAGTTGCTGGAAATGGGCCTCTATACACCTATGTAGATATTGCACCAAAAACCAGACATTTACTGCTAGAATAGTCATTTACCACATTATTAATGTATAGAGTGTATTTCTTTAAAGTTAAGACTAGTTTAATTATCTTCATTGAAAAGTATAGTGCTTTTCCTTCAAAAATAAGGAAATTTCAATGTGACTCCAAACTTTTGAACGGTAGTGTATATATACTATCTTATATACGTATTTATATAATAGTTGTCCAAATTGTTCTTAAGTTCTGAAATCTGTACACGTTGTTCATTGAGTGACTATTCCTCTCTTAAAAAGAACGACAATTCCTAAAAGCCAAAACTGTATATGATGCTCATGTTTATAATAATGTGTGTAAACTTTTACCTAGAATTTTGCGATTTGTGGAGACTGAGCCTTACCTTGGCCGGAGTCTCCCTGGCAGTTTCTGAGTCTGACCAGCGATGTTTGAGTTGGGAGGAGCTCGGCACACATTCACAGAACGTCTGCGTGAGACAAACAGACAGGGCCACCAGTGTTGGTGTTTGTTCAAGTTACATGTGCATTCAGCCATGCAAGCACATGCACACAAACACACAAGGGTGCACATGCATAAAAAGGGACATATGCATGCCTGTACAAATATCCAAACTGGGACACCAATTTTGGATAAGCACTGAAATGGCTGAAAAAATGAAAGCGTTGCATGCATTTTGAGAGCCAAGCAATCACATCTAATCTAAAATTGTTGTTCAGCAATAAAAGCTGTTCAGTATGATAAAATACAGTCGCCTACACACAAGTATGTGCAGACAGAAAGACCCAACAGGCATCCTCGTCATGCATGACTGAATTCAATTGTTTATGAAAGGGGATTCAAAATATTTCCTCATCTATAAAATTAAAGGACTAAAGGACAGTTGGAGAAGTGTTAGTGTGCAAGCAATTGTTCACAGATACAGCTGAATGTGGGCGGTAGTCCGCTATAGCTAAATATTACACCCTACAGTATACAAGCCTATTTGAGCTTTATGTGTGCATTTGTCTGGAAATCATTTTACGTGCGGTACAGATAAAAGCATCGTAATTATGAAAGCAGCAGCTTGTTGCATGTTGCTCTATGACCTTAAACAGTACTGCTCCCACGATCGAATTGCTCAATTAACCTGGGACAACAAAACCAACACTGAAGAGTATATATACGAACTAACTACTTGAGAAGAGATAGAAAAAATAAAAGCAATAACAGAATAGGAGTTTGTTGTTTAGCTTGGGGTACGAAACTTGCATATATTGCATTATACAACATATAATGCCAAGTGTTCAGAGCCCTTGAACCTTTTTCACATTTGGTCACATTAAAAGCATACATTTCATTGCAATTAGTCAAGATTTTATGTGATACACCTAGGGACCACATTAGATAATTGTGAAATGGTACAATAGAGATATATGAATAAAAGATCCAAAAAGATCTGAAGAACGTGCATACAAAAACCTAAATAGACCAAGTGACTGCATTAAGATTCAGAAGTTACTTTATCTCAGAGCTTTGAACTACCTTGCACTACCTTGCAGTTTTTGAAAGAAAGTAACTGTTTCAAAACACAGCAATATACAGTAGTTAAGAAAACAATGTTACAAGCTTAATACATCACACAGGGCCCTGTTCAAATCCTTACTCTAATATTTTAACTGTGGTAGAGCTAAAAAGATCAATAACTCTTATTTTTGAAATGACAAGTTATTAGTCATATTATACAGAAACCTGTCCTTTTTCAACAAAAGGCAAAAAAATAAAAAAACACAGTTGTGGAAAGTAACCCAGAAGAATTCCTATTTGCACTTTTCAAGTTTCAAGTGCAAAAAAAATGGACATATTTGAGAGTTAAGAGAGCCTCTTTCCCTCGGAAATCATTTTCCAAATTTTCAATTTATCTTTTATTTTTTCCTATGATACCTTTTTTTTCTCTCAAAAGTTTTTCTTCCGTCTTAAATAACTTTGCAATCACAGTGAAAATTTGTTCTCTCCAATATATCTATTTACTTTCAAAATGACTTTTCACTTTCAGTTTTTTTTCTTGAATTTAATAAAAATAAAAAAATAACTCCATATAGTCACAGCACACAGTATGAAGTCTATAAGTTAGACTACAAGGGCCACATCGCTTCTCAACTTGCAAAGAATTTACTTCCAAATTAACAACTTGAAGATATAAGAAGGAACTGTTAAGCTTATGTATTTGTACATTTACATTGCTGACTCTATGAGTAACCTCTGCAGAAACAGATTGTTCTGCTACACCATCAATAATTTGATCATTCTCTAGGCATCTTTAGTACATCTTTATAGTCAACAAGTCAGAAATGTTAAAAGAATTGCTGCACTTGTGTGGAGGGCTGTCTCTTTTTATCTGTTGTTTACTGCCAATAAGCAAAAAATCTAAAAAAAAATACAGGATTTAATATCTCTCATGGCGTCAGTGATTGACAGGTAACGTTCCGTGGATGAACACCATGACCATCAGGAGCTCCAGCACTGTGCATCTCATTATAAGAACCACAGAGGCTTTTTCTTTTCTTTAGCCTGGGCTTTATGGAAAACATTTCTAAAGCCTGTGTGGCTCACCATCTACCAGCAGTCGCACTCTTGAAAAGGTCTACTTTTCGTATGAACAGATCAGCCTAACTGAAGCATGGAGAGGAAGAGAGGGTGTGTTTGCTCCACTTCTCTATAAGACATCAGGATGACAAGGAGGTTGAGGGAAACAGGACCTCCATGGTCCAAACCACCAGCCCACTGGGAAAATCACATTCAATATACGACTGTCTGCGTTTTCTCTTTTTCTCTATCATGACACAAATCAGACAACCCTAGTAATCATCAACAAGCTGGCCAGGCAGACTTATCGATTCAGAGGGTCTTGTGAATTATTGTTGAATTGTGAAAAAAAAGACTGCAATTAATTAATTAATCAATATTTTTACTCACCCCTATTCAGAATTATGTTTGACTATCACATAATACACATCCCAGTGTCATTCAATAATGTTTTATTGTAAAAAAACAAAAACATAGGCAAAAAGTCAAGCAGAAGGAATTGCTGTATCCAGTCAGTTACTGTCACCATTTATGTTACCAAGTACTAAACAGTAATTAAAATAGTAAACTTTTTTTTTATCTTCAGACATTTTTTTATCTTCTTTTTGCCACACAAAAAGAAGTTCTTCAAAGTTGTTAAAGTTAATGTTTGCACAAATGTATAGATTGTGGGACACAAACATACATCCATTATTTTCTTACAGTAAAGTAATCGCTGGGAGTTATCTTTGAAAGTGGCAGCAGCAGCTAAAAATAAAAATGTATACAGCATTAAAGCGAAGATCAAAGTATTTCAGCTGCATTGTTATCATTTGGTGTGCATTACGTTGTTCAAGAAGATAAAAAAGAGCCGCAGGTCTAAGTAATTACATGTACTACTAGTACTAACTAGAGCTTGGCAGGCTGATTTTTAATTATCAGTTGGACCCATTATGGTTTGAATATTTGTATCAGGCTTTTCTATGTGGCGTTTGGATGCATTGCTAACGTAGAATAAGATAGATTGTAACATGTTGTACACAGCATCCATCTTGAAAGGCTCCTGTGGAAAGTGTTCATAAACGGGAGCGACATTAAAATTCTTTGAGCTCATTTGGTTAATCATTAAGGTGCATCTGCCTCCCATGACGAGTTTTTAAGCAATCCGAGCAGCAGCATTAGCAGCAGTGACATATTTCATTCTTGATTTGTCTAAACATCGTTTCCATTCACAGATGCAAATATTGCGTAAAAAAAAAGAAAGAAAAAGGTTATTCCATCTAAAACGGACTGTACCTCCACCGGCACAGCCCTGTTTGTTTAGCCTCATCCTGCTTCTTCTTGTTGACATCATAAACATCACTGCTTTTCATTGGTTCGAAACATATCTTTATCAAGGCTAATATATCTATTGGCTTCTGGCAAGATGTATGTTCCCAAATCTCGCACAATAATCTTGCTAGCAAGGTAAATGCATTGAGGTCTTTCTCCAAATACTAAAGTCCCTGCTTACAATCCAACAGGACTGCTACATGCAAACAGACCCTTCTCAGATTGTGTGAGTAAGTATCAATGACTGTATTCTTGCATCTTGTGGTATCTGTGCTGGCATGATGATGGGCTCTTTACCAGTCAAGAGAATATATTACATCTCTCATCGTGGCCATTATTAGCAGAAAAAGTCAGACAGACAAAGAAAAGCATTGATTAGTTTACACTCAGGTCATCTGTTGGTTCTGGTACATCAAGGTTCTCATTACACTTTGCTTACCAAGATTTCACTTGTTTTTTTTACTTTATTAGGTAAATTCAACTTGGACCACTAAAAAATGCATCTGGATTATTTAAGGATTCCTCAGTAATGAATTGCTTTACTTTACACCTGAACTAGTAAGTCTATATTTAATATGACTTGTGAGTTTTACTCCCTTAAGACAGCGCATCCCCATTCAAGGGGGCTGGAGCTATTTTACAACAATAATAATGTAGCTGACTAACTCTGAGACTGTCCACATTTTAATCTGAAACGTTTTAAAACACTATTTATTACTACTTAATTTTAATATCCGCCCACTTGAGCTACCACAACATGCCAAAAAGCACTCAGGTAGCCAAAATGCAATTTATGACCCCGTTTTTGTTTTGGTGGGACTCGTCAACAACATATGTAGCAGCGCTGAATGATGTAATGAAACTAGACATGACTGTGAAATGGTCTGACATCACATTCTTTAGCAAAACTGATCATTTGCAGCTGACCACTCAAAAATCCGCCAAAAACAACATCAAATGATACCAAAATTGAACTTTTTCCAACTATATGCTAAAAAAAATTTAAACTAGACAGTGGCAGTATCATGTTCTGAGAATGATGTTATTTAGTAAAGACGAGTTGAAAGGGTGAGAGGGTCAGACTTAAAGAAATAAATTATTAAATTGATATAGGGAAAACAAAAATTTGTCAAAAGCTAAAAAGGATGCACAAACCCTATTTTTTTTATTGACTTTCAGTAGAACAATGAGCTTAAATGAAATCGCACAGATCAATGTAAATGTAGTTTTATATGTAATGACTTCATATTTAATGCCCACACAGCAATGCCACATTATGTTATTTTATAACTTTTTATTCACCCCTCCGCCCAAGTGGAGGTGACAAATATGTTCTGTGAACGCAAGCTAAACTGGCTGTGTGTTATGACAACAACAAAAAAGTGCATCAAGCAGAAATAATAATTAGTTTCCTCTACACACATATTGAATAAATTTACAAAACTCTTTCATTACATATTCATTGACAAAAATCATTACACTCCAAGTCAAAAATATTTCAGTTAAAAAAACCTTGAATAGACTAGTGAACTCAACTAGCTAAGCTACAATATACATAGAAAAAGGAATGAAAAATGGTTGAAAACCTTGAATAATAAAAACCAATGCAAAGATAACACAGTTCGGTATGGATTCTATGTTTGAGGGGAAAAAAAGTTTACCCAGAAGAGTTTGGAATGAGATCAGATTTGCTTTTAAACTCTTTGGGCCTCATGCAAATTTGCCCTTAAATCGTTTGTATGAGTGACTTAGAAGAAAATGTCACATTCACCAATTTTCCTCTATTTCTAATCTTCTCTCACGTATGAACGCATATTACAATTGATCCAGACTTGACACAGGGGTTACTTTTCTTAATTATTTGCTTAATCAGAAATCAATAACCTTTATGTTATGCGATTATGAGCTCTATGTGTTCGTTCCTAATTTAATAATAAGGGATTGGAACCCTTTTAACTTATTATGCTTTGCTTATGAAAAAATGGAGCCGATTTAATAATTATTTGGTCATATAATAATTATAATTGAACTTTATTGATCTCACAATGGAGAAATTCACCTCTCGGTTTGACCAATCCGCTTCAGGAGATGTGGTTGCCACTGTGCGGCACCTGTGGAGCGATCAGGGGTTAAGGGTCTTGCACAGGGACCAAGAGTTCAAGCTGTGGGGATTGACCCGGGTAGTTGCAACCTTCTTAAAGCACAGGCGCACTGCTCTAAACACTAGGCTAACACTCCCAGACTGGGCCAACACTCCCAAGATCTTGTCGATAGCTTGACAATCAAATGTAATGAGAATATGTGGAAACATATAAAAAATAAAGTTAAACTAGTATCTGAACCCCTCGTAAAATAACGTTTGTTTTAGCTTTCTAAACAACAGCTCAAGACATGTCATCATTAGCTATTTGTTCATTTGGTCTGCACCAAAGTGAACATATGAAATAATAAAAATCATCAAAAACCCATATAGTTTAACTGGAAACTTCCGCCTTACTTTTCCAGACATGTAAAGTTAGTGTATCTCTGTTCCTGAAAGGTGAGGTGTCTCAAAAAATCAGGAAAGCTTAGCATATGAGGCCTACAGCAGGGAAACTAATGTCCTTTCCTCTAAACACTCAATATCTCTGGTAGCACAGTTTCCTGTAAACTCTGATGAAACATTGCAAAAAGTCTGCTTTGCAGAATCTGGTTCTGAGTTTACCAGAATACTCGATGTGGCTGTCTTGGGATGAGCCATAAAAAGGATGAGACAAGCATGAAGAAACTACTTTGTACCCAAGCACGGTACAGTGCAGGATCACATGTCCCTGTATTTGTGTCTTGTGATGGTCTTCTGAGAAGGTGCTTTACAGCAGTTGGTACAGGAGAATAAAACTGCCATTTCCTTTATGAATGTTCAAAGTTAACCACCCTGGACATTAGTCCTCAATGTCCAATAACCATAGCTATTAGTTTTACCTTTTTGCTACAGGAAATATTCGTGAAATGCAGAGGTATTTGGACAGCAATTTCATAAACGGAGTTCAGTAGATTCTCTACATCAATATAGTTACTCATTTTCCTTTTGTATCTGACAAGGGTGCTTATAAGTTACCTCCCATTGGAGGCATTGTCTTGCATGCCCTACTGAGAGTACCGGAGGAGACTATACATATTTCAAATCGCACAAAATTGGCTAAAATTATTGATTTCTTCAGTTCATTTCACAACAGTTCAGAACTTTCTTTTCAGGTAGGGGGATATAGTGTGTTATTGATTTTCTCAGAACATTTCTTTAGTTTTGAAACAGTATTTCAGTTAGGTGAACTTCTGATGACCTAAAAGTGGACGAATTTGCCCATTTTATTTTAATATGTAATTGTTATGACAGATGTCAGTAAGTGTCAATTTTGCATGTGGTTAGCACTTAATATGCTCTGAGCGTTTTTATCCAATGTATAAAACTGAGGACAAGTGCAAATATGTGTTAGAAGGAGGGAAGAGAGAAAGAAATAAAGTGATTGTGGTGGTTGGTGGGTGAGGTGCTCTGCATTCTAATAAGCAGCCTTAGGGTCAGCAATAGAAATCTATGTCTTCTCTGCCAAAAAGCACTGCAGCTGTCTGTGGTCACAATACACAGAGGAGCAATGGGCAATCTAAACTAAATAAACTATACCAAACATCTGGCTCCATAGTAATTTTGTTACACTGACTCAATACTCAGTTAATGTGATTGCAAAAGCAAAAGCATGTTCATTATTTCATGCAAAGAAATGGACACAAAATTTGCTCTGTACTTTACTTTAGCGTGTTCTTCCACACACACTGGCAGATAAACTAAGAAATGACGTACAAAGGTTGAGAACTACTGCTGGATACCATTCAAATTTTTGACACTACGTTTCTATCACACTGTTATCAGAAGTTTAACTTTTTTATTTCCCATTATGTTGCTACTCACACAGGGGTTCTTCAATTTCTGCGCACTGACACACTATATCCATGCAGGCACAAATGAAAGACCAATATCTGTATGATGTCTTATAGTATTTTTGGTGTGGGGATGACTACTCGGTCACATTTGTCTAGTCCTAATCTCACTCCTGAAGCCCCATCGGCAAAGAGGATTTAAACACAAAAGGATACTTTTATAACTCAAACCTTCAGAAACCATATCTGGTGAAGTCAGCTGGAAAAAGGTGGACGTGTCAGGGACTGAAATCACAGGGTTCAACTGATTTCAGTGTTTCAGACATGAAACTCAACACCGTCTCAAAAGCTTGGATGGTTAGAAATGCTGTATTTGCCATATTAGCTCACTTTAGGGAACACCTTTACAAGAATGTGTGTGACAGGGATTTACCAAGGTGTGTTTAAGCTCTCTCCTCACTAAGCCGTTGATGGAGTGGAAGAGGCTTTGCATATATTCACTTGTGGACTTACTAATCATTTAACGGGACTTGCACGCTGCTAAATGGGAGGACTCATGCTGACAAAATTGTGAAAGGAAAGAGGACAGGTGAGTAAAATAGTAATAACAAAGATTAAGAACCCCAACAATGTTTGGCCTTTATTTGGCTAATCTCTGCTCTATAAAAGAAGAGATCAAATGTTAACTGTAAACCAAGGTACACCTTTTTTATAAAACCACAACACAAAAAATTGAACAGTTGTTTAATTAATTTCTTAAGGGAATATGATATGACCTAAAAAATAAAGTTTACCAGATTATTACAAAAAAGCAAAAGCAAATTTCAATGATCCTTTCAACAAAAACACATTTTCTGAAGATGCTCTGCTGTGCTTGAGAGGCACAGCTCCATGTCAGAGTGACATACATTGGGCCGGATTTATCAAGATCCAATTTTGCGTGCAGTAATTTGCGCTCGCAAACTGGAATTTTGCGCGAGGGGCTGAACCATGGTTTGCGGGTGATTTAACAAGAGCGATTGCGTAACTGGTGGCAGGTGCAAAACTGTTGGAGACGCCCTATTTAAATGATGGTTTTGCGCGTTTTGTGGTTTGCGGCATGGCGAGTTTGGACAGCAGAAGGCGCAAAAGGAAATTCGACCCCATGGAAATGGAGGTATTGGTGGATGAAGCCAACAAACATTTAAGTGAGCTACAGCAAAGAAGTGTGCCTGTCACTTGTTTATGTGAACAAATCTGTAATAAAGTAAACGCTGTTGGTGAAACCTTGCGAACAGTGGATGAAGTAAAAAGAAGATGCCAGGATATTAGAAGGCGAACCAAAGAAAAACTGGCATATAACAAAACATCTGCGAACAAAAGAGGAGGGGGAACAGTAGATGAGATGCCTCTGACCAGCACTGAGGAACAAGTACAGCTGACGCTTTGTGAGGAGCAAATCACTGGAATTGCAGCTCCAAAATGTCAATGCTGGATAAACGATATGTTTTGATGACCGTTTCCTCCTTCATTCCAAAAATATTCACACGGAGTGAAAAAATGCGTTCTCTGCGTCTCCTTGCTTCATTTCGATGTCTCCTTCTTGCGACAATAACCGCTGCCATGTGTGCGCAATTACGCATACAGACCATTTGCACCTTCTTTTGAAACGTGTTAAATATAGAGTCAGATACCGTTAGCAAAATTGCTTTCAGGTTTGATAAATCACTTTGCGAGTGCTAAATTAATATATTTACATGTTCTCCTCCCACAAGACGCACTTTTGCGTGTAAACGCCCCATATTGCATATTCATAGGAGAAAAAGTACTAAATGGATAAGAGGCGCTATTTAGCACGTTTTAAAGACCAAATCCTTTTAGCACGCTGTTGATAGATCAGTTTGTACATTTTTTAGCGTGCGCAGTGAAATAGCTCACGTTTTTATACACGCAAACCTTTGATAGATCCGGCCTATTGTCTTTTAAGGATATCTATACATTGTAAATTATACGTATTTCACATATATAATCATATTTATTAGTTAAATAAAGGTAATAAATCTTTTTTTTTGTTTATTTAATGTAGATGACACAATTTTTGTTTATATTTATTTAACCTTTATTTAACCAGGAAGTCCCATTGAGATTCAGAATCTCTTTTTCAAGAGAGACCTGGCCAAGGTAGCAGCCAAACCACAGGAAGTTCATACATATTTGCAACATATTACATTTTGCAAAATAAAAAATAAAGAATTAAAAAATTAAAAAAATAAAAAACATAAAAAAATTAAATCAGAGCCGTATGTTAAAACACATTGAGCATCTCAATAAAAACAAGCACATATCTCCATCACTACATTCTTCATGGTTGCTTTAAATTCATTAATGGACACGAGAGTTTCTAATTTGAGCTCTTTCTGGAGGTTATTCCATCCCCAAGGTGCAGAGTAGGAGAATGCAGTTTTTCCCAACTCAGTTGAAGTTCGGGGTACATTAAAAAGTAACCACTGAGAGGAGCGCAACTGATAACTACCAGAACTCACAGAGAGGAGGTTACAGAGGTACAGTGGGAGTTTACCAAGTATTGCTTTATAGATAAAGATATACCAGTGCTGTTTTCTACGAATTGTTAGTGATGTCCAACCAACTAGATCATAAAGAATGCAGTGATGAGTAAGGGACTTAGAGTTTGTAATGAAATGTAATGATGCATGGTACACTGAGTCAATATGACGCAAGATGGAGGATGCAGCATGCATGTACAATATATGTCCATAATCAATCACAGACAAAAAAGTAGCTTCTACAAGTTTCTTCTTAGCACTGAAGGTAAAACAAGATTTATTTCTGAAGTAAAAACCAAGCTTTACTTTAAGCTTCTTCACTAATGTATTGATATGTATTTTAAAAGAAAGCTTATTATCTATCCATATTCCCAATAAATTGCTAAAATATAATGATTTACAGTTTAGTTTTTTAACTTAGATTATTGTAAAAGAATATTTTACCCTTAGTGCTATCATTGTATGAAAAGATCCTCTTGATACAAGAGCTTATAAAAAAGTTACCGATCATACCATACAGCACACATGCACGAAAGCAAGTTGTAACACCCTTTGTCGGGAGATTACTGTTGCCTTCCATTTATTTTGCATTCATTTCTATGGCCAAACCCTAACAATTACCATAACATATCCATATTATTGCACATTTTGTGGCATCAGCTTAGAGATACTCAGCCTCTTTGCAAATATTTTTTTAGCAGATATGATTAAAGGTACTGTATAGTGGAGGATTTTCTTTTTCCGGGAGGATCATCAAAAGAAGTGGTCCTCCTAATTGTTAATCTCTGTCCTCAGTTAGCTTTCTTAGCAAATTTTTCTGTGCATGCAGACTTTTATTTGGTAAGCTATGGTTTCATCCATTTATTGACGCTCGCATTTTTTCACCACGGTTCTTTGAAAATGTCTGACAGTCGTAAGAGAAAAAGTGTCTACAAAGTGTATGAGAAGAAGAGAAAGGCCACAGAAGTGATAAACAAGTGTTTTTGGGAGATTCTTCACACGATGGTGTAAACTGAAAGCACAGGTCGGGCTTCCCGCTGATGCTTCGGTTGCAAAGTTTCTACTCTGTAATTTAAGTTTGGGATACTACTGTATTTGAAGAAATCATTTTCACATCACTGTTAGAAAAAGTTATCTTCTATTTTTATTGTAACTAAATAGGTAAGATAAGTTTATTTATTTTGTAATTTGCATTGTGGCCACAGATCCTCATTTACCCCACAAACATGTTCAAATTTCCACTGTAGCACACACACATATACAACCATGTCATGATTTTTTAATGTACCAGTAGTCTTATTTGTGGGGAAACTTTTTATGTATAATTACGGGTGAGATGAGATTTATCCGAGCTAACATCTTATCATTGTGTCCCTGCACCTCCTCGAGGTCAAATGGGCTCCTACATGCACTTCCTCTGAGGAGCGGGTACAGGGCTGTGGATGGGAATTTTTTTTTTTAAGTGGAGAGGGCGGGTCTTTTAAAAAGTTTGCGAAAATCCTCCACTATACCTTTAAGCTCGGACTCCGGTTGGCTCTACAGTTTGCTAATAGTAGGTGCGTTTGACATGAGCTAGACTTGCACAAATCCAATCCGTGCTGGTCTGTGCGTGGGGCACACTGGTTAGATTCTGGGTAGAACCACAAGAACTCAAAATGAGATCAGCCATCTGAGTACGCTGCCGCAGTTCAAACGCAACTGCAGAAGGTGCACAAAATAATGCATAATGAGAAAATCCATCCTATCACGGAAAATGTACAGGTGACTGGATATAAGTTATGCAAATAATAACAATCCTACATGACATCTTAAACACTTCAAATTTGTCTTGATTTAATCAAAGTGTGCAGAAATACAAACTTCAAACGATCAATTACTGGCATATTTATTCCAAGTATATGTTCATTATAAGCTTAACAGTTGTTTTAGATGGATGCTATTTGCAGTGGGAAATGTAAAACTTATGGATGTTATTTAAATTATTATTATTATTGTAACATTAGGTCTCATTAATAGGCCAATTGCTGATTGTGGATGACCTTAAAACAGTTAATAAATTTAATAAATTATATTTGTTATTAATAGCATAACTAACTGTGAGACACTTCAGTACATAGGACTCCAAAGGAAAGTTTATTCTATATGTGTTGTTTTTTTTGTTTTTTTCATACCTCATAAACCTGATGGCTGTTTTTTTTAAGATTCTGCTACATTAATTCTTTCTACAATTTATATTTCCCCCCAAAGCATATTTTAAATCCTTGTTAAAGATGAACCTTAATATTTAAAGTTCCAGATATACTCAGCTTTATTATCATAAGCTCCAGGTAATTCATAAAAAAACTCCATTAATTCCTTTTGATTCCCATCAAAAGTCTTAGAATATTCCAAGAAATCTTAAAATCTACAGCATACAAGGGTTACACTCCCATTTCAAAAGTGTCTTACTGCACACTGCTGACCCTTTTCGCCCACTTGACACGAATCTCATGTGCCTCCAGCTAGATGTCTCCAGCTAAATAGACATTGGGTATAAAACTCAAGCTCAGAGGGGGCAGAGCCTAAACTGGGTGCTAACACTACCGGTTTAAGGAATTATTTATTTTTCTCTAATTGCCGTGTCATTTCAACGTCTACTTTTACAATTCCCCTGTAAAGGGATTTTTATTCTCTCACTTTTGGCCTAATCTGAGAATGTATGTTTTTACTTATATTTTTGCTGTTTTTGACCATTTCTTCTTATTTTCCTTTACTTATTTTATGTTTCAAATACATCATTTACATTGCTGCAGCTGTGGTGGCGTATAAATTAATAAAGGATCAAAGTAAAAAGAAAGGTATATGTATTTTAGAATATAAATACACATTACCAAGGATAAATGACTATAAATTCACATTTATAGTCACAATAGGACCAATAACGTTGATTAGCAGACATGATGGTTACAAGTCCAACAATAGCGGGCATACACTGTGATATATTTTCAATCTTTGCACCCTAACTATACACTACACTGCACGGCCTGATGGACTCATCCGTCTGGAATCCTCCTATCTTTTTCAGAGAAAATAAAGACTACCCTTTTTGCACAGTGCACCAGGTTGAGGCCAGTTAGCTAGTCGAAACTTGTAGCTCTGCTTCAAAAGCAGGATGTGCAAATGATGTATCAAATGTCTGACCATACAATTCCCGGTTGGGAGGTGGTCATGAGAGGCTAATTGGCCCTCGTTAGTGTTTTTTTTTACACTCTTTAGGACGCATAATATATGTGTGCATCTATTTTGTATCCTTATTTTTGGGAAAAGCTCATCGTATAAGACTACATACAATGAAAATAAGGACAATCCTTTCATTTAAACCGATATCTATATTTTGGTACAGAGATTCATTAACAAGTTTTTAAGCAACTGGTTACTCTATTGTTTATCAGATTTTTTAAAAGCTTTTACTTCTCTAAGGAAACATTCAGAGATTTCCAAAGGTGGCATATTAGCAGGATGGATCAATACAATTTTAAAATAAAGGTCACAGTTCATAAGTTGAGTTAAATCAATCTTGGCCTTTGGCAAACTTTCAGATATTGACTGATTAAAACATTAAAAACTTTACATAGAAAACACAAAAAATGCAAAGGTGAAACAAGTATACACTTAAAGAGTACTGTAGAAAACCTTATTGTGCATTGTTTTTTTCATTATTCCAAGTTACTTTTTTTGTTCTATAGGATAGGTTTATCTTGAAGCTTTTTTGTTTTTGTTTTTTCCTATTTAGTATTATTCTTGATTCCATTGCTTAAGAGGAACATAAGAAATCTACTGTCAGCAGTAAATCTAAAGTGTACAAAAGAACAAAATAGTTATTCTCTGGTCATGAGGACTAAATGTCTTTCTCACTAGAGTAGAGGCGAGAGCAGGGGAGGCTGGTCCGAAACCACTACAGAGTTAGCAGAGAGCAAGGCCTTGAGCTTGATATATCTTCCCCAAACAAACAACCTTTTGAGGTTATTGGGGAAGGCTACATTTGTCATGATACATTTCTTCAGGCAACCTAAAATATATTAAGATACCAGAGTTAGGCTATCCATCTAACAGTACTTTTAAAGGCTCTATATTATGAATTTAGTAGTTTCAACAAAGTGTAAAATAATCTGAGCTCCATAACATGGAACAACTTTGTTTATTAACTGAATTTAACATAAAACTTAATATAGGGAAGGTGGACTTTTTAAGATTTTTTTTTGTGAACCATTGCACTCCATAGTACACAAAGATGTGAACCATGTAGTGCAATATTGAGCATAGAAATTTTTGTGGTTGGATTTCTCCTCTGTGAACAAACAAACGCATCCAAACTAATGTTTATCTTAGAAATGTAGGCTTTAATTAAATGCTGTCATTAACATAATACAGTTAACTTTTTAATCTAAATTCTACGAGCCTATTGTGTACAAGTTTTCATGATTATGTGACGACTAATGTTAGTAAAGAGCAAGAAGGGACTAGACATGTATCCCATGTGCTTTGTTTGAATAGCAGCAAAAAGAATAACAGGGGAAATTGATTTGTGCTGACTCTTTGAATTAGCATTAAGTACTTCTGTGTCTGTCTGAGAGTTGTCTGAGTGGACGCTCAAGCAATCTGTACCAAACCATGTCTGTAAAATCTGTAAAATACAATAGGTTGCATCAGCTAAAATGTATGCAAGACAACACTATGAGAAATGTTCTTAACCTTCAAACGCAGACTAAAATAAGATAAGAGAACAGCAAGGGCTGCAGGCAAGTAGGGGGAGGATGAGGTCAATCCTGAGAGACAAATCACCCATTCTACCATTCACCGTTTGTCCTTGGAGCTCTCACAGGGCACAAGACTGTAACCCTCCGTCCCATAGATGTACTTACACTCCAGAATGCATAAACATCTTATTTTAGTTCCTATTAGAAAGTAAACAATCACTAGGTTTCTATTCCCATTGCTTTTGTCAATATAGAGATAATGTGGGGCTGTTTGATAATATAAAGCAATTCAAAGTTGTAATTAAAATACCTTAATACTGTAATATTTTGCTTAAGTTTAAGATACGGTCAGAATTATATCCCAGCTCACATCAAGAGGTAGAACCTTCCACAGGATTAGCTGCTCTTCCACTGCAATGCTGTTATTAAATATGTCCAGTAAAAATCTATCAGGGTGTGGTTTCCACCAAACTGGCTATGTCAAATCACCAATGAGCTCTACAGAGAGAATCCAAAGAAAAACCCTCCCTTTCTGCAGGACTTTTGCAGATCAAGGCTCAGGAAATTGGCAGCTTAAATGCACAGAAACTATTCGGTAGTGTACAACATTAGGTCAGCATTATAGAGCATCTTTGCAAAAATTAGCCAAAAGGACACAGCTACTAAACAGTTTTGTCTATATATATATATATATATATATATATATATATATATATATATATATATATATATATATATATATATATTAGGGGTGGAACGGTTCACAAAATCCACGGTTCGGTTCGATTCACGGTTTCGTGGTCACGGTTTTTGGTTCGGTTCGATTCGGTATATGTTGATCGTTACACCGAAATCCCATAAAAATTTATGAAATTAATAAAAAAAAATCCCCCAAAAAATTATGGATTGAAATTATTTTAAATGATCCGCGGAAACACTGGATCATTTCCGTATGTTTTGCTGCTTTGAATTTAATCATCTCGCGCATGCTCTCTACCATCTCCAAGGGACTCAGAGGGGAGTGGACGGGAGCCACAGTGGAGGCTGTAGGCTTTGCTTTGAGCAGCCGGTCTGGAGCGCAGCGGGGCGGAGCGGGGGTTGCTGACGGAGTATGAGGGATTTCGGGGTTAGCATGACATGTTGGTCATGTTGCTGTTAGCATAAACAAAACGTGTTGCACAATGCTCGCACACTGTTGCACTTTTATCCACAACTTTCTTACCGCCGTCATCGTAGGTCACTCTAAATGCAAAGTGGTCCCATACAGCAGACCTATAAAGTGCTGCTGGCGCGTCTTCCAACTCCTGTTCTTTCCCACGCGCCATACCCACAGAGTTCTCCACAACAACTGATTTTTTTCCCCTGCTACACCCGGCTACGCTGCTTTGCTTCTTCTGGTTGGTTTTGGTCGCAGTACCGCCACCTTCTGCTCTGGAGTGTAAACGCTTCCCCTATGAGAAAAAGGAGCAGCGCATGAACCGAACGAAACACACGCGAACCGAACCGAGACAGTCGAACCCAACGGTTCAGACGGTTTTCATAAACCGTCCCATCCTTAATATATATATATATACATATATATATATATATATATATATATATATATATATATATATATATATATATATATATATATATATATATATATATATATATATATATATATATATATATAGACTTAGGAAGATATTATTTTGTAATTTTGTACACTCGGGTAAATACAAGTGAAGTTTTCGTTAAGTACAGCTCTAGACTTTTTCATTTTTTTAATGCCATGTTGATAAAGGTAAGCAGCTGTGATATAAACACTGTGATGATATACATGTATATATATATATATATATATATATATATATATGTACCACGTTAAATGGCCAAACCAGATCACCTTATTTAACAATGCTTTCATTTATACATTATTTATTCATTTATACATTTATTTATACATTGATTTAGTCAACTGTGAGTTGAGTTGGCCTGCTGGCATTGAAGTCTTCAGTCATCCATCTATTTTGAAACTACATTACCCATATGTCTTTCACACCACCTCAACTTTTATTCAATATATTCAGAAGTGTCATTCCATATACTTAGAACTTAATTCCAGATATTTAAGTTCCATTCAATACATTCAAACTATAATTAAATATATTGAAGTTGGACCGACGTCAATATATATATTACTTATATATATAAATATATATATATATATATATATATATATATATTTATATATATATATATATATATATATATATCACAATGATGTATCAAATGTCAGACTGCTTTTTTCTTTTAGTTTTAACCTGACTTTACAAGCATAATAGATTTTCCTAACAATCAACATATACCGAACCGAACCGAAAACCGTGACCACGAAACCGTGAACCGAACCCAACCGTGGATTTTGTGAATCGTTCCACCCCTAATATATATATATATATATATATATATATATATATATATATATATATATATATATATATATATATATATATGGCATAAAAAAAAACAGGCAATGCAAAGCATAATGCCATCATATGGTAAAGTGATGTACTCGGGGAAGTTGTACTTACTGTATCATGTCAGCTAGCATTAGTG
This sequence comes from Cyprinodon diabolis, assembly GCA_030533445.1. Classification (NCBI taxonomy): domain Eukaryota; kingdom Metazoa; phylum Chordata; class Actinopteri; order Cyprinodontiformes; family Cyprinodontidae; genus Cyprinodon; species Cyprinodon diabolis. Next base: position 15,869,177 of record CM060069.1, read on the forward strand.
ATGGTAGATGCCATCCAGAGATGTCAAGAGAGAAGTATGGTTCTAATGCTTGCAATCAGGACTCCAGCAGGGGAAACAGCTTATCAGTCATGTCAGGTAAATGTTCACCATGTCTGAACTTATTCAAAAAATTGTATTATATTTCTTCTCTTATTAATTTACTATTTTTCAAAATAGTTGAAAATCAACACAAGAGAGTGTAAATGTTTTTGCAAAAGTATTTTTTAATTTTGATGTTGGCATCAAGCTCTTCTAAAGCATTCTTCAAAATATTTATAAAGAAACTTTGATAAAAACACATGTACAGATACATTTTGCCCATATAAATAAAATGTTACATTTGAAAATGATAAAAGCTATTACGTTCAGCACTCCAATATTCTGTTGGAAGTGGAATCTTTACTTAACCTCTATGTAGTTTTAATTCCTGCCTTTTTAAACATCTCTCTGTTGTGAGTTTGGTAATACAAATAAACTTGACTTGTCTCGACTTGAAATCAAAAATGCATGCGCCTGATTCCGGATTACTATAGAAGACTTGGGTACAGCTGCATAAAATGTCAGAAAAATTAGAGTAAAGAGCATCAGTGCACACATCCTGGATAGCCATCCAGCAGGGCTGCACACTAATGGAGATTAAAAATGTAGAAATGGCTCCTTCAGTGAGAGGAAAAACATCCTTATTGCACTGCAAGGGTTCTAAAGAGCCAGAACGGCCACCTTGCTGATTCGACTTCAAAACACACAACCGAAGAGGGAGTGGAGGATATGTCTGTTTTGAAGCAAAACTCATTCTTCCATGAAACAGCATGGATGTAATTATAATGCTATTCGCTCCTGTCAGGAATAATCAAAATGACTCTCATCAAGGAGTCCTTGCATTTCAACTTTACACCGCTACATGTCTGTCTGTCTCCTCTCTAGTCCCACTTCAATTTCCTTTTTTTTTTCCATTTGCAAGCTACTTATAACTGTGATTGCAAATGTGAGTGTGACGCTTGTACAGACCTTGACATGTATTGACACATACACACACTCAAAGAGACAAACCACTAAAAGGAAAGATGGATCTTCCTTACAGCTTTGCTATTTTGGCAAACTGCAGCAATGTAATAAGAAGTTAGACATTTCCTCTAACAGGCAGAAATTAAGAGCCTCCACCCCTTATGTATACCTTTTCATACAGCTCTGTAGGCACAGCATACCGCCACTCATAAATAATACATGCGTGTTATGGATACTGGTGTATTTGCTTCACGGTACAGCTACCCTCCAGAATGAATCACGACTGCAGGCTCAAGTAGCACTTCAGAGTCTTCTTTCATGTGTGCATGCGTTGCAGATGTCGCTTTTTATCACTCTCTCTCGATCGATCTCATTTCGTGGATCTGTGATTGCACTTGCATGCAGGTGAATGCAAAAGCTTGACGGGAGCTTGAGCACAGAAAGCAGATTATGTTGGCGATAGCGCAAGATAAACTTACTACTTTGCTCCTATACTCGTCAGACTCTTCATGAATGTAAGTGGAGATGTTTTAGCATCAGTGTTAAGTTCAAGGGCTAAATTAAGGAAAAACAATTAAATTTGGGTTTGCTCACATCAGTATGGCATGTCTTAGTTGAGTGCAATCAGTTGGCAAGTGGAACTCCACAAGAATGTTTGTTGTACTTTGGAAGATATCAGTCTTCAGAGGTCATTGGTTTAATTAAATGTAGCTTTCATACCATAAACTGGAGTAATTTCATTACAATTAAAACATTTCCCTCAATCTGTTCAGAGTCGTATGCATGACCCATATCTATAACCCGCATGGGCATTGGGGGATAAATGAAAGGAGTAGATGTCTTACAGTCGGGGGATGAGGGTTGTAAGATTGATTACAGATTCATCCCACGTCTAATGCCAGTGTCCCCTTGGGCAAAGCCCTTAACCTAGAATTGCCTGCCAATCCATGCTCTGGTGTGTGAATGTGAGCATGTTTTGAGTAGCACTGGGTGACTGGGGCAGTCGTGTTAAGTGCCTTGACTAGTTAGAAACCAGTCAAAAAAATTCAGTCCACTTAGATGTTGTCAGGAAACGTGGATATTTGTTAAGGATCCAGATGCAGAGATGAAAAGGCAGAGATGATTTCTTAACTCAATAAATACAACACTGCTTAAATATAACTAGAAACCAACTAGAATGACACAAAATGGAAATGAAACCAATGACCCAGAAAATAGAATGACATAAATCAAACTAAAAAAAAAAAAAAAAACCTAAACAGAACCAAAAGGTCCAGAATCATGACGGATGTAGTACGATCTAAGAAAAATGTAGCTAAAAGAGAACAAGAGTCATGTTGAATGTTAAAAATATGCAAACCCTGTTAACTTTTCTAGATTTTTGTCCCATCGACACCTCATATCTCAAGATGTTTTTGCCGATTCTAATGTGATTGAATAACACAGTTCATCATTGTTGTTTTCAGCCCCCTCTGCTCTAATAAGACTTGAAATCTAGAGGAGCAGCAGGGATTTACAGGTCAGGTGGGAAAACAGTGGGATGTGCACTGCACAGATTTGGTCTTTACTGAATACTGGCAAGTAGAAATCTATTGTTAAAAGAAGGCAATATAAGGTCCTAATTACTTTTTGTCAAACACTAAGTATAGGACACAGAAAACATGTGGAACATAATGCTCGGGTGAGATGAATCCAAAGCTTAACATTTTTCACCAGATGAAAATTCTTTAAATTGCCCAAACAAACTCTCCTCATGCTAAACCATAGTTGTAAAAACATGCTGTTATTTTATTATTATTTTTTTTAACATAAGGGAATAGGAGGCTGATATGTCTTCAGAGTGATCGCATTAGACCATTAATAGATGTTTATTTATCTTTGTGGTGATCTAAGATATGAAATCTCAGTATTAAACAGGTGAAAACATTCAAGGGCTATAAACACTTGGAAGACAATGATAAAGTGCTTTCCTCCTAAGATTAATACATCCGCTTGCAATGGCAGAGATTAATCTTGTCTTCTGTAAATAGTACAATCTGCTCTATTCTGAAATCATACAAACAGTTTCTTCTCAATTGTGCCTTCAATATAATGAAAATACAATGCAGAAAAAAAAAAAACTGTGTTTAACACTCTTTCAGATACTGGCCTGTGATGCCATTTAGTGCAGAACTGAGATATGCATGAATCATGAAGGGCCCTCTTGAAATTTTGTGTGGGGGTTCGATTGCTGCCTTTTTAAGTGGTATTATCAGTCACACCAACATGTTAATGTAATTGCATGACATGAGAGTCGGTTTCAATTGCAATGAGCAGAAAATTTTATTTTTTAAGTTTTACGATGATCAACTAAAGAGCAGAATAAATTAGCTTTAAGTAACAACTTCTAAATTACTTAGAATTGTATTGCTACATCCACAGCAGTCTTTGCACCATAACTGTCATGGTTTTGGTTTTGTTCAAGTTTTATTTTGAGTTTTCGTTGGTGTTATTTTGATTCTTGTGTGTTAGGTATTTTGTTATTGTATTTCAGTTTTTAGATATTTTTCTGTTTGTCTTCTTCTGTCAGTCTCCTTTTCCCTAGCTCCCTTCTTGCCTCTGTTCACACCTGCTCCCAATCTGCTAATTAGCCTGGTCTTTGTTTCTCTCTCCCATATAATCTCCTCCTGTTCAGTCACTCTTTGCTGGTTTGTCGTCATTTCTTTGCCCCCCCCTTGTTGTGAGTATTCTTAGTTTTCAGCAATAGGGATTTTTGTGGATTTATGTTTTGGATTTTTACTTCTTTTACCCTTTTGGTTAATTAAACCTTTAAGAAAACTTCTTCAGCTCAGCCTGCTTTTTGGGTCCTGTGAAACCCCTACCCCACTTGACAATAACTGAACAAAAACACTACAATGGGATGTACCTATTTAACCAAATTTCATGTTACTGTTGAGGATATTTATTTTAATTTGCAAAGTTCATTATCTTACTTATTTCAAAGTTCAATACGTCTCAGTTTCACTGGTAAAATAACAATGACTGTTAAACAAAAGATTTGACTTTCTTTGTTATATATCAAAACAAAGTATGGAGTTAAAAAAAAAAATCTTACAGACATATAAAGTGTGAAACAGATATTTTCCATAATCAAATAACATCCAACTTTTAAAAAATGATCCTTACTTGATAAGTTCTGATTAGCACAGGTATTGAGGGCAAACGTAAAAGCTTTGAATAAGTGCAGGAAACTGGAGCTTGTGCTCTATTATATTAAATTGATTTAATGTCCTTTAAGAAATTCTGACAAAAAGAAACTCTGCTGTTGCTCTGAGAATGCATGTTGCCATAAATGCCCCCGATGTATTTGTATTTTTCAGATGGTGGGATTGTCAGAAATGCTAACCTTTGTTCATGGGAATGGCATATTGTTATTTCTTCATGTTTACTTCATACTGTCTTTATATTTGTTTGATGCTGTTAACTACATTAAAAATGAGAAATACTATAGAAACCTTTTTCCCTGATTGTGAACTAAATGACTTTTTATTGCAGAAAACCTTCAATAAGACTCATGTAAATGTCACATTTGCTCAACATATGAAAATCTTAGACTTTCTATTCTTTAGGGTTCTATTATAAGATGCAAACTTCAAACAAGCCAAAATCGTTTTACTTCTAACTGACAGAGATATAAGAAATTGGTATTACATGAAAACAGCTACATCAAAGAAACTACTTTTCACTGCTATTGTCCAAGAAGAAAAATACTTTAAATACTTCAACTGAGGGAATGCTAATGTAAAATAGGTCTACATTTCCTTTCTGACAGCAAGCTGAAAAACTGCCACAGCTGCCAAATACTTTTGATCTTTAAAAAACTAAGACTGCCTCAAATAATAACTAAAACAACACTAAGAAGAAGGCCTGCATCCAAGCAAAGTCACCACGCAGAGATAAACCAAACATGGTTAGCTATAGTTAAATATAGAAATACAGAGTAACACAATCATAAAAGATTAGCTACAGATGATACTTAGGTATCATTTTGATGAACTACATCAACACCTTGTCCCAGAGTCACAGAAAGTGACGATGGCAAACGTGTCTGTCAAAAAACTTCAAAACGACAACACATAAGAGTTAATTAATGCACTCCTCTGCTGACAAATCCTCTGGAGTTACGAGATTAAACCACTTCATTAGTGTCTGGGGAGACAACAGTCTAGATGAGAACAGCGGAGCTCCAGGCAAGCGGAATGGGGAGACAGGGAAGGAGTGAGTGCCTGCTTTGTTAGTGTTTGAAAGAGCCACTTTCAAAGTGGTAATTATGACGCAGAGAGAATGTAATTATTTTTCCAAAATGCCGGAGGGTTTCAAGTGCCAACTAATAGTGATGGGTGACAATCTAATGGACTGCAGATATAACCGGTGCACAAAGCTTAATTGGTGTTTAAACCAACGTGGCTTGTCTGCACACATCCGAGCTCTTTCCGAAATGTGTAGGCCATGACTGCACATTGTGATCCTGCCTTGCATGATGTGACAAATTTGATTAGAAAAAGGCTTTGTCATCATGCATCATCTGGCAGTCTGACAGCCTGCAGTGATGAATCAGAGGGATGGGGAGTACTGTAAAAGTCACTAATCTACAGTCATGTTTCACAGCTCTACAGAAATCTCGAAACCCTTGGATATAAAATTTGGACAGAAGATTTTTTTAAAAAGTACATTTGGCTTTACACTAGCATGGTGTAAAGGTGTATGGTGTAACTCAACTGGAGCTATCCAGTTGAGTTTATTATACCAGATATATATATATATATATCTATATAGATATATAGATATATAGATATAGATATAGATATATATATATATATATATATATATATATATATATATATATATATATATATAGATATATAGATATATATACAGTGGGGCAAAAAAGTATTTAGTCAGCCACCAATAGTGCAAGTTCTCCCACTTAAAAAGATGAGAGAGGCCGGTAATTTTCATCATAGATATACCTCAACTATGAGAGACAAAATGAGAAAAAAAATCCAGAAAATCACATTGTCTGATTTTTAAAGAATTTATTTGCAAAATATGGTGGAAAATAAGTATTTGGTCAATAACAAAAGTTCATCTCAATACTTTGTTATATACCCTTTGTTGGCAATGACAGAGATCAAATGTTTTCTGTAAGTCTTCACAAGGTTTTCACACACTGTTGCTGGTATTTTGGCCCATTCCTCCATGCAGATCTCTTCTAGAGCAGTGATGTTCTGGGGCTGTCGCTGGGCAACACAGACTTTCAACTCCCTCCAAAGATTTTCTATGGGGTTGAGATCTGGAGACTGGCTAGGCCACTCTAGGCCTAGCCAGACCTTGAAATGCTTCTCCAGGACCTTGAAATGCTTCTTACAAAGCCACTCCTTACCCGGGCGGTGTGTTTGGGATCATTGTCATGCTGAAAGACCCAGCCACGTTTCATCTTCAATGCCCTTGCTGATGGAAGGAGGTTTTCACTCAAAATTTGACGATACATGGCCCCATTCATTCTTTCCTTCACACGGATCAGTCGTCCTGGTCCCTTAGCAGAAAAACAACCCCAAAGCATGATGTTTCCACCCCCATGCTTCACTGTAGGTATGGTGTTCTTTGGATGCAACTCAGCATTCTCTCTCCTCCAAACACGAGTAGAGTTTTTACCAAAAACTTCTATTTTGGTTTCATCTGACCATATGATATTCTCCCAGTCATCGTCTGGATCATCCAAATGCTCTCTAGCAAACTTGAGACGGGCCTTGACATGTACTGGCTTAAGCAGGGGGACACGTCTGGCACTGCAGGATTTGAGTCCCTGGCGGCGTAGTGTGTTACTGATGGTAGCCTTTGTTACTTTGGTCCCAGCTCTCTGCAGGTCATTCACTAGGTCCCCCCGTGTGGTTCTGGGATTTTTACTCACCGTTCTTGTGATCATTTTGACCCCACGGGGTGAGATCTTGCGTGGAGCCCCAGATCGAGGAAGATTATCAGTGGTCTTGTATGTTTTCCATTTTCTAATAATTGATCCCACAGTTGATTTCTTCACACCAAGCTGTTTATCTATTGCAGATTCAGACTTCCCAGCCTGGTGCAGGTCTATAATTTTGATTCGGGTGTCCTTTGACAGCTCTCTAGTTTTGGCCATGGTGGAGTTTAGAGTGTGACTGTTTGAGGTTGTGGACAGGTGTCTTTTATACTGATAACGGGTTCAAACAGGTGCCATTAATGAAGGTAACGAGTGGAGGACAGAGGAGCCTCTTACAGAAGAAGTTACAGGTCTGTGAGAGCCAGAAATCTTGCTTGTTTGTAACTGACCAAATACTTATTTTCCACCATATTTTGCAAATAAAGTCTTTAAAAATCAGACAATGTGATTTTCTGGATTTTTTTTCTCATTTTGTCTCTCATAGTTGAGGCATATCTATGATGAAAATTACCGGTTTCTCTCATCTTTTTGAGTGGGAGAACTTGCACTATTGGTAGCTGACTAAATACTTTTTTTCCCCACTGTATATATATCTATATATATATATATATATATATATATATATATATATATATATATATATATATATATATATATATATATATATATATATATTTTTTTTTTTTTTTCTCTTGACCAGGTATGGTCCCTTTAGACATATCACGGTAAACAATGGTTTTTAAAAGCTGCTAAATTTCGTTCATACTGAGAAAGTGTTGGACTGATCAGAGTTATCTCTGGCTGTACAGAGAATATAAAAAAAAAAACAGTGCAGTCCATCCCTCCTTTTTTACACACTGCTGGTCAGCTGGATTAAAATAGGAATTATAGTAAATGGCAAACTCATTATTTCCCCTAACAGAGCAAAGAAATGTACCAAATTGCAACCATCAGCAAAATATCGGTGTGCAATACTGCAATCAGAGGCGACTGTGGGAATTTGATAACCTATAAAGTTTAGGTGCAATACTAACTAGATTCATAAATGTTCCTACAAAGAAGAACCAAAAAAAAATGCTAATGAAAATGCTTCAAGTTACAAAAACAACATTAAAAAAAGGTGCAAACTAATTCCACATGACAGAAGTGCTCCAGACCACTAGACGAAGATGATCAACTAATATGGGACAAGAATATAGACCTAAAGCTTGCTTTATGCTTGCCCCATTGAACAGGGAGCGAGGGTGTTCCTGCTATAAGTGATGCAATCATGCCATACCCACCTCCAAGCGTAGACCGGGCATGCAGCCTCGCCGCTAGCTTGCGCACCATTGATTTTTTGTAACTTTGTGCCTACTGCTTGGGTCAGCCTTATTCCAGATCGGAGGATAAAAAGTTACCCTTGGACTACTTTAAATGTCTTGACAAATGGCCTAAAAGGTGCAACACAGATTTGTGAAAGTAGTGCTGTTACTGCTTGTTCAGGGACTGAAAACAGCACACTTTCAAGCATGAGCTCATTGGCTGAGCTTGTGGTTACAAACAAGGATTTTGGTATCGGTTTCCATCACCTACAGCATAAATAAAGTTTGAAACAAATATCTGGATTCAGCTTTTATTTAATAAAGCCATTTTCTTAAATATTTCATTTAACTAAAAGTTCTGGAGAATTTTGGTTTGTAACCATTAATATCTCTCACAATACTTGTGATTATTTTGTGACGATCTTGGCACTGAGGACTAGTCTGACTACTCACTTAATTCACCTGCCCAGATCGCCCAGTTCCCATTACTGCTTATCTGATTCACATGTTTCAGCCTCTATTTAACCAGCCTTCAACCAGGCACCAGTGCCAGATGCCTTTGGTAAGAGTTCTCTAGCCTGAGTATCTGATTGCCTGATCCTGACCCGTTTTGCCTCTGGACCACTGAGCCTGCCTTCCTGTTCTGATCTGTTTGCCTGACCTGTCCTCAGACTCCTGCTTGATTCCTCTGCCTGTCTGTGTACTAAACCTGGAACTGTTTCCCGACACTGTCCTGGATTTCAGCGTCTGGGACTCTCTAGGCGGCGTCTGCTGCGGCTTGTCCGCAGGAAACCGGCTGGAACCAACTTCATCCTCTGGGCACCGACTGACCTTTAAGGTTAGTGACTCATACGTTCACTATCATCCTCCGCCAGATAGGCATGGTCACTAACCTGTGTTCTCCATCAGAGGTTCCTGCCTTAGATCCTCTAGCTGTTCTATGAAACCCTGTATTAAATAAAAAAATTTCTAAACTTAACTGCTTTTCCGCCTCAAACATTGGGTCCTTTTGTTCTGAGCCTGGCATATGTAATACAAATTTTCCCTAATAATGAACAGGCGTTAGAAGAAAAACTGTTTGGCCTTTAATATTTCCTGCTACAAAAATAATATGAACTGTTATAGCATAGAAATTAAAGGAGCAGAAATCTCTATAATAAAGGCAATACAACATCCTTTCAAAACGCTAATGGACAAGCTATAAATGGCAGATTTGTGGTATAGTCAATTGCCAGCACAAAGGCAGATGAAAAGTACCATCTGTTTAAACCTGAAAGTACCATCTGTTTAAAGCTGCCCTCTTCAATTCATTTTAAAAGTACAAAGATTTACTAGAATTCAGAAAAAATGAACACTAAAATATTTCTTCAAAAGTTATAGTATCTAGTCAATTATTATTATTATTATTATTATTATTATTACATATTGTTGCTTAAGATCACCATCAGATAAATAGAGGTCAGATATCAGTTGTATACCTACGAGTAATAGAATATCTAAACTGTTTTATCCATATTAAAAGGAAATTCATCAATTGTTAGATCATTCTAAGCTTTTCACCTCTTCAACCCAGATGTTACACTAAATAACTGCAACTGTGTTATGTCCTCTAGTGGAGGAGTTGATTTGTGCAGCTGACAACTGCAACACTCCAAGATGGTGGCATGTACACATCTTCTAAGAAACACAGTATAATATGCTTGGAAAAGTATATGTTGTTTAGAAGTTGATTCCTCTCTTTATTTTGAACAGCAATAATATAATTTATAGGTGGAATGAAGACAAAATATTACTGATGGAAAATAGAAAGATAAACAGATTGTGAAAAGCATCCAAAAACTAATTCAATGTCAAAGTTCAGAATTTTCTATTTCTTGCAAAAGGCTAACACTGGAATTTGAATTAGCATTTTCTTTTTTAAGTAAATACAGAAAATAAATGATACAGTAAATGCAAGTCTCTCAACTAGCATTGAATTAAAGTACATGCTATGAAGGAGGAGTTTTTCTTATCATTATTTTCAGACATAGGGCTGGGCGATATATAAAAAAAGCTTATCGATAAAAAAAATGCATATTGATCGATATCGATAATTATTGAAAAGATTTGAAACCATATTTTATGTGCAGCTCTGCCTGGACTTTTTATAATATTGCTAAATGATTTAATTTTAATAAAAAACACAAACACAGACTTCGAATTAAATCTTTATTTAACCAACTTTTTTAACCATAACAGAATTGTTTTAAAGAAAAATAACTTAAGAGACCTGAGTTATGTTATTAAATACTGACAAAGAATAAACTAAAGTGACCAGAAAAGTGACCAAAATAAATATAACAAATAAATAAATGCCCCCCCACCGCCGCCCCCGTTTCCTGCTTTAACCTGAGTTTTTACTATGAAGTTTCTGGCCCCTCAGCATTTTTCTCTCAATTGTTAGAACTACGTGGGAAACTGCCCAGAACTGAAAATATATATATATTTCCCCAAAATTCCCGAAGATTCCTCGGAGGAGAGCCGCGTCGGGGCCTACACAGCTCGTACTCCTCCGGCTGTGAGCGGCTGAGATGATAAAAAAAAAAAAGTTGGTTGTGTTATCAGACTTGGTTTTCACTGGTTCCCGACACATTTTACAGATGACTGTGGTTTGTTTTTTGTCCGACTTGCCATGACCGAAATACTGCCAGACTGCCGAACTACAAAAACCCTTCTTTGGAACAATTTCCTCCGCCTCTCCTTGCAGCGACATCTTCATGTACTCTGTGTTGTGGTTTGAGAGGGCGGCGCTTGGTGACGGCGCGCCTGGGTCCGCGATTGTGATTGGTTGGGAGGAAGCAGTGACTAGCATAAACATACATGCTAGGCTACAATGACAAGGAAGGAAAACTGCGTTTCTTTTTTATCGAACTATTATCGACCCTCTTTTTTTCTATTGCGCCACACGTCTATCGATCGATATATATCGTTATTGAATTATCGCCCAGCCCTATTCAGACATTTAGTCCGCTTCCTAAGAAGCGGACATTTAGTCCGCTTCTTAGGAATGGGGAGTCGTTGTGTTCTTTGTTAGCCTGCAATACCCAATACTGGTCTATTTCTCTGAAAGAGGGATCTTTAGGGGGACTCGTTGGCCTGGCTGAACAGGCGAGATGTTTGGTGTCCTGTATGGGGGTGGGGGTTCAACTCTATCTCTGCAATGTAGGTTTTTTAAAAGCTGAAGCCTGTGTCCATCCCCTCTGTTAGAGATTTTTTTTTTCTTAACATAAACTGCTTCATTCATACCCTTTCCCAATCTAACTGTCTCCAAACTTGGAAAGAAAGTCCAGTGGAATGTTATTTTTACTTTTTTGGATATGACCTGGATGGCTGAGAATCTTCACCAGCATACTTGACGATTATTTCAATAATCAATGAATCACGATTAAGCCGATTAATTGTTTCAGCTCTATTTGTCATAGAGGTTTTAGCTGACATCCTGAAATCATTGTGTTTTTCCTTAAAGTTGTGAAACCAAGGGATTCTCACCCTGACCTGTTTATTCTGGACAACATCTAGTGACTTCCTTAAAGATAGGCAGTCGCGTAACTTTGGTTTACTTTACAGTATTTATGCAAGTAATGTCTTCACAATAATAAGAATTGATATTGGCCTTTTTCCCTCACAGAAAAACAGAAGAATCTCACTCTAAATGACTTCTTTCCTATGTGCTAAAATAACAAACTACATGGCTGACTATAATGGATAAACCACTTTGCACCTTGCTGCTGCTATTCCCTATGCTCACGTGTGAATGTGGCTTATGGGAAATAAAGCGTTCTCTATATGACTCATAAAGGGAGGACTGCAGTGAAGAGTTAAAGTGTGTGAACTCTTAATGGAAGTACTGGGCCTGAGAACAAACCACACAAGTTTTCCTTTTTTTTATCTAACTTCCCTTAGTTCACATTTCCAAACGCTCCTCATCTAGTCATTCTCTTTTCTCTGCATTTTGCTAAAAGGGCAATCCAAGAGGCTTGTCAGTCTGATTGTAATCGTAAATCCATTTCATTCACTTCCCGATTTTCATTTCGTAAGATCTACAATTGGGGGGCAAAATGGCCTAATAGATGCTCAATATTTCCAGTATGCGATGACATTTAAAACAAACTACTTGAAATAAACCACATAGGATCACTCTGAGAAATTTAGCACCAGCTATTTGTGTGGCTCTAGCTTCTGTGAGAAGCAAACTGAACCTTTCTCTGTTAAAACAGTGGTGAAAATTCTGCATTTGAAGTCCTCTGATCACTGTTTGACCCATGGCCTCACTTACAGCCAACCTCTAATTGTGACCAGGCACATATGGCAGAAATAATCATTTTCAATAATCAGTTGCCATGGCAATGACAGATCTTGGTTGTGTGCAGCTTAGTGTATAAATGAAGTTTTGACTCTTTGCCCTCTTAAAGTGCTCGGATTACAGATCTACATTATCACTCTAATCTCCTTTTCAACCCCTTACATTGGCTTTGTAGCCCCCGCAGACAGACACCCACAGCCACTCAGTGTATCTGCATATGGCAACCAGCAAACATATGCCTCCCCTCATGTGTTTTTTATGAAAGCAGCACAGTAACTAAGTATAGGAGATTTCATTTTCCCAACAGTGCTGTCCTGTATCAGTAATCCACTTCAATCCTTGTCTCCATCAACTCCCTCTGGTGTGTCCAAGTGTGTACCCAAGCTGCTGTTGAGCTCTTAATCTGCTTGCCCCTCTGTGTTAGTCTTCTTTTACAGAACCGATAAATAAGTATTAAATCCTAAAAGTACTTGCAATTCCAAACAAAACTTAATGATGAAGTATCCCTCAAGGTACTCTTGTGGACATTGTGCTCTGCAAAAACATTTACAGTCCATCTACACCACAAATCCTAGGGACTTATATCAGAATATTATGTAAGGTGAAAACGAACAACACCCTCTCTCAAACAGCCTTTCTAAGCATGAAGGTTGCAGCTTTACAAGGTGGCAATGCCTTTCTTCAGCTGGGACACTGAAGCTGTCTGGATTTGATGGTTCTCAAACAGTGGTATGGAGATACGAAGTACTGATTTGAGAAATAGTTGATATCAAGTATTTACAAGATATTTATTAGGTACATAAGCTTTATTATAGAGTTTCTTAGTCTATTAGGCTGAAAGAGAAGTAGGTGATCTTTTCGACTATCCTGTGAAGGTTAGTCTTTGAATTCTCAAAGTGTGAATCAAGAACACCAATAGGCTACTTATCAAACTTACAAGATGACCAGGCTAGATGTGGCTAGCACGATACGTCATTGTGCGTTTCTCTGCATTTTGTTCAGAAAGCTTCACAGGCAGAAAGGTACCTGCCTATGTTTGTGAAAGATTGAATTAATTACAAAACATTCCAATAAACTCTCGTTACATAGCTGTTACTGCAGCTTTTGCCGTGTTTTAAACATAGTTGATATCCGAGTTTTGCGATTCAGGTCAAGTCTGATAACTTTTCTATCAAGCATGGATTGCAAATAAATTTTCTTCTTCTACTATGTTGTGGTATTTAAATGTCCTGTCTTTAACCATTAGATGTGACTTTAGTCTAGATGTGCTCAGCTGGTACAAAATACCCTGAAAGACTTTAAAGTGAAACTGAATAACATCTAAGTAACTTTGAAGCTTAAGAGCTAGGAACCAAATGCCGATGAAATATAAAGTAGCTTGCAAAGCAAGACTTAACTTGTTTTCTGCAGCATTATCAAATTAGTCCATGAATGAAACATGATGAAAACGAGGTCTAGAACTGCAATTCTTTTGACTGATACTAGTATAGTCATATAATAGATTTCCTATACAAAAACACACCAGTACCATACCAAAACGCAATATCATGTCATAATTTCCTTGCTTCAATGTGACTGCAAGGGTATTGACCTGAAGTCAGACATTATTAGCAGAGGGTGGTACATAAAACTCTAAGATTATGATCCAAAACAAGGCTGATGAATTGAAACACTTTTTCTTCTCATCCTTACCACATGTGCAATAAATTAATCTACAAATACTGAGCTTGATTGATTTTTTTATGCTGTGAAATGAAAATGAATTGTAAAATGTGGAGGGGATTAAAGGAGGATTTTGCATGAAAGAATTTGCACACCTCAATAGCATTTTCTCAGGTTAATCAACTATTTTGTGACAGCTTCTGATTCTGCCTTTGCTTCTGTGTCAAATCTTCAAAATCCTCAGCATTATTCATCAGAGAACAACTCTCAGAATCCTCACATATATTATCTCTTAATAACAGATTAGTGCGATTCATCAAAAGTTGGAAATAGAATGGCTATAACATTGTAAAGTGGTGAGGAGCAGGTGGAGAATTCTACCAATTGTGATAAACCTCAGAATATATGTCCTTCAGAGTCCTTAGGAAGTTCCGATTTCTCTTACAACTTTGAATTATCCTCACCAGAAGCAGAGGAAATGTCATAACCACACATTTTGTAATTTAAAGTCACCCCGCAGCCCACCCCATTGCCAGCAACATAGCTAGCATGACTCTGAGCAAATTCTTCAGTTGAAATTAATGCTAAGGATTAAATCCTCAACTACGTTTAAAAGAACATCAGAAAGAAATTAAGGTTTTGACCTGGTCATATCCCTTGTTTGCACAAGCAATCTTTGGAAATTAAGACTTTATTAACCAGAATATATTTATAACCATGAAAAAAGGCATAAATCTGAGGCAACAGAACTTTTGCTCAGTTTTCTGAAAAAATTTCAACACCTCTCCAGTAGTCTTTGTAAATTCTGTCGGCTCGCAGTAGAGCAACCGGGAGTTGGAGCGCTGATGTTTTTAGGCTTCTGGAGGCCCAAAATCCTAAACACCTTCTAAGTCGGATGCAAATTAAAATTCAATCTGTTGTTTTCCTATATTATTGGGGTTTCGTATGGGTTTTCTGTTTGGCCATTTAAATCATGACTGGCATCATTGGGTAACCTTTGCAGAGAGTTCCAAGACCAGAGCTGTATATGGCTTGAAGCTGAAACCACAGGACCAAGACCAAAATATTTTCTCACAGGTCTATGCTTTGGAACTCTTATGGGTGCCATTTTTAAGTAAGGTAAGTGAGGCTACCAGTGCTTTATTTGTATTTCTGGGGCCTTTTGAGTTCTTGGATTAGTTGCTAAAGCCCACTTAGCTTGGCCAATCTTTGGAAGGTTTGTAGATAATGAATCTCAATGCTCCACATTGGATAAATGTTCATAATTTTTTTTTCTTCTCTATTTCAGTTCAGATTGCAGTTGAACCACCAATCATTCCTGAGAAGGGCAAATTAAATGACCTACAGAAAATGTTGTTATTTGCGTTTCAATTCTGATTTAATTAGTTTTATATGGTGCCAGGTTGTCTTTAAAATTTTTTTGTGTTAAGAAAGCTGGGGAAAAAGAAAGCTGAGAAAAAAAGGTTTAAATGCTTTTACAGACTGTCACAAACAATTATATTTCTAAGTATAATTCAACACGCCCTTTTGTCTTCTTTTTTGGATGTGTTAAGGGCTTTATGAAATAAACAATAAAAAAAAATATTAAAAAACTATATTTATCTGACATCACCATTATTTTGGTGATTTAAAACATTTAAGGATGACAGGTAAGGAAAAAGTATATAAATACTCCAGCCAGAGTTAAGAGGGGCTATTATGGCATTTTTTGCATTTCTGCTTTGCATTTTGATCTGTTTAACGTTCAGTTTCACGTGTGGGGATCTGGAATAGGTCAATATCTCTATAATATTAATGCTGTCATTGTGCACTGTCATGGATTCATGCAGTGGTAACAACAGAGAAGCTGCATTAATATTTTAGGCCCCTGTCACACCTTGCCCATTTAGTCAGCGTATGCCCGACGTCCCAGAATCTCCTAAAACGCTTGCATACGCTTAATTTTCTATGTATTTTTCTCAATCTCGTGCATATGCATAACGTATTCATTACGAGTCCAGAAGTTATGTCCAATGACAGCCTAACTTATGCATAATACAGGGCAGCGTAATGTCCATGAAATGATGAACAAGCCAGTGTCCTGAGGGGATCAGCGATGTGTCTGCAACAATAGATGTCTTTGATCGCTGTTTTACCTAGCTGCTGTTTACCATCCACCCAAACAAAATAAATAAATTAAAAGAAAAAAGAAAGAAAGAAGGTTTGCAGTCGCAGCAGATTCAGCATGTCTGCTAGGAAGTCTGTTTTTTGTAGTGGTGGTTGTGGCCGTGAACGCAGGAAGGATATATCACATTCACCTTCTCGCTCACCCTATGATGGGGATGCAGTCTGAAGGAGATCTGACGGTGTCCTCCTGTGACCCCCCTTTCATACCAAAACGCTGCCAATGCACCATTAAATGGTAGCTATAATTTAGAAACACGCTCAGCTGTCTGCTGGAACACGTCAAATAATTTGATATGCATTGGGGATAAGTTCTTGATAAGCTACGCAAAAGTTATGCACAAGTTACTTGTAGGTTTTGGATTAGCTAGACGCCACGACTTATAAGAAACTTACACTTAACGTACTATGTCAACAATCAGATAACTTACCTGTAACTTATGCCCCACGTATGGCATACGCACGTATGGCATACGCGTCGAGAAATGTATGTCGACATGTGCTAGCATGTTTCAGCGTGCTTGAGTATACTTCAGCGTGCTCAAAATTTATACAAAAGGTACCCATAACTTATCCAACGTATGCCGGCTTTTTCATACGTCAGGCATACGCAGGTCTAAATGTGTGACAGGGGCTTAAGTCAAATGGGGAACATGTCATGATGATCATTCACAATGTATCTTTTAATTTGGATATGGACATGACTTTTAAACCTTTATTATCTGTTTATGATAAAACCAACTCTTCTAGTTTTAAAAATGTATTCATTGCTGCTCCCGTTTTACTTTATCTAACCATGTAAATCAACTAGACATAACAATATGAGCACCTGTTCTTCCTTTTTCTGTCAAACTAGCAAAGGTGGGAGATGTAGAGTCACCAAGTCATCTCTATGCCATATATTTGTTCTGCCAAGCCACTGAACCGGGTGAGTGAAATCTGCACAGTGGATTAAATTGTGCAGATTGGACTCACCTGGTTCAGTGGCTGGGCAGAACAAATATATGGCATAGAGATGACTTGTTGACTCCACATCTTCCACCTCTGCAAAGTAGTACTTTCACATTGAGGCCTGGACTCTCACAGAACCACTCAAAGTGTGCTGTAGCATCAGGAAACAACGCACTTCAAGGTGGGGCCTCCATGGAGCAGACATGTATCTCTCGCTCATCTGACAGATGCTCAATGTGATAAGAATTCAGTGGCTAATCAAACACCTCCAACTTTTTAACTGACTGCAATCATGTTTCCATGTAAAAACTATACATGTCCTACAAGAAGGCCCCAATGAGCAATGCATGTCAAAGTAACATTCACATAAATGCAGGACCCAAGATGTTCCACCAGAACTTTGTTAAAAACATTACACTTACGTTTCCAAATGTGCAGTGCATCTTAAGACATGTGTTCCCCTTGCAAGCAACATACACCCATCTGGACATTCAAGTGTGTAATGTGTAAAATTTTTAACAACAACATATTTAGAACAACATAGCTTATCTTTTGGATAACTGAACTTTAACGCTTTGACTACTTTTGACAGATAATGACAAGGACAGGACAGGTCTTGAATAAACATTTTGTCCAAGTGCCCAACCAGGATGAGTCAGACATGATCTCTTCAGATTATCTTCATGAATATGTTCTCATACATTGGTATTAAGGTGCATGATAATTTTACCACAAAATGTTAGAATAATTGAATAATTCTTAAAATACTAAAAAAATGCATTTTTAAAAACAAATACTTTAAAGGGTCAGAATGCAATACCGAGTTTACATTGTCATAGATGAATAACGATAGATCAGTGGGTGAAATGGACGTACAGAGAAGTTCAAACCCCACCAACACCTCCTTTCTCTGAAAATCTCACAATTCTAAACTTCCATCATCAAACGGGCGAATCCAAACGAAAGCCTCGAGCTGACGTAAACTCTGGGATGTTGCCTTATTTGGTCAGCACACAGCTCATCTAAATATTCATGAGCATACCATAAAAGAAAGTAAACCTGTCGTTTCATTCTAGAGCTTATAACCAGCCTTCATTAGGTCTCATAGAACAGCAAATATGCCATTTTCAGCCCAACCAATGTTACTCACCCTATTCAGAGACCTTAAGAACCAGCACAAAATACCCTAAATAATCATTCTATGACGCCTTTAATAGTATTTTATCATGCTGTATATACAGTAAACGTAGGAAACTTGAAATACTGATTTTGTATTAAAAAAAGACATTTCACTATGATGATGTTTAATTAAAATGTAAAAATAATGAATGCTTTGCACACAAAGTACTTAATTTGGGTTGCAGTAAATACCTGTACATGTTTAATTACCTCTCACTACTTGCAGGCTAAAATATTGCACAAATTGTAGCCCATAATAACATAAATTAGATTACATTAGTAATAGAATTACTTCATTTTTTATTACTTTGTTTAAAAAAAAAAGCATGTCAGTTTTTATTACTTTTTATTTTATTACTCTGTCCTAACCTGACCTTACTTCTAAGTTGACAAACCAATAATTTTGAGACTTCCTTGAAAATGAAATTCAAGGCTAAACCTGAAGAAAGCATTTTTTTTCCTTTTTTAAGACAATGGCCTACAAATGCAAATTCTTTATTCCCTTATATATAGTAACTCCTGTGCCAGCAAGGAGAGTTTCTTCTTTTCTCAGCAACAACCATTTTTCCACATTTTTACTCTAATATCCTCCTTGAATCATTTAAAAGGGAGGATTAAGAAATAACAAGATGCTATGGGAGTGAAGCCTGAAACCCTTATTTATTTAAATGTGCCACTTCCCCTCAGCACATCTGAATAATGGCACACAATCTGCCAGATTGAATTTTTGATGATGAATAAATAATAGATGTCAGTGAATATGTCTGTTAATATATTAGCCATGAGTTTGCCATGGCTGTTTAATAGGACGGCGGGAATAAATGCATCCCAGCATATCATGTTGCCTCCATATCTCTCTGTCTATTTCAGAAAATATTTTATGCATGGACTCTATTTTTACAATTTCCCTGTCAAAAGTGATTTTAAAAGGATGTTTTTGATCTGAAACCTTTTACGTTTTTCCATGCTCTGCTGATCAGAGTTTAAAAACAAACCCTTATTTAATGACAAAACATTATACTCTGGAACTTTACCTCAAAGCAGAACTAGCCCTTTTTTGTTTGCTATAGGTACTAGTGCTATAAAAGTTTAATAAAAGATTATTTTATTTTTTGCTCCAAGTCAGTGACTTAACATGACTGAACAAGGTATGAAAAACATGCCTTGTTCAGCCATGTTTGTAAAGATAAAGCAAATTAAACATTCTTATGAAAATCAACATATTCATTTGAAATTTGTTCCATTTTATTGACAGTATAGCAGCACAAAATAGACATAAAAAAATATGTGGAAAACATTTGGCCAAGAGTGTTAATGCACAACTCTCTGGAGTTGCTAGAAGAGGTAAAGTCAGTTTGTTTAATGGATTCAAGTCACACTCACTTAAGTGATCTCAGTCACTTGAGTCTATGTTGTTTCCGTACCCACATTAAAAAGTGTTGTCCCTTTGGATTCAGGGGGGTGATAATGTGCTGGTTTGTAAAAATTACTCAGATATATTTGATATGAGGTTTTTGTCTCAACGTGTCAGTTTGAGCGATGGGAGAGGACTGGATTACCCTCTAATAAATTATCTATAACAGTATCCTCTAATAAATTATCTATAACTAATTGAAATAAAAATCCTTTCATCAAAAGCTGACCAAAAACAACATGACCAAATGTAGGATTAATAATGCTATATATATATATATATATATATATATATATATATATATATATATATATATATATATATATATATATATAGCTAACCAACCAGACATCGTGTTGATCGACAAACACCAGAAGAAGGCAGTAGTGATAGATGTGGCAATCCCAAGCGACAGCAACATCAAGAAGAAAGAACACGAGAAGCTTGAGAAATACCAAGGGCTGAAAGAGGAGCTAGAAAAGATGTGGAAAGTAAGAGCAGCAGTGGTGCCAGTGGTAATTGGAGCACTGGGGGCTGTGACCCCCAAACTGGGAGAGTGGATACAGCAGATTCCAGGTAAAACATCAGAGGTCTCTGTCCAGAAGAGCGCAGTCCTAGGAACAGCTAAGATACTGCGCAGAACCCTCAAACTCCCAGGCCTCTGGTAGAGGAACCGAGCTTGAGGATTCTCTATAACTTAAAAAAGATGGCAGTTGACTATCCTTTTCTAGGAGATTCAAAGTAGCAGGATCAGTGAATTTAAAGTAGGGGTGTTGTAAACGAATATTTTAGTAATCGAGTAATCTATCGATTATTCTTACGATTAATCGAGTAATCGGATAAAAAATTTTTATAAAATAAACTATTAGCAAATCTGCAATAACACCAGTTAGTCCAGATCAGTCCAATATCTCCTTTTTGAGCATCCCTAACAGTTAAATGTTTGTAGTTTAGAAAGTTTACTTGTAACAGTAGTTTGCTTTAACCTGAAGAAAAGTTATAAAGATATTAAATAAATTATACTCAAATAATAAAGTGGCAGGCTCACAAATATGCTTATAAAAATGTCTATACTCCAGCTTTTAGTTTATGTATTTATCTTCAGTGAGTAATACACATACACATAAAAGAACATTTTTATTAAAACGATGCTATTATTTATTCTTGATTGCTTAGGTATAAACAAATATAGAATTACTACAAAAAATATTAATCAAAAATTTCTAATTCATACAAAACAGTAGCGAGAAGAAAAGACTGTAACTTTTCAGGATGGAAAGACACCAATAAATAAATGCTTTTCAGCTTATGCCTGTAATCTGTTGCTGCGTATTTTTATTAACAAACTTACATTAAGTCCTGCATAATTTCTCTCAGTTCCACCCTCACATACAATTTACACTACACCCAGTTAAGTAACCGCTATGTTTAGATATAACGTTAGCAAAATAATGTGCCTCAATTTACATCTATAACATGGCAGATTATCACACAACGTAGTTAGCAAAGAGAACATAAACCTTACCTGTTGGCAACCGTGTACGAGTTGGATGCATGTAGCGGGTGTTTTCTCTTTAGATGCTGCAACATTGATGTCGTGCTGTTGTGGTACGCCAATTCTGCTTTGCAGTGGATGCATTGCGCTGTGTTGTCCTTTGTGTTTAGCCTAAAATGTTCCCAAACTTTTGACATTTTTTGTCGCTTTCGAGGTTCTCCTTCTGAGTATTCTCCGCCGGTTCCGTCCATTGCTACAAACTTAGCACAAGCGCTCCAGGCGCTAACGGAAGTGGTAGCGTTGTGCAACACAAAAACCCTCCGGCTAGACCAGTGTGCTGCGTATTTAACAGCATTGCTTATTACAATACAATAAATCTAGCGAAGCTTCGAGGCAGATAAATTTCCTCGAGGATTTTTTGTAATCGAGTTACTCGAGTTACTCGATGAATCGTTTCAGCCCTAATTTAAAGCCCTTTTAGCTGATTTAGTCCTGACAATCTGCATTGGCCTCACTACAAAATCTGTATGGGTCAATCTCTAGCAGCTGCTGGATCCTCCTCACTCTCCATCTCTCTGTGTGTGCTGTACGTTAACACCCACCAGCAGAAACACCCACCTACCCAACTGACAGACGGAATCTCACTATACATCAGCCATTCTCATCCTCCCCTCTCTCATGACAAGGCGCGCACCTCTGGATGACCTAAAAAATAATCTTTAATATCTCTTAAACAAAAGTAGCACAAACAATATTTTTTTCTGCACAAATCTGCACTAACGTTGCACTAACCATTCAGTCTATTTGCAGAGTTTTTTGACGTGGGTGGGGTGTCAGCTTCACGCAGCTGCGCACGAGTCCTATCATGAAAAAAGGTTCATTGTGCGACCTGAGTAACGCGCAGTAACGGGGTGTCTGCAATGGTAACTGCGTTATAGTTACAGTCAAAGTAATTAGTTAGATTACTCGTTACTAAAACAAGGTAACGGCGTTAGTAACGCCGTTACTTTCAACGCCGTTAGTCCCATCACTGGTAATGAATTATACACTGAATTTTAGAGATGCAATCAAATCTGACTCTATTTATAACTTGCCTTTATGAATAAGTATTTTTCATGCTTATATGCCTGTTTCCAAATGTTGATTGATCTTGTGCCGAAGAAAAAATGAAAATGTCAACATATTTTATCTTGTAGAAGTCATTTTACCAATGGCACACCTTTATTTGAAAAAGGAAGTTTCTTTACATAAACGGAGCTCTTTTAACTGTTGATGGAAATCAGCTGAAGAAAATTGGACACCTCTCTCCCTGCAGATGTGGAGATAGAGTTCCATCTGTAAGTGGAATGGGCTTGGCTAGCTGTCTGTCAACATGACAAAGTACTGCTTGCCCTAGCACATATGCACACACTCTCTCGCCCCCATCCCTCATTCCTACACTCCATCTCATCTCAGGATTGCTCTTTTCCTTCAATCTGCATACCACTCATCCGCCTCTTACAGGTGACTTCCAATACATTTTCTATAACCATTTAGCAGATGAGTGAATGGCAAACTGCAAAGTGGTCCTAGACATTTACAAAATTAAATTGGTCAGAATTCCTTTGAAGAGTTTTCTTTTTATAGCACTACTCTTATTTCTTCACGAAACTGACATGACACTTACACAAACTCACTTTATTTAAAGAGCACTTTGTTATGCGAGAAGCAAAAAAACATGTTTTTTCAGCACCCTACACATTTGAAATTTAAATAGCAGTTTAACTTGCTTTCTACTCTTTAAAATTATTCACAGATCTTCACAGTGAGAAGTAAACATTTCCACATGAGATGTTTAATTTTCTTACTGCAGTATTCATTAGATGTTGCAAGGATTGCTATGTGTCTTTCGATTTGTCATAGCTCCTTATATACAGTGCAATGCAAAGTTCTTTATACACCTTTTTCATTTGAGTTCATGTTAAAAAGACAAATCTTAATGCTTTTTTATATAAAAATTTGACTGTTGCAAAATAGAGAAATAATAATTAAATTTATCTAATATTTATTCCCTATTCAATAATTTGCACACGAAGGAAGGGGATAGATAGGTTTCAGCACTGAGAATCGATAATCAATAAACATTCAATTAATGCTGTATAAATAATTTTAAGTGATACTTTATCATTTGTTAATTTTAGTTTAAATGTGACTCCTCCACTTTCCAAAAAGGTAAAACATCACTACATTCACATGTAATTGAGTGGAACTGAGATGCAGTAAACAACACCAAGGATATAAAGTCTGTCAGGGTGCTTTCCTGCTGAGCTGCTTTTTCCTTCAACTTACTTAGACTAGCCCTGCACCTCATGCAGAATCAGTTAAAGAAAATAATAGATTTGTATTATACGACAGTAAGGATCAGACACTGGATATATGTAAATTTTTTTTGGATATGTTTTAAAAATGAAAGCTCTATATGAAAATTTTACTCTGTAAAAAGAAAAGTATACCATTTTATCAGAGTTCATAGATTTGATATTTATCTACTAGCTGAAAATAATTATGTAATGAGTTAAAGTAGGTTTCCCACAAAGCTAGATGTTCAAGGAAAACACATTTTATTGAACATCTGACACCATTTCATCCAGACTAGGACTGCAACTAATGATAATTTTTCAAATTGGTTAATCTTTCGATCATTTTTTAGTAATCCTTTCCCCTTGTGGAGTTCTGGATAGAGCATATTGACAGAACAAAAAGCTTTTTATGTTAAATGCGAAATGTTTACATATTTTTTCTTACAATTTTGGTATAATTGCTGCTCAAGGTGGGAATCTCTGTCAGCTAAAGACATGTTTTAGAGTCTCTGAACTCCAATTGATTAATCAATTACTCAATTAGTTGATGAATATTTCAATAATTGATTAATCAGGATTAATTTGAATAACTGTCTCACTCCTAATCCAGACAGAACTCCAGTTAGCCAGCTAATTATAATATGTAAACTTTTATGACCCTTCCTCATCAAAGAATCGGAATAGAGCATGGATAGGAACCAAGGAATCGAAAAAAGAAATCAGTAACAGAGCCAGAATAGTTCAAAATAATGCCCACACTAATGCTTATTATTTGATCTCTCTTCCACAAATAGAAACTTAAAAAGTATTTAAATTTAAAAACTTTCCCTTTGATACTAAATTTAATTTAATGAGCCCATTTCTTTCAAAAGTCACCTGATGAGTGAATAGAGTTATCTGTGTGTGATTTGTACTTGATATGTGTGCAGAGGTTCTGTTAGAGAAAATCAGAGAACAGACAGCACCATGAGGATCAAGGAACATAACAAATAGTTCAGCCCAATGCTAAAAAACATTATCCAAAGTTCTTAACATATAACAGTCCTGTTATATAAAGTCCAATGGAAAGAGTATGGCATAAGGGCAAACCGACGATGATATGTTCATCCAAAAGAACTTAAATGCAAGGACTTTTCAAAATAACAGTCAAAGGATGATGGTAATAACAGTTGGACCAAATAAATTCACTACATCCACCCAATTTAAAACAGTGCAAAGTGCAAAAAAACTTTCCTTTCCTATAACATGGAAGCATAAAAACCTCATTTTATTTCACCGTTAAATTCAGTTTAAAATAACTAAGCCGACACCTAAATCCACTTGAGTTTTTTTAAACCGGAATCTTATGGTTGATGTGTTAATGCCGGGGTGAGATCGTGAAACGGAAATGTCCAGACGCTATGCTTGCAGTTTAAAGGCTGATTTACTCCCACTTTTGCGTGCTTACAAAAACAAAAAATAATACAAACAGCCAGCTGTGGGTTGACAGCCTTTCCCGGCCAAGCGGTCAAAACCGATTTGTCTTTTCAGGTGAAACACACGTCCATACACACATAATTTCCTTTCTTTTATAGAATTTGTAGATATTGGCTTCTACAGTAACAGATGATAATTAAAAATGTCTCCGGACCTTTACTGCTTGTTGATTTTCTTTATTGGGACCCAGCTGATTTTTAATTGGTTACCCCTGCACCAGACCTTCAGCCCATTTTGCCTTGACAGCATTCATCACAGTGTTCACTCCTCTATTGAAAGGCCAGGTGGGTAGGTTGCATATTAATCAAAATACTCTGTAGAATGTGCAATGTGTAACCATGTCTTCTCAAGCCTCCCTTTGTTTTTTCTTAAATAAAACCGTACAAAGGGAATGATAACAAGTACAGCAATAGTCAAGATGAAGTCCAAGAGGCATGAAAAGTATTCCTTAATAACTGTTTGTGCTATTTGTAGAAACCCAGATAAACAATAAGCCAAAACTCTTGACTGACTGTCAAATACCTTCTGTTGCATTTCGTTTTTCAGTCTGTGTTTTGAACCTCATTGAGAATACTTTGAAAAATATATTGCTTGCCAGCTGCTGGAAAACAATAGAAAAGGGTCTCTCTTCTCTGAGCAAAACAGTCCCTGCACTGCTTATTGCAATGCCACTATCAACATCCCCATCTGAGACTCCATTTACTATTTGAGGGGAAATATGGATCAAGTTAAAGAATACATTCTGATAGGTTATCTTTACTAAACTGAAAGAACAGAGACAAGGGAACGGCTTCTCTTTCAAAGTGATGATCTGTATTGCTATCCGATGTGGATGACAGCAAAATCAAAGCCGTATCAAAGATCATTCTAAGACTCTAATAGCCAGAAAATATTCCCTATAGACTAATGGTTTAACCATGCATTTAGTTAACAAGGAATCTTGTTCTCAAGAACAAGATTAAATTATATCCTTGTGTATCTTGATTATTTTGTTGTTCTTGTTTTCAGATAAACACTTGATAGATTTCATACTACATTCTAAAGATTATGATAACGTTCATTATTCTAGTCAGGGTTGTTCCATGTACTGTCGTTTTTCTTGGTTCTTGTTAAATTCTGAGGTGATCCTGACCAAAGGAAACTAGATTTTCCCCATTTTACTTTCAATGTCACAATAAAAGTTTAATACACTCAAATCATGTTTCAAAGAATCTATGTAGATTGCAATATAGACATATCCAGAGCTGGTTGTAGTGACAGCTTCTATCATTGTAACATGTTTATGCGCAAAACTACACTTTCTTACAGTCCAAAAAACTGCGTATTATTTTAGAAGAGGTTCTTTTTCATTGTTTTTTTTTTAACTAAAAAGTGAACATGAAGTTTACCTTAACATTTTTTTTAGGCTCAGACAGGCTAAGTATCAACATATAGGCATAATTTTATAGTTCTATATACAACATTCTATTATGTTTTATAACTTATTTGCTTTCGTGCTCTACAGCCTAACCACACCCTGACCTTCACACCTAATGCTAACCTTAATCCTGATCCATACACCATAAATACCAATTAAATTGATAAAGCATCCGTGAACTAGAAGATAACCAGAACAGGATTTTCTTTAACACATTATACCCATTTTAAATTACAATTTCCATGAAAATAGAAAGGCTTTCTTATAATAATCGTATGGTTCGAGTCAATAAAACAAGTAAACCCAATAACTACTCCCTTTTTTTTTACCTTAAAGGTATAGAGGATGGATCATCTAAATAAGTTGTTCGCCTTTAAAAAACATGAGAAAACCCTCCACAATACCGATTAAAATAAGATCACATGCAAAAAGTGACATGAGAATGTTTTCAAAGACAGATTTTTTATGGGAAATTAAGTGTTTTATTACAATGAGATGACTTGCAACCTGTCCAGGGTATACTCCGCCTTTCACCAATGACGGATTAAGAGGAGAGGATGGATGGATGGATGGATGGATGGATGGATGGATGGATGGATGGATGGATGGATGGATGGATGGATGGATGGATGGATGGATTACAATGAGATCTCATTGCACAAACCATGCCAAATTCATTTTTGATGCCATATATGTCTGAGATGTCTTTGACAGCCAAATCTCATTTTTGAGGACATATTTTGAAACAAGAAATATAAGGTTAATATGTATAGCCTAAAAAGACATCAAAGCAAAGGCTTGTATGATTATTTTTCAGGTTTATGACCCTTTTTTCAGTTTCCTATGGGGCCCTATTATTTAAGTTCCTTAACTTGCTTTAAACCTTGCAGAAATCATTCATTCTCACCTTTAGACTGGAATTCGCCTATAGGGAGCAGACCCCACATGCAAGAACCAGGAGGGACTCTACTTGACTTTAAGTAGAGCTTCATCGAAAGTAGATACCAAGATTCTAATGCAGGGAATTCAAAACCAAACGAATCAATTGCAAGTCTTAGAAGAACAAACGACTGACAAGTAAACAGACAGAGTGGAAAATGACCATGGGGAATTGATACTAAACAATGAAAACTTAGAAGTATATGCATCAAGAGGACATGAGAAGCAAAGAGTATATGTAAACATAGACTAGCCTCACACACTAAGGCAACAGCACAACCATAACCTAAAAGTTACAAAATATACATAAATCAGTGAGCAGGATAACTTATGACTGTTTCGAGAACAATAAGTTCTGCTGCATCTTTGGATTCTATAAAGCTCTTAGTTATGTCATGAAAAATTGTACTGAAGAAAACATCACAATAACATTTCTTAAAACAAACTAATATTTCCTTTATTTTAAAAGTAGTATACAATACAGTCGAAATTTTTCTGTACAGACACACCGTCTGCTCAACAATGACGTGAGACCTTAAATGATTCATGCCTTCATCCTCCAATCTTTTCAACATTACCTTGGTTACTCTTTACTCTCCACACTAGTTCTAATCTATATTTTCATTATATTTCAGCTTTGACTGAGCCCTATTACTTTCTTTTCTTCATCATTTTCTATTGCCTCTTCAACCTCTTTCAAGGCCTTCCAGCCACCTTGCAATGTAAGACATCTGATATTGAAATGTTCGGTTCCTGCATGTCAGCAGCAGACATGGAAAGGGAGAAAATGAGAAAAAGACATTGAAAAGTGGGTGGGTCAGATAACAAAGGCAGATAGAGGATGAGCGAGGCCACAAGCACAGTGGACAGCTGCTGTCATCTATAACCTTCAGACTAGAGCCTTGTAAAGTCACAGGATCCGCAGTATATTCATGTTTCATAAAATGGATCTCTCTGCATAACAATCCTACACAAAAGAGCATACTGTTCTATTAAGGTGCTAAATGACTTTCTATGAAAAAAGCATACTTATGTAACAACTTGACAGTAATGGCTCATTACTGCTATGCTCCACCAACACACAGACTACTCTCACATGTTCATACCTTCGTTTTCAACAACGGGCCCACTCTCCTGTTAACAATCCGACTAGTCACAAAAGATAAAGCAACAGATTTAACCTTTGACTATAGTGGATAGTGTGTTTATGATAGAAGGTGAGAATGAAAAATAAACAGAATGTTGAAATCAAGAGTCGATTAAATGTGTTTGTGTAAAGACATTTCTGTGGGAATATAAACGACAAATGGTAGCATAACACCTTTGAAATTGATTATACAGGTGCTGGTCATAAAATTAGAATATCATGAAAAAGTAGATTGATTTCAGTAATTCCATTTAAAAAGTGAAACTTGTATATTATATTCATACATTACATACAAACTCATATATTTCAGATGTTTATTTTGTTTAATTTTGATGATTACAAATGACAACAAATGAAAATCTCAAATTCATCATATCAGAAAATTAGAATATTACTGAAGACCAATAAAAACAAAGGATTTATAGAAATGTTGGCCAACTGAAAAGTATGAACATGAAAAGTATGAGCATGTACAGCACTCAGTATTTAGTTGGGCCTCCTTTGGCCTGTATTACTGCAGCAATGCGGCGTGGCATGGAGTCGATCAGTCTGTGGCACTGCTCAGGTGTTATGATAGCCCAGGTTGCTCTAATAGTGGCTTTTAGCTCTTCTGAATTGTTGGGTCTGGTGTATTGCATCTTCTTCTTCACAATACCCCATAGATTTTCTATGGGGTTAAGGTCAGGAGAGTTTGCTGGCCAATTAAGAACAGGGATACCATGGTCCTTCAACCAGGTACTGGTAGCTTTGGCACTGTGTGCAGGTGCCAAGTCCTGTTGGAAAATGAAATCTGCATCTCCAAAAAGTTGGTCAGCTGCAGGAAGCATGAAGTGCTCTAAAACTTCCTGGTATGTGGCTGCGTTGACCCTGGACCTCAGAAAACACAATGGACCAACACCAGCAGATGACATGGCACCCCAAACCATCACTGACTGTGGAAACTTTACACTGGACTTCAAGCAACGTGGATGAAGTGCCTCTCTTCTTTTCCTCCAGACTCTGGGACCTTGATTTCCAAAGGAAATGCAAAATTTACTTTCATCAGAGAACATGACTTTGGACCACTCACCAGCAGCCCAGGCAAGACGCTTCTGACGCTGTCTGTGGTTCAAGAGTGGCTTGACACAAGGAATGCGACAGCAAAAACCCATGTCTTTCATACGTCTGTGTGTGGTGGTTCTTGAAGCACTCACTCCAGCTGCAGTCCACTCTTTGTGAATCTCCCCCACATTTTTGAATGGGTTTTGTTTCACAATCCTCTCCAGGGTGCGGTTATCTCTCTTGCTTGTACACTTTTTTCGACCACATCTTTTCCTTCCCTTCGCCTCTCTATTAATGTGCTTGGACACTGAGCTCTGTGAACAGCCAGCCTCTTTAGCGATGACCTTTTGTGTCTTGCCCTCCTTGTGCAAGGTGTCGATGGTCGTCTTTTGGACAACTGTCAAGTCAGCAGTCTTCCCCATGATTGTGTAGCCTATAGAACTAGACTGAAAGACCATTTAAAGGTTTTTGCAGGTGGTTTGAGTTAATTAGCTGATTAGAGTGTGGCACCAGGGGCCATCAATTTTGAACCTTTTCACAATATTCTAATTTTCTGATATGATGAATTTGAGATTTTCATTTTTTGTCATTTGTAATCATCAAAATTAAACAAAATAAACATCTGAAATATATGAGTTTGTATGTAATGTATGAATATAATATACAAGTTTCACTTTTTAAATGGAATTACTGAAATCAATCTACTTTTTCATGATATTCTAATTTTATGACCAGCACCTGTAGTGCATTTTCATTGAATTGCCAATAAAAGGCAGTGCTGTCATCGAGTATAAAAGGAAAACCAAAATAAAACATCTACAGCCAGCTTCTACCTGTAGATTAAGCTATTTTAAATGTACTATCTGAAGCACATTTGAAAAAACAAACAAAAAAAATATTGGTAATGTTAACATAAACCCAAAAAGCTACTTTTATTGAAAAGATTAGTATATGGCTGAAACAATTAATCAGATTAATCGTGATAAATTGATTATAATATAATCGTCAACTAATTTATTATTTGATTAATCATTAACTGGAGTGTAGAGACTCTAAAAGGTGTCTTTAGTTGACAGAGCAACTTGGATTCTATATATATATAAAGATATATATTTGCCACAGTATTTCACAATATTGCTGTGTCCAATCTAGGGATACACGATATTAGGATTTTGGCCGATATGCCGATATTTTAAAACTCGTGTAGCCGATAACCGATATCGATATTGATGTTAAAGCTGGACAAAATTAGTAGTCATTGAAAATAGCAGTTTTGTTATCCATTTCTGACACTTTGAAAAATAATATACTCAAATATATTTTCATATGCTGGTATCAAATTGATTTTTAAAAATGCGGTATCGATCTATTTTACTTTCAAAATCTTGTTAAATTTCATCGTTCTGTTACAAACTCTCGTGATATTTTGCAAATTCTTGTGAGATTTTGTTAGTAAAATAGATCGATACCGCGTCAATATATCAACATATAAAAATATGGCAAAATTTCGTGAATTTTCGGGGGATTTCGTAGCATAACGATGACATATAGCAATATTTCATTAGTAAAAGAGATTGATATGGTGTTTTTAAATGGCAATATATCAGCATATGAAGATATTGTGATATTTTAATGTATCAATATTTTTTCCCCTCGTCTTTAGAAGTTTTTAAGTCTGTAAAAAAGAAGTTTTTGAGGAAGAAGAAGAAGTAGTATTTTTTATTTTTTTTATTTAGACTTTAGAAACTCAGAAGCTGATCAAATATCGGGTTAAATATCGGTGGGGTGGCCGATGTCCGATATTCAGTTTTAAGGCCGATACCGATAGGGGGCCGATTATATCGTGCATCCCTAGTCCAATCCACTGTTACACATAATATAAGAGCTTTCAATGCAACTAAATACGATAGGTACTGTAATGGTTCTATACAATCAAATATGATGCAACACAAAAGTGGAAAGATCCAATGCAAATGTTTGAATTTTGGTCTAATTAGAGAACTTTGTTGGGTTCTAGTACAACAGACACTTTGAAAAGAGCATGGAACTGTTGTTTTATATGTACACCTTATCTCTAATTAACCTAACAGAAAAATATATAAAGAGTAAGATATTTTACATAACCCCAAAAAACCTTTGGGAAGAAAGAAAGTTAGAACAAAGTTAATGCATTGTTTAAGGATTAAGTTACTCTCTTAAGATATTTTTCTACTTTCAACATGTGAAGAAATGCAGATAGATGTGTTAATGAGATACTTCATCATTTGTGCTTGAGCTTTTCAGAATCCACTGAGATGCAGTTGTTTGTATTGACAGCTCAGGTTTTTCAATTCTTCTTGAAACTGCATATTCCAGTTTTTTATTAGCACACATCTGTCATGTCAGGGAATGTATTTAACCACATTACAAAAGAAACTAACGTACAGTGTGGGAAGGCATCATTATTGGCAAAAATAGTGATTTAGCACTGTTACATGCTGCTGTTTAAATGATGACTTTGTCAGGGAATGTCTTCATTCTGCACATACTTCAAAGAATGAAATATTTCAGGGACTTAAATGCTGAAGAGCTGCCAGAAACATACGGCGTGCTATTAAGAGAAAACATAAGAAAGTAGAACAGTGGAGTCATTCAAGTCCTGCATCCAAAAAGATTTGGTAGTTTGTCATTTTGTTAGATGGTCTCATGCATGTTTAAAAAATTTACAAAGGAAACCACAGAATAGCAGCTTATTAGATTTTATGAAATTTTATTTAGACCATTTTAAATTTCTTAATATGAAGTTTGATTTACACAGTTGTATTTTCAGGGACAAAGCTCAAACCTTGAATGTAAAAAGGGCCCTTTTTAATGGAAGCATATATTAATACTTAAAAAGGATTAGAGATGGTAATAATTTACTGGAAGCGATTTTGATAAAAAAAATTCAAATTATAATGAAATATAAATATATCATCAAGGAGCAAGCTGCATCACCCTACTGTGTCCCAGCCAGCTCCAAACAAAAAGGAGCTTGGGATTTTCCTTTTATCCTTGTTTTTCCATTATTCTTACGGCTAAGTAGTCTTGAATTATTTTCTTTGGATCATTGCTCAGGGTTTCTCCTCCTCCAATAGAATCTCTGTATCAGTTCCACATCCTGCTTTTTTGTATCTTTCACATGGTTCTGGTTCAATACTTTTTTTTTCCTGTGTCTCTGTTTTCATCTCAAGGGATTAGCTACCTTTTACATCTGTGCTGAGCTTCTAAGTGCATTTTCTCCTGTTGCAGGTAATATTTCTTAAGTAACCTTCTTCTTTAGACTCTAATGTTAAATATTATCAGCAATCATGTTGTTATAATTACAGCAAAATGAATAGAATAATTGTTACAAACTATAAACTGATCTTTCCAATTATATTTATTATAAAGAGGGTATCTAAATGTTGGATTGTAGTTGCAGGACTGTATTTCCAAAATAGGAAAGAAACTGATTTCACTTTCTAGCAAGACATGGCACAAAACAGCAAAAGCCCCAATACATGCTCTGATAATTGTAGAATATATTTTATTAGTCAGAAAACTTTGATTCCCTAAACAACTAAAAGAAAAACATTGGTTAATATAATCCTGACCAGAAGTTATCCCTCTGATGTCTTCATTCCTGATTCTATATTCTTCTTGCTTTCAAAGAGAACCTAAATATCTACATCTGTGCTAAATCCAGCTCTGCATGCTGTCTCTTCATGGGCACCACTGTCTCTGAACCATAGAGTACAACATTGCTGGTGCTGTACTCCTCGCCTTTCATTCTCACGGGTAGTCTCTTATCACATAAATCATCTGACACTTTTCCCCACCCATGCAAACAGGGCTGGAAGTACTCAAGTTTCTTTATCTTTGCTCCATATGACCTCACATCTCCACTTGGGTCTCAGATTCACGCACACATATTATGTTTTGCTTCCCCTAGATCAGTAAAACAGAATGCAGCTCCCTCTAACCCTCTCAGCAGCTGTCTCTTCTAGACACTTTCATAACACCACAAGTATATAATCAGGACCACTTTGCTTTTCCACTTTTCATCCTTTTCAATGCCTTCCTTACTAAAGCCGTCTTAATCTTTTCTCCGCCCTAAGGCCAAATTGGTCACTTCTTCTCTTATGTTTGGTCCCCTTCTTTTCCTTAATTATTAACTGTTCGAATTATTCTCTCCATCTTCCTATCACCCTGGTTGCAGCTGCCAGTATATAGATATGTCTATAGTTTTATAAAATTAAGAAATAAACAACACTCATGTAAACATAAATGCCTATATACTAAGAGAGAGCACAGGAGAA
This sequence comes from Cyprinodon diabolis, assembly GCA_030533445.1. NCBI lineage: Eukaryota > Metazoa > Chordata > Actinopteri > Cyprinodontiformes > Cyprinodontidae > Cyprinodon > Cyprinodon diabolis. Next base: position 15,903,326 of record CM060069.1, read on the forward strand.
AAAAAAACGCATCATTTGAAGTGTTTAGGGCTGGGTATTTTGGCCAAGGTCTTGAAATAATTAGATTTCAATTCATTCAGTTCTAAATCGATTCATTTTGATTCAATTCGATCTGTTTTTACGATAAGGAAAGTGGTTCAATTGTGTTATAAATACTCATCTATTTTATTTTTTCCTATCATAAACACAAAGTGCAAAATTGTAAATTTGACGGTTTAAATTGGGATGCACACAAAACTGTCGAAAACTTCAAACTTGTAGTGAAAAGTGAAACAAAAGTGAAGCATCACGCGAGCAATCAGACGTGACATGGTGGGGATCTTCAGAACTGCTTGTGAGGCTAAGTTTAGTGTGTGGGCGAAACAGCAGACATGCATGAGCACAAACCATATTTGCACCCTACATTTTTTTTGTTTAACTACGTGTTAGCACAGCGTGATATCTAGTCAAGTGATTCCTGAGATTTGTAGTGTTTCTACAATAACTGAACTCAACTTGACAGATCTTGCAAAACACCTGTGTTTTATCCAGCACATTACCTTTAACTTAGACATCAGACTTTAGTTGGGACAGCTTGCTGAGGGGTGTATTACTTGCGTTGTGATTTGCTCACACCTGCTCATTTGAAATTGAATGTCAGGCACGTCACTATAAAACTAATCAATCTTATTTCCTACACTTTGATTTTTTCAAAGATTTAAATGAATCGAACCAAAATAGATTAAATCGATTTTTTTACCCAGCCCTAGTACTGTTAATTCAGAGCCTTTGTCAAAGGATTATCTGGACTTAGACAGTGAAGATGAAAATCTACACACAAATGAAATTTGAAAAGATCCTATCATGTTTTCTTGGTGCCACACAGGACAAGGCAGGGAAGACTGATGCTGAGGTTGTTACAGGCTGCACTGCTGCCATGGCATGACCCCTCCCCCCAAAGGGAAATCACAGGCTCAGTGAACCGCAGAAGTTTCTTTGCACTGTTACAGTCCACAATGCCTCTTTACCTCCGGCCGGATCAGCAAGTGCATTAATTTGACAAGGGCACCCCATACAAAAACAGAAGACATCCAATACACACACCACCCCACCACCCTGTGACAACCTTCCAATATTACAAAAATCATTCACCTACAGTATAATGTAAAATATGGTAGCTGTAACCGTAAATGTCATATCATTACTCTACAAATGAGAGGTGTTTTAATCATGATTATTATAGTTTGACAATTAATCATAATCATAATTTAAAGGTGGCAATTTTCATTTTGCACATGCTATCTTATTAACTGTCATTTGCATAGGGCTTTTTAACAAGCTGTAGCAAGTGACAGTGAAGGCTGCCATCTGTTGAGCCAATAAACTGGGGGGATAGTTTCAAAAAAAGATACTTATATTCAATTAGTGTTCATCTTTTCTGATCGTGGTTGTCATTTTCTGACTCAATGTAGCTTCCTAGTTTGTTTTCATTATTAAAAGCATTGACACCATTCTTATTAGCTCTGCTTTGGTAACTATTAACTGTGTTTATTTCTTCTGCCTTGCATAAGTATTCACACTGCTTTAACCTTCTTATACTTTTTTCTCATTTTACAACAGTAGACCTTAGCGTGTTTCTTGGAATTGTATGTACCAGATCAACACAAGGTTGTGCACATTTGCAAAGGGCAGATAAAGTTATGCATGATTTAATATTTAGTACTAAGAAACATCTAAAAAATGCAGTTATTCCTTCTTAAAAAAATGTGTTTATGTCAACTGGAAGGTAAACTTCTTCCCCACACTTTAACTCCATTATTCTTCAATCCCTTCTGACTGATGTACAGTACCTGTCCCTGTTGAGACAAACAAACTGTAGCTTTGGCGTGCTCGGAAAGCATTTTGCAGGTAAGCCAATAAGGTCGAATTGATGCCATATACTCCTGCTTTCTCTGCTCTGCTTTAATTCGAAGCTGCTCTACTTTCTGTTGAGCTAAAAGAACGATTTCCTCTTCAAAACATTTAATGAGTTCCCTACTTGGCCTGTGGAAAACTGATAAAGGACTTTCTATCACTATCTTTCAACAATGACTTTTTTCTTTCCACTGATCCAATAAATCTATATCTGAGGAGTGCATGACTAATAGTTTTTCCTATCAACAGATTCTTGACCGGAGCTTTAGATTTCATGGCCTTGCCTCTCTGATTAAATGCTTTCCTTGCTTGACTCACATTAGGTGGACAGACCTACCATGTCTAAGGTTTTCTTCTATACTCTGTCAACTCAAAAGACCTGCATTACAAGTAGATGCATAACATTCGGAAAGTTGTTTGACATCTTAACCCTGTCTTCAACAATTTCCTGTTGTAAACTATTTCCTCCACATGTAGTGTGTCTAACTCTGAAGACAATTGTTTACACTAAAATTCATTTTATTTTCTTTGGGCGGCGATGTTAAAAGGAAAATGTATAACAGAGATGTGTTTGTACTACATTTTTTTTGTTTAATTAATTTCACTTCGACTTCACAGTTTTGTTTGTTCTGGTTTATCCACTGAAATCTGTAACATGGACTAGGGTTTGAGAAAATGTATGAAAAATTGATTGGCTTATAGATTTAAAACAGAGCTTTTTGTCAGCAGCATGTTATTAACATACTCCAGGTAAACGGCCATGCCAACCTCTGATGGGTTTGTCAAGTGTGACTAAGTGACAGGTGCTGAGCAGGGCTGTCAGTTAGTTTTTCTGTTTTACACAAAAGCTTAAAATCAAAACCTGTCAAAAGAGCCTGAGCTCTCAAGCACTTTATTTTTTTCGCTCTGTTTGGGCTCTGTTGTCTTAAGCAGACTTTGCATCAATTTGCCACAACATGTCAAAGTCCCCAGTCAAACCTAAAACTCAGCTGTCTCTTACCACTAGCTTGATTTCATTTAAGGGTCTACTTAAATGAAACCTATTTATTGATACAATGTTAGGCTCTTTTAAACCTTATCACATTTAAACTGTGTTGGGGATTAAAAATCTATCATTGTAAAAGCCACCAATATTGTTTTGTTACTGTTAACCTCTTAACATCCTCAGTAATCCTCACTTTTCTGCAAGCCCAAATGGAAAAGCAAATAAATAAGGAACTGTAAGGACACATGACATGTGTGATACTTAATTTGAAAGCTAACATCTTCTGGTTTCTGAGCATTCAAATAAAAATAGTGTAACTAAAACACTGCATCAGTTCAAACAAGACTCGTAGTAAAGTTGCTTTTAGTCTCAAAAATATGAGGTATTTTTAAATTGCAGTAACAAAGACATGCCTGATAGCATGCATTAGTCATTATATTACATTTATTCTGCATCATGTCAACCGCAACTGCAAAAAATGTCAGATCTCTAGATATAACAGTTTCAGAGCTAGGGACTTTTAACTTCTCGTGTCACTAGTGTCTCCAAATCTCTCCAAATGTGCCAAATTATGCCACATTGTGCTAATTGCTTTGACACAGCAATTTGATACATAAAATCACACTGAAGCATTTTGATGACCACAAAAATTTTTTGAAGCTTATATATTTTTCTAATTTCTGATATTCCAGTGTCTAATGCAACTATGCACTGATACGAAAGGCTTTATATAAGGTCTGCATTGTTCAAATTAGCCATGTTTACCTTTGTTTGAAAGCGCTGTACATTGCGTGTGGTCTTAACCAATAGCAGCCAGACTTTATGAGGAATAATAGTATGGGAAGCCGTGCTTAAGGCGATGAATAATAGGGAGCGCTCATTATATTTCAAGAGCTTGCACGGAGTCAAATCTAAACAGAAATGAATTTTGTTTTGTAGGCTGGAAAGTGATGAAAACAAACATACAAAACATTGAAAGGATGTGTTAAAGTTACTGTGCTGTTATTAGCAAGACGGTTAGCATTACCTTTGAGGATCGAAATGTTCTGATTGCCAAAATTTGACTTTATGTGGCCATTTTCTCATCCTGGACTGGGCTAAATCTAAAATCTACAGATTTGCTGGGTTAGTTTTAATCTTTGGATGCTTAGGATTGGAGTTTTAATATGGCCTCAGGAATGCTTCAACGGTAGGAAGCAGAAGTTCTATTTTAAAAAATATTATTTGACATGCTGCTATATCTTTATTAATTGTGCTTTAGTGCTTACGGTGTCCATAAAATTAACGTAGTGATTGAATTGTAGAGAATCTAAGCTTTCAACTCCTTTATAACATGTCTATTATGTTATTAACATGTCTATTTAACCATTGTTATTTTTGGAAAGTTCAATAAAAATACAAACAACTGGTCACTGGCAACCCTGCGGATTTTATTAAACTTCCTTGTAGTTGCTTTGTAGAAATGCTAAAAAGATTTATTGAAAATGATTCAAAACAAATTGCATATGAACACAACTAGACTATAAGCTTCTCGTTGTATCTTCTTTATAGGTAAAGGCCTTTTGAATTGTATATGAAAGCAGTTTTTTTTTTCATTAAATTGACTGGAGAGTTGATGATAGAGAGCCAAGCTTAGGATCAGTTTCTAATGATAACAATTTAATCATGTCTTTGTTTTTGTTTTTTCCATACCCATTCTTTACACACTGTTTCATTAGATTTAGCCCATAAAATTCTTTGACTAATGTGGTGAAAGGATTGAGTTCTGGCCTAAAATACACAGCTTTACAGCAGTTATCCATCATGTCGACAGTTGACACTAAAGACCTCCCTCTGTGATGATTTGTGATGGCAAAGGTCCCGACAAAATGGCACTTTATGACATTGTCGAAGTGCGAATGGTCTGTGCCACCACATGTGGGTGTGTGTTTAACTGAATTACTGCAGAAAGATAAATCCTGGCAGGGACATCTAAACCTGATATAATTTCTAATTGGGTCGCTGCAGAGGCTCGTTCTGATACACTTTCGATAGCAGAAGGCTGTGTGCTAATAATAGCTTTGTTTTGTATCTAAGGGAGGTAAATCTTTCATTTTAAAATGTTAGACATATTTAGTATCAGACATGATAAAGAAATATAAAATAACTTAAATTGCTCTTTTATCTCAGTGGCTATGCACAGAAAGACGTTGAAATATTAAAGCTTACCTTTTAGAAAAATATATTTTCACTGTTAGTTAAATCAGCTGCAACCCCTAAAGCAGCTCCTCTAACTCAACATTTCATCATAAGCTTTTAATGTTCGAGAAAAACTCTTTCTGTATTATAGAATTATTTCCCTGTCATAAAAATAAATGATGTGAAGTAAACTTAAATTCTAAAACCAAACTAAAAGATTAAACAGATATAACAATCTTTTCCAGCTTCCCAAATTAGAGGACAATTCTGAGCAATTTTAAATGGGGCTGGATTAAACATTTTGTAACTATAGTTTATATTTTCACTAGGACTACCTTATTTGTCCTCTTAGTTAACAAAAAGAATAGCTCTCATCTAAAGTTCCCTGGGAAAATAGGCAGGACAACGAAAGGGTGAAAATAAATTTCCAACTGCAGATATATTTGACCTTTTAAGACCGTAGTTTTTTTATTCACATACAATCTCAACCCGATATTAAAGATCCCTGTGTTCTGTCACAAGATACCAGCTGATCATCTAAGATAAAATGCCTCTGTGCCTTAAAATCAGACAGCGAGAGTTCCAGAATAACAAGGGTGTGGCTTACAAGTTCCAGCATTGCAGATTTCCCTCAGGTGGAACCACAGACAGAGCATTAGCTCAGTGTCACAATCCTGATGTATATATATATTATCCACCATACTGCGAATGCAAGGCATGTTGTTGAGCATTATTATCAGCATGGTGTAATTTGCATCAGACTGCGCTCTTTCAGATATTTCTAATTCAAATGGACACTGGACGATGCAATCTATCTCGTCATCCATCATTTTACCCTCAACCTTTACACCAGAGCAGGGGTCTCATCACACAGTCTCTGTTTTCACATAATACCCAATACAATTCATAGTAATTAGAAGTTTACGACTACCTCAGGAGGTGGATTGGGTATAAAACATTGGGGGGGCAACTTCAGCTTCTGTAAAGAGACATTTCAGCTGGTCAGGAACATGGCCACAACATTTAGACTGAGGAAAAAAAGGATGATCTCATAGGATCTACTCCTTATAGTTGCTTGCACAGAAAATAAACATGAACATGGGAAAAATAGGCCCCTATAGCATGTTTTAGTATCTCTGAATATACAGTTCAGGAATGCCCACAATAAAAATACTTTATTTCTATCTTTACCTTGGAGACCAATGTAATAGCGCTGTTTACTGTTTCACAAAATGCCTGTTTGCATATTGATGAGAGTAACATGCAAACATGTATTTGGTGAGAAATGAGTATTCACCGTAGGGATGCAAAGGTTTGTGGTATTGCTAATTTGGTTGAAACGTTTCTCAAGATGGGATTTTCCACTTTAAATGCTCTCGAATTCGACAATCTGAAAGTAAAACAATACCCTCCCCAACAATCACCATAAAAGGGAAATGCATTGTAAGCATTTTTAAACATCTTTACCAGGGGTGCTAATAAATCCCTTTTGGTAAGTACTAAGAATTTTGCCAACATGTTTGTTTATTCTTCATTTAGATTCATTTGGGTTGTGCAGGGTAAGCTGAGACTGTATAAACTGACAATTTTTGTGATTTCTGAGTTCGCTGAGTTGCCATGGCAGAGCTGTTTTCTGTGGGGGTTTTTTCACTCTCTCACTTCTGGAAACTTAGGTGATCTCAAGGAGATATTGATTGCATCCAGTCCAGGAGGGGCAACCCCACTGGGCCTCGCTGTCTTCTCAGTTATGCTGGCTGTGTGTCTGAAAACACAGGCCATGTTCGGTAAGTAGGAGAAATCACAAAGATAAACATGGAGGAAAGCCAAATACACTGCATGGGAAACAAATGAAACTGTTCAAACAAGTATTTACTATTATATCTTTATATTAGCTTCCATGATGCTGTCTTTTTTTGAGGATCAACAATATAGAGATGCAAATTAGTAACCCATCGACCATTGTTATAGTATAATCACTTAATTGGTCTTTTATCAATGATATGAAAGCAAAACATCCCTTGTCTTTCCTTTTCCATCAATAATATCCTATATGGATGTTTCACCTGAAAATTCACATCATAATAGCTTAACGTAGCTATGGGGAAATCTGTGTTATCATCCTATCAAAAAACTGCATAAAAGCTTATTTTTCTAAACTCTAAAACCCTGCCTCTCTTCTGTCACAAAAATACAAGGTGTTCAGCACTTTCAGGAAGGAGCATAATATCCAGCCTTACAGGAAAAATCTCCTTTCCATATTTGGTCATCAAAGTACAGACTGAAACCTCTAAGAGCCCTCTATTACCTGGCCCCTCCTCACTCCTTCTAAAATGACTGTTGGAAGCGTGAGCTTGGAGATAAAGATTTGGTGTAAGCACTCAAGATTAGAGATACAGCTAAGGGATCCCACACATATGCAGAGAAAACGAGTTCTGTGTGACTCTGCATGACAGCAAAATAACAAATGGAGTGGTAGGAGACAGATTGATGGGGGGGGAGCATTAGCAGTCCCCATTTCCCACAGCCGCTCATCTCATCCTACGTCCCTCCTGATTCTGCTTGCCGCAGCCAGCATTGAGCTTATGGAAGGTATTTGTTGTCTTGTCATCCTCCAACCTTCCCAGTCAGCATCAATAAAGTATTGAGATTTCTTTCTCCATCAACATACACACACATGAAAAATGAAACTTTGCCCATCATAAATAATTTTCCATTCAGTCTGTTTTCCAGACTATGTCTATATTCACGTCTCTCGAAACTGCTTGGTTTTGCCTAATACAGGATTACATGACAGTTTCACAAATGTGAGATATAGTAAACTAAGTATTGTTCTAATTGACTCAACTAATTATGGCTTCTGTACTGGCCTAGCTCATATAGTGCAGTAATTACATTGACACTAAAATGGGCACCAACAGAAAACCTGAAAGACCTCTTGAAATAAGGCCTAAAGGCAGAAACTATAGGTTGCATAAGACCCAGAGCAGAATTTTCATCTAGGAGCCAACTCACAGCTAACACTATCATCCATCACCCTTCTTAATTATTTGCTCACTAGGTCAACACAGGGAACACAGGGTTTAAAGTTAATATCCATGTCTATATAAGAGAATGGGTTTCGCTTCAGTCACTTTGGTCAATTTGCATTTTATAAATAACGCAAGTAATAAAGAATTGTCTTAAATGGGAACAATACACCTTTTATCACTTTAAACCTTACATTTTTTGTCATCAATCAAAGGCTCCCCATTTGTAGACCCTGCTTACGGAGCTTACCATGCTAATCGGCATTAAAAAAAATTTAAAAAGTCAACTTTAATATTTCACTTTCTTTCATAACTGTGGCATCCCGTTTAAATCAAATGCTTCTTCTTTGCCCTTAATATAAACAATAAGCAGGTAGGTAAACAAAAGTAATTGAATTTTTTAATGTTGCCCTTTTAGCTTCATATAGCTGATGTCTGCAGGTCACACTTCTAAAAAAAATCAGCTAATAATGTGAGCTGAGCAAATTTTTAGTACAGACACCATCTTTGGAGATCTACCTGTACATGTTAGTATGTCAATACTAATATAAGAGAAAAGCTATTCTAGTCATCCAATACTATTAGTGAAACTCATGCAGATTGACTATACAAACAGTAATATATCAAGCTTTTATTTCTGTAAGTTTCCAACCTGTTGTCTGTGCAGTTTTTTTCCACAGCATCTTTTCCACTCAACTTTCCAATAATGTGACTGGGTATAGGACTTCTAACAGTTTCAACTATAACATTTTGTAGCTAGTTTTACTTGTCTGTGTATATCAGCCCAATAGTCCTGTTACCTGTTTGTGAAAGTATTTCATTGACATTTTTGTAAAATCTTATGTAAAATTATTGTTTTTAAGAAATACATTTAGCGGTTTTCTTTCACTGTTGACTATATCACCTATGATCAATAGAAATAAACACCTAAAAGATATCATTCTGTGTAATGAATCTGTATATCACTTTCAAAATTTAATGGTATAATTCATTGAAGTACCCTTGTATAATGAATAGTGTGGCAAATGAGCAGCGCCCTGCTTGTCTGGAGGCTGAAAGCAGCAGTAGAGTTTGCTTGTGCCTCAGGCAGCCTCAGCCTAAAGGATTTGTGCCACTGGCATGTCTCCCTCACTGAGTAGCTTCATACATGCAGCCTGTTAAAATTTGATTTAGTTGTGCAAACGCCTTTTGACACAAAACTGATCCTGTAACAATGGGAAAATGTTTACAACTGTTCATTTTGCCTTATCATCCTTTTTTTTCTTCTTCTTCTTTTTTTTTGCAAGGGGTGTATACTAGAAGGTTATGGAACATAATCTCTTGCTTTAATGCATTTAACAAGCATCACAACCTGTCCCCGTTTTAATTAGGGGAGGACAAATAGGCTCATGGTGTTTTTACTGCCCTGTGCTGGCAGAGGCAGAAGGCTCTAATAGTGCCCCGAAATCCGATTCCGCGCTCCAAGGGAGCTCCTCTCCCTTATGGGCTGTCAATAACCCTCCACTGACCTTGTGAAAACACATTGACTATTCCCCAAAGTGAGCTTGCCTGACTGTAACACAACGCACGTCCGCTCCTGTCTCAATTCATCCGAGCGGGGAGACAGCCTAAACGGCTCAGGAGGGGTGTTAAAAGCAAGAACGCGTCCGTATGCCAAGTTTGGGAGGATTTCCATACATCAGGGAACATGCGTATAAAGCCCCGAGCTCTGCATGGAGATGAAATTTGCTGAAGACGCAGCCAAGATGCGTAAACTATGATCACCCACTGTGTTTTTTTTTACTACTTTCAAAATGTACTCATTTCCATTTAATTGAATGTTTCTGATAAACAGCATTTAGGATTATGTGATGTGCAGGTTTTTTTGAGGAATATCAGCTCATTTCCTCAGCTATGTGTTCTAATAACGTCTCCACAGTGCAGAGATTCGCCCGTGAGGCATATATATACCACCAAATTCAGCGTGGTAACATTGCACCAAGCACATGAACCACTCCTCAGAAGCACACAGCACAGCGTCAGCGAGAAAAACACAAATACATTTATAAATACCTGGTTTTTATGCCGAGTTCCATCTTCGAGTTCAGAAGAGCTGTTCATGTTTCCCCATCGGTCATTTACCATCCCACGGAGAAGATGCGCATCAGATCCGCCTGGTTTCTTTCCCGGTGTCAGAGAATAAACCCACTTTTTATTTTAGACTGATGTTAAAGTCCGCACTTCTGGGTCAGCCTACTCCATTAGGGAAAAAACAAGATGCGAAGGTAATAAGGAAAAAATATTGGTAGAGATTTCAAGTTCTTCAGCCGCAAAAATTGCGCACCAAAACGAGACTTCAATTCCTACCCGGAGTTTCCTATTGAGTACTCCATCTCAACAGAAATAAAAAAACACGAGTTTTATTTAAAAGATCCGATGTTTTTTTTATTTATTATTTTTACTTAAATCCCATGTGCCTCAAATTGCTCTGGAGATTAAAAAAAAACATATAAATGAGGAGAAGGTCAGTTTTTTTTTTTATTTAGTCGAGCAAAATCAAATTTTCCGTCCACTTCTTAAGAGAAGTTAAAAGGCTGCCAAAGTTAGGGTGCGTTTATTTGAGCAGAATTTGGATGAAGTCTCAAAATATCCGCGTCTTCGTTTCTTTTTAATACTTGTTTACGCGTCGGGAGGCTTTATGCCAAACCTGCAGGTGGATAGAGCCTCTCGTTGCCCATTTGCGCCAGTTGGATCAAAAGTCTGACAAGACGGGTGTGAAGATGGAGATCGGCGCGCATCTCCCCACCGGTAAGTCGAGCCAGCCCCCTCGTTCCTCTCCGGCTTTTAGTCAGTAGCCCCCTTTCCGTATGCGCGACGCGCTCCAAGGCTGCGTTTTCTCCCCTGCACCGCCCTGCCTCTGATTGCTGTACCACTGACTCACCGCCTCCTCTTCCGCTGAACACCGCACCGCTACGACCCTCCTATTCCACCGCAACCAAGGCAGGACCAGATGATGAGAAATCAGTGGGTAAAGTGTCAATTGAGCACAGCAACAGAAAAGTTGCTTGTGGCGTTATGATTTGGAAATGAAGGAGTGGATGCTCTCACACAGGGCAAATGATAGGAATATCTGCTTCTGAAAGCAGCCTGGTTTAAAAACAATGCACTCTCATGGGAAAAATACAAAAAATAAGGTTTAAAACTGTATTTTTTTTTTTTTACATATGCAAGTGAATTCAAATAATTGTATATACAACTGAAATCTATTTCTATAGATTTTTATGTGTTAAAAGTACGCCTCCAACTATTTTGCAAATCCATGAATCTGATGATTTTTATTATTATTTTTTTATTAACAATTGGATAGCCAAAGATTCCTTATAGAGAACTTTTTGCTAAATTAAACCAATTGAAAGTAAAACTGTTCCACTTCGGGAATGCTGGATAAAGACAAAAAAAAATCTTAAATGCAAAATATTTACATATTTTTTAACGATCTTGGTATAATTACTGCTCTAAGTGGCTTTGTCAGCTAAAGGCATGTTTTACAGTCCCTCTACTCTTATTAACTATTAATCGATTTCTAAATCAATCGACAATTATTGCAATAATCGCTTAATCGTGATTAATCCAAATTATTGTTTTAGCCTTATTTTGAAGTGTTTTAAGATTTATTTTGATAGATCTTTACAAAAATCTTTACATATTATTTTTAGACAATTAAATATTACATCAGACCCATGAGATACACTAAGGCTGCTGACTTACAAGTTGTTCAATAGGCTGTCATTGACACCCTACACACAAGGAAAGTAAGCCATAAAATGTCATTGCCTAACCATAGTTGTTTTTTTCCCCCACTCTTGACAGACTGCTGTATCCAAACCTTATTATAAGAGAGTTGAGCAAGCAAAAGTGTTGTTGAAAAAATGTGCACAAGCTAATGGAAAATGATAGCTTTGAAACAATTTTGAAGGAAAACCCATTTAATGTGTAAAATGTGTGGAGCGGAGTTAGATCACCAGGATGTATCCTGGACATGGGCTTGCGAAGCCACTCCCGGAAGAGGGTAGTAACTAGATACATTTACTCAGTTACAATACTTAAAGGACCACAGGAGAGACTGGACAGAGACTTTTAACTGAGAAAATACTTTTTGTATTACTTATATCTAATAATGTGCATTATACATTTTTTGTGATTACTAAAAATATGATTTTTCACTGAACTATAAATCAAAATTTTTGATATTGACATATTTTACCATAACTTGACTTATTTCTATTAAATTTGAGATTCTGGGAAGTATATTCCATTACACATACCATATTTATTTAACACTAAAGAGGCTTAGTAGTATATTTTGGTCAAACTACCATTAACTACCATTTCATGATAGATTGTTACTTTTCTAAGTTTGTGCAGAATTAAGTATCTTATGTTTGTTGATATTATACGAACATAAATGTAATGGACTTAGAACACAGGATTCAAGAAAACCAGTAAAGCCCACAAAATTGCAAAAGCAGTGATAACTTTCCAAAAATAGTATTGAAGTTAAGTGACAACTGTCTGGAATTGTACATAGGGCTTATTTAAATATTGCTTTGAATAACTGTAGGTACTCATTTCTACTGCCTCAGCAAATTTGTAAAAGCTTTAAATTTCAGTTTACTGTATCCTAGTACATGAACCTTAAAGCTATAGTTGGTAATCCTGTTCAGAAACACCTTTTTTTTTCTATTGAGTTTAATAGTCCTTCCATCCTGAAAGTGGTCAATACCTTATGGATTCAAAAAGGGGAACAAACAAAATCAGATATCTTTGAGAGCCGGAAGCCTATAAACACTCTGACCAATCACTACCATTGAGTCCGAATGGAGAAAAAAAAAATAAGATGCATTGATCTACAGTATGTCCCTCCTCCACATGCATGCTGATCAGGTTTGGTTGTTGCCATAATTATTCGCACCACTTCACAAAACCTTTGAGGTAAGTATTGCTATACATAACATGCTAAAACTTGGATGCTTAGCATTGTTAAACCTAGAATGTTACCTTGAAAGTCACAATAATCATAAAGTTTATTTACAGGTAAATCAGACACGAGGTAGCTAGGTTTGAAGTCCAAAGTGTATTGAAAGAAATGTTAGAGTCGGCTCCCCTCTGCTTTGCCGAGTTCTGCTGAAGATGCACGATTTAGTTTGAACGAAGGGGGGAGGGGGAGTGACGCTTGCAAATCTTGATATCTCCCCAGCATAACCAACCATAGCTTTAAATCTTGCTATATCTATTATACTAATTTGTATAGCTTACTAGTAAAAAGTTATGTTAGTCCCACAATGTAACAATTTGTGTTGCTGGAATCGCATTTCTCAGCACAGATTCCTATTTTCGCAAATCTTGGACAAACATGTACGCGACAAAAATTATTTTTCCCTAGAAATTCAGATTTGGCTTGAGTCAGACATGTTCACAAGTCATTTTTTGCAAGTCCAAGTCAAGTCTTAAGAGCTCAAGTGACATAATGCTAGACCAGACTCTTAAGCAAGCGACAACTGCGGACACAGAGGCAGATTTAACAGTTTATTTCCTGGTTAAATGGAGAAGAGCTCAGTCAACTTAGACAAAAACAGGGAGAGAGAGAGTCTGAGTTCTGGATCCTTATCCAGAGGGTGGTCCTGTGTTGGATTGAGGGTGGACAGGAATGCTGATTGTTCCTGTATGGGCTCCCCAGAGAGGAGACAGTTCCAGAGCAACAAGAAGGTGGAGGAAACGGACCTTAACCTGGTGAGCGTCTGATCTGGTTCTGTGGAGAACGAAAGCAAGGAGAGATTAGAGGAGACTCTGGGAGCTTAGTTCACTAGCAGAGCTTGACCTGTTTTACCACTGAGAGAGCGGAACCAACTGGCAGCATGCTCCAGGAAACTGCTCCAATATAAAGGCCACCACTGATTGTCATCAAGGAGTAACAGCTGGAACCCATCAAGCCTGCCAACCTGAAATTAAGGAGAAACACAAAGACCTAAACACAAAGACCTAACAGTACCCCCCCTTCAACGGACGCCGCCTGGCGGACGACCTGAAGATGAGGCTGCCTAACACTCAAAGTCATTGATGAGGGAGGGATCCAAAATGAAGGAGCTCGGAACCCAGGACCGCTCCTCAGGACCATATCCCTCCCAGTCCACCAAGTACTGCCTACCCCGCCCACGAGGCCGCACATCTACAATGCGCCTAACGGTGTAGGCTGGGTGACCATCGATGATACGGGCAGGGGGTGGGAGCTCTGGAAGAGGACACAGGGGACTTGAGAGGTAGGGCTTGATCAGGGAAACATGAAACACAGGATGCACTCTGAGGTGGGAAGGCAACTTGAGGCGAACAGCAGATGGACTAAGAACTGACTCAATGATGAATGGACCAAGGAATCTGGGGGACAATTTGCGGGTGTATGATTTAAATGGGAAGTGTTTTGAAGACAACCAAACCCTTTGACCAGGTGTGTAGATAGGAGCCGGGACTCTTTTGCGATCAGCAAGACGCTTATTTTGGGCAGATGTCCTGTGAAGAGCAGCCTTAGTCTGATTCCAGATTCTTTGGCAGTTCCGCATATGGTGTTTGACAGAAGGGATGATCTTATCTGGGAAAGTGTTGGGTAGAAGTGAAGGCTGGAAACCTTGAGATGCCTGAAAGGGAGACAGACCTGAGGCTGATGATATATGAGTGTTATGGGCAAATTCCACCCAGGGTAGGTGTGCACTCCATGAGGTGGGGTTGGAGGCACAAACACACCGAAGGATATTTTCCAACTCTTGATTAAGGCGTTCACACTGTCCATTAGATTGGGGGTGAAAACCAGAAGACAGGCAAGGATGTGCACCAAGAGCTGAACAAAAGTTTCTCCAGACCTGGGAGATGAATTGGGGTCCTCTGTCAGAGACAATTTCTGTTGGGATTCCATGAAGGCGGAAGACGTGATAGAAGAGAAGCCTAGCTGTTTCTAATGCTGAGGGGAGTTTGGAGAGTGCAACTAGATGACAAGCTTTAGAAAAACGGTCAATGATGCTGAGAATAACCCTTTTATTTTTGGATGTGGGGAGACCAGTAACAAAGTCGAGGGAGATGTGGGACCAGGGCCGACTGGGGATGGACAACGGTTGCAGGAGACCAGAGGGAGGACGATGGGACGTCTTGTTTCTAGCACAGGTTGAACAAGCATTTACATATTCAATAACATCCTTATTCAGGGATGGCCACCAGAAATATCGACGAAGAAGACCAATAGTGCGACTTACTCCAGGATGGCAGGAGAATTGTGAAGAGTGTGCCCAATGGATGGTGCGAGCACGAATGGAGGTGGGAACATACCGACGGTTAGGTGGGCCTCCGCCTGGGTCTGGTTCAGAGATCTGTGCCTCCTGGATAGCCCCTTCCAGATCCCAGGTGAGGGAACCAATGGTACATGTGGAGGGAAGAATGGGCTCAGAATACTCTGGGGGGTCATCAGGAGAGTAAAGTCTGGAGAGAGCATCTGGCTTAGTGTTTCTGGAACCTGGACGATAGGTGATATTAAGATTGAAACGGGAGAAGAAAAGGGACCAACGATACTGTCTTGGGTTAAGGCGCTTGGCAGACTGAAGATATGCCAGGTTCTTATGGTCTGTCAAAATGATTACTGGAAGTTCAGTACCTTCTAGCCAGTGCCTCCACTCCTCGAGAGCTAGCTTAATGGCCAAGAGTTCTCTGTCTCCGATGTCGTAGTTCACCTCGGCAGGAGTAAACCTTTTAGAAAAGAAGGCACAGGGGTGAAGCTTGTTATCCTTGGGGAACCGCTGTGAAAGGACCGCCCCAACTCCAGTATTTGATGCATCAACTTCAACAGTGAACTGAGCAGAAGGATCAGGGTGAATGAGAATGGGTGCTTCCACAAACCTCTGCTTGAGTTCTTTGAAAGCGGAAGCAGCTTCAGGAGTCCATAGGAAGTGTCTCTTGGTAGAGGTCAGAGCAGTGAGGGGCGCAGCGATAGTACTGAAGTTCCGTATAAAACGTCGGTAGAAGTTAGTGAACCCCAGGAAACGTTGAAGTTGCTTCCTGGTGTTCGGGACTGGCCACTCCTCAAC
Source organism: Cyprinodon diabolis (assembly GCA_030533445.1). Classification (NCBI taxonomy): domain Eukaryota; kingdom Metazoa; phylum Chordata; class Actinopteri; order Cyprinodontiformes; family Cyprinodontidae; genus Cyprinodon; species Cyprinodon diabolis. The sequence goes on from CM060069.1 coordinate 15,919,510, forward strand.
AGCCTTGGTCTTAGCTGGGTCCGTCTTCACCTGTCCACCCTCAAAAACATAACCCAAGAAAGGGATAGATGAGACATGGAACACACACTTTTCAGCCTTGACAAACAGACGGTTCTCCAAAAGTCTTTGGAGAACCAATCTGACATGTAGCCGATGTTCGTCCAGGCTATTGGAGAAGATTAAAATGTCATCAATGTAAACAAAAACAAAAATATTCAGAAAATCACGAAGAATATCATTCACCAGGTTCTGAAAAGTGGCAGGGGCATTGCAGAGTCCAAAAGGCATGACCAGGTATTCGAAATGGCCAATATGGGTTTTAAATGCGGTCTTCCATTCATCCCCCTCTCTGATACGAACCAGATGATAAGCGTTGCGCAGATCCAGCTTTGAGAAGATGGAGGCTTGGTGAACTGGTTCGAAAGCTGAGGACAAGAGGGGGAGAGAGTATTTATTCTTGATTGTGATCTGATTGAGCCCTCTGTAGTCTATACAGGGGCGGAGAGTGCCGTCCTTCTTGGAGACAAAGAAAAAACCAGCACCAAGGGGAGATGAGGAGGGGCGAATGATACCTGCATTAAGGGAGTCATAGATGTATTGTTCCATTGCCTGTCTCTCCGGTCTGGAGAGATTAAACAAACGCCCAGAGGGGAGTGGAGCCCCTGGGAGGAGATCAATGCAACAGTCATATGGACGATGGGGAGGCAGAGACTGTGCTAGATCTTTACTGAACACCAGCTGTAGATCATGGTAATCCTGTGGAACATTGGTAAGGTCTGGTTTATGGGTGGCTAAACCAACAACAGAGGCTGGAGTGGTTTTAGCAGATTGGAGACATTGGTTGAGACAGTATGAACTCCAAGAATCAATGCGGGCCTTGGACCAGTTTATGTGAGGATTATGCTTACAGAGCCAGGGAAACCCTAGAACCAAGGGAGCTCCCTTAGTAGGAAAAACAAAACACTGAATGAGTTCCTGATGGTTGCCTGAAACGTGGAGGAAGACTGGATCAGTCTGGTGAGTAATAAGGGCCATAGGACTGCCATCCAAAGCAGCCACCCTCAAAGGAAGTGGTAGTGTTTTGACTGGTATTTGAAGTTGGTCAACTAGCGAGGGGTGTATAAGGTTCTGTTCTGAACCCGAGTCCACCAATGCTTGGAAGGAGTGAGTACAACCCTGGACATAGAGAACAGCAGGGAGGGTTAAGTGGAGATTGTTTGTCTCCTTGGATCTGCCCGCCAGAACTCCCAGATTTACTGGCGGGCATAGTCTTTTGGGCGAACTGGGCAGGAGGAGATGTAATGTTGGGATGATCCACAATAAAGGCAGCAACCTGATGTCAGGCGGCGGTGGCGCTCTTCTGAGCTTAGCCTAGCTCTTCCCAATTGCATGGGCTCAGGCTGATTCAGATTGGGGGAAACAGATGGCTCAGGGCTTGCAGGAGGCTGTCTGCTGGCAGTTAAGGATGGACGAGAATTAGAGGGCCAGTACCTCTCTCTAATTCTATGGTCCAATCTGATGGTGAGATTTATCAATTCATCTAGAGAATCTGGTTCATCACGGCATGCCAGCTCATCTTTGAGCTTCTCATTTAATGAGTGTAAAAAGGCGCCCTTAAGGGCTGGTTCATTCCAACCTGACTCTGTTGCAAGGGTCCGGAAGTCGATAGCAAAGTCTGCCACAGATCTGCTCCCCTGTTTCAGGCTCCAGAGCTTCTTTGAGGCAGACTCTTCACTGACCTTGGGGCAAAAAGTTTGTTTGAACAGGTCAAGAAACTCTTGGTAGGAGTAATCTGTAAGAGTACTCTGATCTATTACAGACTCAGCCCATTTAAGAGCCCTATCTCTTAGTAACCCAACTATGTAGGATATTTTGCTGACATCATCTGGGAATGAACGTGGTGAGCGGTTAAAAACCAAGGTGCATTGAAGCAAAAACCCCTTACATTTCTCCAACTCTCCTGAGAAATAATCGGGGGTGGGCGTGATGGCATCACGGTGCACCGGCAGGGGAGAGGAAACCGGAAGAGGATCAGAAGTAGCAGCAGCACTAACCTGGGGAAGCTTGTCGTGTAATCCTTGGATCTGTCTGGACAGCTGCTCAAGATGTTGGCACATCATATTAATAGTCTGATCGTGCTTACCCAGGAGGACTCCTTGTTCAGAGAGCGCGGTCCGTAGCTGCGCTGCAGAGTCGGATTGGCCAGTTGGTTCTGACATAATGCTAGACCAGACTCTTAAGCAAGCGACAACTGCGGACACAGAGGCAGATTTAACAGTTTATTTCCTGGTTAAATGGAGAAGAGCTCAGTCAACTTAGACAAAAACAGGGAGAGAGAGAGTCTGAGTTCTGGATCCTTATCCAGAGGGTGGTCCTGTGTTGGATTGAGGGTGGACAGGAATGCTGATTGTTCCTGTATGGGCTCCCCAGAGAGGAGACAGTTCCAGAGCAACAAGAAGGTGGAGGAAACGGACCTTAACCTGGTGAGCGTCTGATCTGGTTCTGTGGAGAACGAAAGCAAGGAGAGATTAGAGGAGACTCTGGGAGCTTAGTTCACTAGCAGAGCTTGACCTGTTTTACCACTGAGAGAGCGGAACCAACTGGCAGCATGCTCCAGGAAACTGCTCCAATATAAAGGCCACCACTGATTGTCATCAAGGAGTAACAGCTGGAACCCATCAAGCCTGCCAACCTGAAATTAAGGAGAAACACAAAGACCTAAACACAAAGACCTAACATCAAGTCCAAGTCAAGTCTCAAGTCTTGAGAAGGCCTGTCACAATTATCAATTAATCGCACAATAAATTCTAATCACTCGATTAATTAAGTGCAATAATTTGCGTGCTTGCTTGTTTCTCCTTGTGTTTTCATCTCCGTCACTGATACGGTATAGCTTAAAGGTTACTATTATATCTATGGAATGATCATTATCTTGAACTGGTAAATGAAAAATACAATTTAAAAAAGCACACACGCAATTTTTTTCCAGTTAAATTTTGCATCTTTAGTTTTTTCTTTCAAAAACAACAATTTTCTTACAGTATTTACCTGACATGTGTGGTTACAACTTTTTCTAGTTTCTAGTATGTATTTTATTAATACATATGATAAAGATTAAGAAAAACCCTAAATAAATACCAGGACAATAACAATTCTTTCATGAAAGAAACTTTGTGGCAATAACTTTTTGTAACTTAATGCCCTGGAACAGACAGAACCGACTTGGGGGGCAGTATTTTAAATTCAATTCAGTTTATTTATTTAGTGCCAATTCACAACATTATTCACAATATATTTTTCCTCTACGACTGCCATGAAGTTTTTAAAGCTTGGCTTGTCGATCATGCATGCATGCGCACGGGCGCGCGGGCATATATGTCACGTAGTGTTGCGTCAGTGACGTCAGTGCTACGTGACAGTTTGACAGCCCCTCTGCCGTTATTATTTTTTTTTTACCTCTGCTGTTTGCGAGTAAGGCGAGCGGCGATCAGTCAAGTTAGTAAAACAAAAAAACACTTAAAAATAAAATATTGTTCACAAGTCAGAAATCAGGAGCCTCAGTCGAGTCTGAAGTCCTTCAAATGCAAGTCTAAGTCGAGTCTAAAGTCATTAAATATGCAACTTAAGTGCGACTCGAGTACGAGTCACAAACTCGAGTCCCCATCTCTGGCTTGAGTTGTAGTTTGGGCGGGAGAGCCGGTTATAGAACGGGTGATTTAGGTGATTTAACAAGCAAGCAGTCTAAAAGAAGTTGACCTTATAAGAACTTGCGCCTTACATAGAATGTGGAGGTGAACATGATGAATTACAGAAGTTCAGTAGATAAAGACAGAACATCTGAGATGCAATACTTAATGAAAACCGCTGGGGGACAAGAAGCCAGAAACAGCTGAGTGAATCAGTGCCTTGCTCTCAGGGTCAGTTTAAATACCTCCAATCGTAATTTCTATCTCCTATTACAAGCGCCTGTGCCTTCACCTTTCACGGGGTAAAAAGTATTAATACTATCCAGGGCAGGAGAGGATCTCCTGGCTGCTGTGCTGGTTCCAGACAGACAGACATCACTGTGCGGCGAGCACACATGAAGAATCCTTTTCCAATTAGGACTTTAGCCTTCCGGAAAAGAATGGCAAAAAAAAAAATGTACACAACGGCTTAAGCTCATTAATCCCCAAACATGAAACTGTGGACATTTGCATGTGTTGTACATAGTACACGCTACTAAATAATGTGTTTTTGTTAAACTACATGAGATGAGCGTTGCCTATTTACTCTGTCACACAAAGAGTTGTGGACGACCTTATAGCTCCAAGCGGCAGCGAGAAACGTCAGGAGCAGGGGCGTCTCAAACTTTTCTGATCAGACCCTCTTAAATGTAACAAAAACCATTTCATATATTTATCATACTTTAGTGCAATCTGGTTTCTGTCATATCACTGTACAACAAATAAAATATAACATTTGTTAATATATTACCTACTGTAGCAGGATAAAAAATATCTGTGACTAGCACAAATTAATATAAGTAGCTTGTTCTTATATACCCACTGAGCCATTTACCACTGCGTCTTTCCCTTTGGTTGTTTTTAACCCTAAGCCTAAATGTTGATGTTTAGTCAATAAATTTGTCAGTTATTGTCTCGTATTAACAACATACCTGTCAACATCTGGTTTTGAAAAACAGGGAGATTTTTTTTCATCTGTGTATCTGTCCACAGGTTAATTATTTATCATCTCTTGCCTTGTAGTTTAAACCTGATGAAGGTTACTCTGAAAGTTTTGTTTCTGTGACATTCAAATAATAATTTTTACAATGAAAAAAAGCAGTTTTATTTGTTGAAATGAGAACCAGAGGGCTAAATAATAAGGCAGTTATACTGCAATGCATTTAGCACGCAGTAATGTAGATCAAATTAAAACGTGTGAACCACTGACTGCCACCATCTAAAGGATTAGATGGCTGTTGTCATGATAAAAGCTAAAGCCACTGAACTTCGTCTTCAAATTCATGCAATTAAAACAGAAAACCTATTCAAACCTATTCCTGTGCTCACTTCATTGGCACTAGGAAGCAAACTGCTTTATGCTCCTTGTTCCTTCCTAGCTGCCAGTAATTCGAATAGTACTTATTATGCCAACTGCAACGCATTTCCGCCATTGCCCACAAGTGTCCTTAGTTTATGTCCATTAAATTAAATTAATGTCCATTTATTTAAGGCCTCAGTCTTGGCCTTTAAGCAATGAATTTGAACTATCTGAAAAAAGATATATAGCAAGAAAGGATTGTACATCATGAGAAGGCAAAGCATAAAACATATAGAATGCTTCTACAGTGTTATGCTATTAAACAACAAAATAGTTTGTTCTGAACAATTATATATTATATAGAATAATTTACAGCAAAGTTCTAAAAATATCAAACATATTGATTTAGACTGCTCTATGTAACTGATCTGGTTGCCTGGGCCTTGAGGATATCTATTTTCTAACATTATTGTGGATTTAACATTCACAGTGATTCATCACTGATTTTAATTTATTATTTATATTGATTTAAATGAACAAATTATTAAAAGTTTGTAGATATTTGCTTCAATGTTACATAAAAACTTTTGCAGAACTCAGTACACAATTCTCATTAATCTGATTGTAAATAACAGTGACAATACTGAAAGAATATATAACAAATACTGTGTTTTATTAAAATTAACCAAAGAGGTTTCAGCTATATGACCAAAAAGATTTGGGCATTTTTACTTGCTTTAGGGTGTGTGATTCACAGGTGATTAGAGGCATTATCCTTAGTGCAGAAAAGCAAAGCTGCTTTTCACTGTGTTGAGCATGTTCTCATAAAAGGAAGGGAGAGGAAATGTAAAAATAAGGTCATTTCTTACAATGTGGATTTTCTGTAGAGCCCGGATCCACCAGTAGACTGAGAATATGTTGTTAGGTTAGGGTAAGGCCTTTTGAAGTTGTAGTGATGACTACAGTATCTATAATTCTTTCCTTTTGTTTCTCTTTAGCATTTGGGAATTTATCCAGACTATATCCTGAACTCAATTAAGAACTGCAGTTTGCTATAGCTGTATAGACTTTAAGAGATGATGAGCCTTAAAATGTGTAAGATAAAGAGACTTGCAAAAGTATTTGCACCCTTGAACTTTTTGACCTTTCGCCACATTTCAGGCTTCAAACATAAAGATACAATTTTTATTTTTTTGAAGAATCATCATCAAGTGGGACCCAATCATGAAGTGGAGCCAAATTTGTGGAATATTTTAAACTTTTTTATTAAATAAAAAACTGAACAGTGGGGGCGTGCAAAATAAATTGCCCCCTTCACTTTCAGTGCAACAAGCTCTCTCCAGAAGTTCAGTGAGGGTCTTTGAATGATCCAATGTTGAACTAAGTGACTGATGATGATGAATAGAATCCACCTGTGTGTAATCAAGGCTCTGTATAAATTCACCTGCTCTGTGATCGTCTCAGCATCATGAGAAAGTTAACTCAAGGAGGGGGAATAATTTTGCACACCCAATTTTTTTAGTTCTTAAAAGATGATTGTGACCCACTTATTGGTGATTCTTCACATAAAAAAAAATTGTTATATCTTTATGTTTCAAGCCTGAAATGTGCCAAAAGGTATAAAAGTTCAAGGGGGCGTATTCTTTCACAAGGCATTGCATAAGGATAAAGTGATTTTGGTAACTGCTTTTACGGGAGTAGTCATCCACAATTAACTTAAATTTAAAGAGAGTGATTCAAAAAGTTTGTCTAGTGTCGCTGTTGAATTGGCAGCTGAGTCAAAACTAAAGGTTTAGCTAGGGAAGAGAGAATTATGACTGGGTTGATACAATTAAATTTCCATTTAGTGGTTATTGATTTCAGCTCAAATACTTATATGGGGAGCTCTGATTTGGGGATTAACATGAAAACATGGATTCATCTTTCCTAAAAATAACAGCTATCAATAAAGAGAATAACAGCAATGCACCATGTCGGAAAGCTACGATCACATCAAGCTACTTTCTTGATCATAAGGTTGACTTTATTACCCTACTATGGGTCTTTCGCACGTGACGTCACGCCCTCTGCATTGTGGGTAATTAGTGCCATATTTGGGGGTTACCGTGCGAGAAATTAGAGCTGCTATTCAAGCGTCCTGAGGAGATTTACCTTTTCTTTTGTAAAAAAAAAAACACCTATATATTTGCTATGAACCTTAATATTCCAGGGGTCACAAGATTATATTTATTTACCATGTAAAAGAGCTTTATGTACTTTGAGCTTAATAATTTTAGAAGCTTTTTGCCGCTTGATAGGTTCGGATGCACCATGATTTACACTTAGATAAAGCTGTGAAGTGAAGACTTGTACAAGTTTGACTAACATCTTACCTTTGTGGTGACCACAGTGTTAGTGCATCCTTCTGGTTGAAATGAGTATAAATCTTGCACCCAACCATTAATAAACAGTCCATGAGCATCCAGAGATTTGTAGTTTCGGAATTCTTTAAGTGTATATGCACTTACACCATTAACAAGATAACAAATTATGTCCATATTTGTAGTTGGTGGAAATAGCGAGGGATTGGCTGTCCATGCTTTAGCTGCTAGCTCATACGGATCTATATTGCTAATTGAGGTTAGCTTAGCAAAATACCGGTCTCTGGTGTCCTTATTGAGTTTATCTCTGTAAGGCTTCTTCTCGTTTTTATTGTGGATGTCCATGTTGCTGAAGTTATCGTGCTGTCATCGCGGCTTTACTGTCAATACTTGAACTCAAATGAACTTCATTGCGATTAGGCAGGTTACCCCCCAACATGGCGCCTCCTTGTGTCGAGGTCACGTGACTGCAAAAGACCCATAGTGTGCTGTACTCACATACCTTAGTCCAATAGGGCTGTATCAATACCCAATACCTTCAGGGTATAGAACAAGAATCTTCTTGTTTGTTTGTTTGTTTGTTTTTTTTACCCACAAGAAGGAAGTAAGACTTTCAGACTCTCGAAAATGTATAACAAGTTGTGTTATAAACTAAATAAACATGAATAGTTTCTACTAATTATACAAGAGCTCAAAAATTATAAAAGAGCTTAAAATTGATGTTCTCAACCTAAAAATTAAGAGCACAAAACAATTTTTAGGTATGTTGCAAAGTTTGCTCATTCAAAAATAAATCAAGAAAAGACAAAACATAAATTAGAATTCACAGTTTCCAAAGTTCCTTTGCTGTTTTTGTTTACTCATTCAAACAGATGTCAGTTGGTATGACTGTTAAAAAACAAAGTTTTAACACAATGTATAAATGCAGTTATGGCCCCCAGCAATACATTGAACAGTATTAGATATACTCAGATAAAAGGAAAAGAGTTGAAAGCTGTTTTTCGCTGGCATACTGATAAAGCGTAGGCTGTGTTAGGGCTAGTGGCGCAATGGCTAACACGTCTGACTACGTATCAGAAGAGGCTGGGTTCCTGGCTAGCTCGTTTGTTTGGGGAGTGGCCTAGGGGTAAGGGCATAGTGCTTGGAATCATGAGGTTGTGAGTTTGAAACCCACTTCCAGAGACTGGCCCTCTGAGCAAATACCCTTAACTCCATACTGCTGCCCTGGGTGTTGCGAATAAAAGTGTGAAAAAAAAAAATAAAAATAGTGGGGCATACAGGTGTCTCAGTGGTTAGTGTGCACCACCCACCTATGGAGGCCTTAGTCATCGACGCGGGCGACCCAGGTTCGAATCTGGCCTGCGGTCCTTTCCCGCATATCTCTCCCCCTCTCTCATGCCCCCTTTCCTGTTAGCCTACTGTCAAAAAAACAAGCCACTAGTGCCGTAAAAACTCAGCAAAAAATTAATTAATAAAATAAAAATACTGAAAAAAGTGCTCTATAAATCTCTAAACCATCAATTATGCATTATGCAAACAGTAAGTAAAAAAATGGTACATGAATATGGAATTTTACCAAATAAGCAGCTAACCTGGAAAAATGTAAAAGACACAGCTTTTGGCCTTTAAACCTGTTATTTTGCTAATTCACATCTTTAATGTGAATTTGTAACATGTATTAACTAGATCCACCGTTATATAACCTAACACATATGACACACTCTAAACAGAAACGGCATCCCCATAAATAGGTGAGTGATTCTTAATGAGCAAAAATTAACAAAAGCTTTTAGTAACTTTACACATTTTCTACTTCAGTCGCTAATAGCATTTTCCACCTTTTCTCTGCAAATTTTGTGTATTCATAATTCTATAATAGAAAGCACATTTTACACTTCTTGTAAAATAAACTCTGTATTTGATGTTTTTAAAAGGTTTTAAACTGGTAGTATCAGTGTGGCAACACACCATTTCCTCTGCTGCCATTCATGAGCAATTTTTAATAGTTTTGTTAAACATCATAAGTGCTAGCAGGTATACAGTATTGACTTTTAGTCTTGATAACAAAAGGCAGTTAAGACCAATATGTTTTATTTGACCCTAGGGTTTGTATTCCCATATGATGCGAATGAAATGTGCAAACCCCGCACTTTTAGTGACAAACTGCAGAGACATTGAATCTGTCCTGTATCCTTCGGGGCTTTTGACAAAACATCAAAATAATATACTGATTTCACATGATGAATGAGCCACAACTTTAATATCAAGGGTACAAGCTTAACAGAGGACTGCCATACGCATGGAGTGAGCCGTTCTGACCTTGGTTACACCAGCTGGTGGCCATGTCTTTGTCCAATAAGGTGTGTGCTTGTAGATGTGTCCGTGTGTTCATGTTTGTGCTCATTGCTGGTCTTTGTGAATGTCACTGAAACCCAACCAACCAGAGACAGTCAGAGAAAAAGGAGAAGTCTCCTAGGAAGAGCTGTTTATCTCTTCAGTAAGTCCACACAATACAGGCTTTCTATTGGCAATAGTTGGTCTAATATTCAAAAACTCTTCTGTTTCTATTGCTTTTGTTTTTCCTCCCCTTGCCTCAGCTCCATTTCTTTTGTCTCAGCCATAACAGGAACATACATGTCATTTACACACAAAAAAGAGTTTTGCCAAATTGCTAATCTTCTTGTCTACAAGAGCAAGCAGTATTCTCATAAATTCCCATTGCAGTAGCAGAAAACGTGTGCTTGTAAAGTGATCCAATAATGTAAATGGCAAATGGCAATGATTATGGTGAACAAAATTTGTTTCTGAAATGTCAACATTAAGATCTGATTATTTTCTAACAGATAAGTTATTAAGACTAAATAGTACTTTTGAAAATAAATAAAATGCAACCTAACTGTGTTTAGAAAATCTCAATCATTGTGTTACCTCATAAGAAAAAACAATATGGAAATATTATTTTTATCTTCCAGACTGTGTCACTGGCATTGTGTCTTCCTTCAGATATTGGATATCAACTTGCACCCCTTAGGGGAGCAGGGCCTCTCACTTATCTTTAAGTCCAAGCACATGACAAGGGTTTGCCCATAAATCAGTGCAACTATTTGGTCAGCAATGTGTGCGCAGCATCTTACTTGTTACAATGCAGTATTGGACAAATGGGGGCTGTTCCAGTCATTTTCTTTTTTGCTTGAGGTTTTACCTCAAATATGTTCCCCAGCATCAAGATACTAAATGATAAACAATTATCGAAAGATGATTGTTTTCTTGCTGCCAGACCAAAGATTCGTTATTTTGGGTCAGTCACATTTACCAAAATTATGTCTATTTGGGTATGGAAGCAAATCGTTATCATATTTCAAATGAAAAAGCATTTTCAGAAATGCTTTTTCATTTTAAGAATGTGGCTGCATTATTTGACTCATAAATGAACTTAGTAATCAATAATCCTGTTAGCATTTTCATTTTTTTCTTTAACACTGCTCATCCTTTTACTTAATTAAAAGAAAAAGATATTTGAGATTTATTTTTCAAAATGTACCCCAGCAAATACATACCAAAATTCAATTTGAAATGTAAAATTTGAAAAGAAATGTTTGTTGTGAAAAAAATGCCTGATGTTAGAACACAGACTGTTTAGTAAGGATAGTACAACATAGAGAAATTGTACGTTAATATAAAACACAAATATAGATTTAAGTACTAAATTTCACAAAGGAAAAAGTAATTTTCATTTTTATTACAAGTATATGGTTTACAACAGTTTTCAATGGGATGAGAACATTTGGACACTAAAACAACAAAAGATTTTTTTAAGGACCGTGGAGATAGGCACCAGCACCCCTCGCGACCCCAATCGGGACAAGCGTGTAAAGAAAATGGATGGATGGTTAAAAAGAACAAGGAGCTGTTTGCTTTCAGAGGAAGGAGTAGACACTGCTGTCAGCGACCTGCTTTCAAGCAATCGTATGATTGATTACTAATTTCATTTATGAGTCAAATAATGCAGCAACATTCTTAAAATGAAAAAGCATTTCTGGAAATGCTTTTTCATTTTCAAATTTTACATTTCAAATTGAATTTTGGTATGTATTTGCTGGGGTACATTTTGAAAAATAAATCTCAAATGTCTTTTTCCTTTTAATTAAAAGGATGAGCAGTGTTAAAGAAGAAATTGAAAATGCAAACAGGATTATTGATTACTAATTTCATTTATGAGTCAAACAATGCAGCCACATTCTTAAAATGAAAAAGCTTTTTCATTTTAAATATGGTAACGATTTGCTTCCATAATTTGGTTATTACTTCAATTAGAAGAAATATATATATATATATATATTTTAGTTGAGATCGGAAAAGTACATACACTGAGATTATCATCTCTTTTAACAAGTCAACAAATTGAAATATGATAAGAGAAAGGCTTTGCAAGCTTCTTTATAGGCTGATTTACAACATTTTAGTTAAATGGAGGCACAGTCACATATGAACCTTAACACAAAACCCCAGACTCTCTGCAGCCTTCTGTGAAGTCATTGAAAAATGCAGGAGGCAATTTGTGAACCTTCACAAATTTGCTTAATTTCTGAGGTTAAATATGCAAATATCCAATATGAACTGCATTTAAGTGCAGCCAACTTAAAGTTGGGGGGAAAATGTGTTCTGTGTTCCAAAGATTAACATGTTTTGATATCAAACTTGAAAGGGGTCTCGTTATTCATAGTACCAATACCAAAAAGGGAGCCATTACTCAAAAAGCAAAACCAAAGAAAGACTGTAATTTGTAAATAAATGGAGGGACAAGGATAGATGAAAAACATAAAATGTTGGCTATAATGACAATTCTGAATAGAAATGTGAAACCTTCCAAGTCGGAAGCAACATCTCAGCTTTAGGATACAGGAATGTCAACATTAGGTTAGATTAAAGTAGGAGAAAAGGACATGATATGGAAATTTTGAAGCAAGATTACAATAATATGACCAGAGAGTCTAGGGGATGGAGAATAATTTGTTTATCAAAACGGTGCTTCTCTGAGAAAAACAGGTTTCATACCTTTATATCATAGTACATTCAAATATCGGGTTTTACCTGTAGGCATAAGAGCAGACCAATCACTTTGTTATCTTAATGGCCATATTTGAAGCTCTAAATAATCAATTCAGTTATCACAGGGTCAAACATTAGCAGAAAAAGGCAGTGTGCTTGTCTTACAGTTAATCTCTAAGCCATTTTGTGCTAATAGCACTTTATTAATCCTAACCCATCTAGCCTTTATTCCTATTGCATTTTGTAGATTTGCATTGGTCATGTCTCCCTAACTGTTGTTCCTGCAATTTATTTATAATTACAATTTGTCTATATCTTACTGATATAATCAAAACTTAAAGAAAAACTACAATATAGTGCATCCATATAAAAAATAAACTTACCTCTCCTTGAGTAAGGGAGGGGACTCCAAAGTTATTCTACTACATAGCATAAGTAATTCTGCCATACTTTGGAATTTCCTTGCTCTTTTCTGAACATGTGATTCTTTTTTCTTGTCTTGTTTCTCTCAAACCCTGGAAAGAAATGTATGCTGTACAGAATGGCATTAAAATTAACCTGGTAGGGTGAAAATAAATCTAACAAAAACAAGCAAACAAAACCTTAGGAAAAATATATTCCCTAATGGGTGTGTACAAAATACAAGTAACTTTGCAGTGCAGGACCAAGAAAGCCCCTACACAAAATGTATATTCACACGTACGAGAGTTTATCCAAGTACACACCAAGAAGGAGTAAATGGATTTAAAGTGTCAGTCCCTGCTCTCTCATCAAAAGAATTCTGTGAAAAATCAATAAGGGATACAAACAAAGGCTGTGCAGGCTGAGGGAGGATTCTCCTGTGCTATTAATGTATAATGATGGTCTTTCTCAAGAAAGTCTGAAGGAGGAGTGAAAGCTCTCACACCTCTGATGTGCAAAGTCAGAGGGAGGGCTGCATGTCTTCCCGGCTGCTTTGTTAATTCCCTAACTTAGCCCGGGGTTAGCTAAAGGTGTGGGACATGATTCAGGTTCCTGGTGCATCAGATCTTCGCTGGGCTCTTTTCTATGCTCTCCTTTTAGGAGAAAAATCAACCCCATGGGGTAGAGCTGTCTCATCACATGTAGCAGATATACTCACACATGCATGCACACTTTCTGGAGTACTAAAGGTCCACTGAGTCACTCACTCCGGTTGCAGATTGCAGTGACATTTACTAATGAGGGTAATTAGGCTAGAATCTGGGAATAAAATTACACAAGTGCTGGTGCTGATGATCACAAAAGTGATTATAATGATTATGAGCTTGAAAATATGGGGCATTTATGGCTAGAAAATGTCTCTTTCACCAATCTTAATTACTGTATCTAAGATGCATTTTATCTGTCGCGCTTTAAAGTATTCAGGCGATGGTTATTCTCAGCTGTGTTTTGGCTCCTTGTTGCTTTATAGCTCCCATCCTCTTCAGTGAGCAAAGTGTTCCTATTTCTTTCAATCCATGTTTCCAGTCGGATGTTTAATGTTGTGTAACCCATGTCTCCATGTTTTGCCGCCTCCATCTCATTCGCACTCTGTTTACCAATTGGCTTACCATCAGACTGTCTCAGTGAGCCGCCAGCCTGTGTTTGTCAAATTGTTTGTAATTATCCTCAGGCCTCCCTTGGGCTGCGCTCCCAGGCACCTCTGCAAGTATGTGCTGCTCTGATTAACCCTATCTTTTAGAGGTACCTCTCTTTGCAGGAGGATTGAGAAGACATGCTACATGAAAGCAAAGTCCAAGTAAGTGGAAGACAGCTAATGTATACAGCTGTTGGAAATCAACTGTTGCTGTAACTAAACTTCAACTTTTGTTTGCTTCACGGATTTTCAGTTGATTCCTCACTATTTTCTTTGTCTTACGCTAATGAAGCATGTATTTAAAGCGTGTCAGAGGATTACACAGCCAACTGGATACACAGTAGTCATGTTTTAAGCTTAATTCACTCATTGTCACTCATTAATTTTATATATGTTTTCTGTAACTCATTTTACGCAGTTAAATATATTGTGAACCTTATTTACACACAGACTGATGTTTTTAAGTCTTTATTTTTGGTATTTATAATGCTGTCCTACCTAGAGACAAAACAATGACATCTAAATGACATCTCAATAGAAATTAATATTTTAGATATGCCTAATTGGTAGGGATGCACATATAGTATACAGATGGACAAAACTGACGGTACCTCTTGTACCACACAAAAAAGGCTGATAATAATGTGACAACCAGGACGTGTTAAATCAAGATGTGCACGTAGTTTTGTTTTCATGATTTATGTGGACATTTCATTGACTTACATTAATTTTATGTGGCCTAACCCAGACCCTAACCCTAACCATTACCAACATATACCCAACCCTAACTTAAAACCTAAATTCAAACCTTGGTCCTAAACCTAACCCCAACTCAAAGAAAAGGACTTTACCATATGGGGACCAACTGAATGACCACATGCTGTAAAGTACGCCTGTAAGCCCCTGCAATGTAGGTTATTTTACAATATTTTGGGTAATACAACACCATGTATCTGTATATATATATATATATATATTTGAGCACTGCATTGTTAACTATATTAAATGAAGTATCTAGGCTTTGGAAATTACTATATGCCAATTTAGTTTTAGTTTAATTCTACTGACTCTGGTCTTTAAAAATATTGCTAACAACTTTCTTTATTGTTGGTTACACATAGTGTATGGTCACAGTTTTAACTGCATTCCAGTTTGTAAAGTTTAAATCTCAGATTTCTCTCTCAAATTTCCATTCATCTAAATAGGAAGTTACAGGAAGTTATGCCAGATTTTCCTAATGGTGAATTATTAAATTCACACCACCCACTCAAGACTTAATCCATGTATATTAAAGCATTAAAAAAACAAATATGAAGAAAATAGGATTCAAGATTATGTTAATGAAAATACAGACATGTCTACAATGATAAGAAAAGCATATATATAATTTAGGCTTGCTAAGCCAACAGTTTGTTTATATGTCACTCTGACATTTTACTTTTTCCTCTAAGTTTTGAGGCAGTTGACTGCCCTCCTGAAGTTTTTGATTCTTCCCTGTGGTTTCTTGGCGCTAAGAAAACTTGTGTTTTGCTTCCTCCCTGTTGTCACATGCTTGATTAAACCTAAATAATTGCTATTTTGGTAAAGAAGACTTTCCTTGAATTTTGTCTTCATGAGCGGCATAATATGCATTCAAATGGCTTAACCAGTATTTACATACATCATTTTGTCTCATTACAAAACACAATAAGCCTGTTAAGCAAAAAAGCAAAACAAAAAAAACACTGCAGTACTGTCAAGTTTATTCAAACATTGCTGTTTAAAGACAATGTCCTGTTACAGTCCTTACTGAAAATTCAACCTTAATCTGTTTAAATCACTCCAACTTATTCAGGAGGGAACAATAGATTCAGATCTCATTAGAGAGTTAGAACATATGGTATTATACACTGCAGCTGAACAAAGGACCAAAACCGGGATACTTTTTACATGAGCAAAAAACATAGCATGGTATTTGTAATACCATCACCATCAATGATAATATCTTTTTGGAAGACAGCTAAACACAGAAGCACTGAGCCAGGAGTGTTCTAGAGAGAACATACCATCTATAGGAAAAACTATATTTTGTGTTTTGGTTTTTCTTCTATAGGAACCGTGTACAAAGTTGATGGCAGAAATAGCACCGTCAATGCATCATCCAAGCAGAGGAAAACTGAAATGTAAAGCACTGAGCCTAAGATCCCCTCTATGGGTATGAAAAACAAAAAATGTAATCAAAGATGATAACAATAATAGTCCATTTCTCACTGTCTAGATGCATTATAGTTTCAGAAAATGTTCTGTTACTAGAGGTATTGAACAATGTATATTTGTCAGTTTTGTCAAAAATACACACATTTGTTACTTAAGTAGAAGCATAGACACTGCAGTTTAAAAACACTCTGGTAAAAGTTGAAGTATCAACTTGACCTCTTTACTCAAGTATAAGTGAAAAATTATGTGCTCCAAAAAGTACTAAAAACTAAAAAAATATAAAAGTATTAAGTAACCTTTCAAAATAAAAGGCCAGATGTCACTATATGAACTGAAATCTCAATTATATTTCGAAAAATTCTTTGAGATAGGGCCAAGGATGAGGGAGGTCTTGTTGGTCTCCATCTCCATCTATGGATATGCTCTCGCCTGTGTCCGACCTCACAGATATTTCACTTTTGCAGTTTAAAGAACACCTGCTTGCTATAATTTCCTTTGGCGTCAGCACAAATTTGACGAATAGCTAACCAATGAGTGTTTGCATTATTTGACTCATCCAATTACAATAGTTTTCACTAGATGTGGATGGAGCCAATGATCTGCATTGGATGATGCACATGACATGAAATAAATATTTATAAAGATTAAACCAGGGGTAACCAATTAAAAATCAGGGAGGACCGAATATAAAAAATAATCACCCAATAAAGGTCTGGAGACATTTTTAATGATCTGTTACTTTAAACAGAATTTAACACTGAAATAAAATGAGGTATTTATGCATTCATGTTAAACATTAAATTTTAAAATATAAAACAAAATATAAATTTTTCCATTTTAAAATCTAAAGTGTTTTATGAAGTAGAGAACAAAAATCTTTGAGTTTGGTATATTGACAATTTCCTGATTCACATATTTTTTAAACTACCTGAACTGCCTTTTTTTTTTCCTTTTTCATGGCTTAATGACAGCAGTGGGCTTTATGCTGCCTTGCAAGGCTTTAAACCTGGGTTTGAATGGTGACAAAGCCATTCTGAAGCACATATCAAAGTGCTAATTCAAGAGCCTGGATCCATATTTATTTTTGATTCTGTTCATGGTGGAGAATCCTGCTTCAAAGCAGCAGGTTGAGCCAAACATACTCTAAATGTTCAGGCTCCACTCTGGTCCGGCCAGGTCAAGATCCACTATTGCAATCGCACCAAACAGGAAAAAGAACGGCAAGAAGATCCGGGTAACAGGAGAAGTGGCACAAGTGACCTTTAGACACTTTCGTCAGACAACATGCAGTAATTTGTAAATGTTTTAAATCATGTGACCTCTGAATTAAATCGAAGCCAAGAGTAACGGGTAACATTTGTTTTAAAAATGTAAGGGATAAAAAGTACAGATACTTGCATGAAAATGTAATGAGTAGAAGTCAGAAATAGGAGGAAAAATAAGTAATGGAGTAAAGTATAGCTACCTAAAAAGTGTATTTAAGTACAGTAATGAAGTATTTGTACTTTGTTACTTGACACCACTGATATATATATATATATATATATATATATATATATATATATATATATAAACTTAGAGATTAGTTGTCTGAGATAAAAGGTTACAAGACAATTTCCCCTTCACTAATGTGTACACCCCCTTTTTAAATGTGTGTGGCCATCTCATCTCTTTTTAATCCCATTTGGTATGACCTAGACGAAGCAGAGCAAGGCAGCTATCAAGCTGATCATTAAAGTTAATTAATAGTGTAGAGACAAAGTGTCAGCAACAGCTAATGGTTCTAGTTTTAGCGAGCAAGAGCTAACATTGGTATGGCTATAGCTTAACTGCCATTTCACTGAGTGCATTGAAGCAGCTTCTCCTTTGATCGCTCTGGCAGTTCCAGCCCATGCTCCTTGTGAGCTCAAGCTAAGATTTTCAGTGTTAAATGTAACTAAATAGTAGGGTGTCCCATAGAATTTGTTTTGTAGGCTCATGAAAGTAGGTTTCCTCAGAAAGTTGCATATCTTCCCCATGACTGCTTACACCTTTCTTTTAGGACACTTGTATGACCTCAGTGCCACTGAGTATAGTGGTGCAGCCACATTGTACCCTATTTCTGAGAACAGCAACAAAAATATCTTCTTTTTTGTTTTTTTTGGGAGGAAATTGCACTCTGTTTCTCTTGAATGTGAGTCTTATCCTCATTTGGGCCTGATAAACTTTTGTAAGAGAGACAGGTGGACCGAAAACAAACTCCAAATAATCCTATTATGATTGACAAAAATATATATATGAATGTGAAAGAATGACATTTCTTAACATTAAACTATGATAGGATTACAGCAAATTAATAAGTAATTATGCGGTGGGGACTCTCAGCAGGTCAGACCAACAATCTTTCAATACAAAAGATTATGCTTCAGCAATAAGTGCCAGGAGAAAGGTTTAATGAGATACAGGGGAACAAATAAAAATCATTTATGAGAAGGTTAAGCCCAAAATTAATCTAATTAGAAAAGTCCAAGACTAAGAAAGGATAAGAGTAATTAATCCCATTAATGAGCAATTAATATCCTTAAAAGAGCCACTTTGAGAGTTTGAAAAATCCTCTTCATACAGGATCAAATGTTATTAATCAAGAAACTCAGATGTTGGAAATGTAAAAAAGAGGCGGTCAAAGAGGCCCAATATCTCTTTAGCTTTTTTCACTCTCATGTGTGTTCTGCTCAAAAAACCCTCAAGGTATGATACACTTGGCGTCTGCTCTCACTCTATCCATTTTGCAAATTTATGTACAACATATTCTGTAAACCTTCTACAAAATACTCTTTATTGTAGATCTGATCCCCTTTAGATAAAATAAAATGTCAATGTGGACATTTAATTTACAAAATAGTTTAACATTTATATTTAGTAGTTTACAGGAATAATTAAGGGAACTTTAAGAGACTGCTGAGCTTGATACCATAGCTTTGGAAATAAATCTGTTGGAGCGTGAAACAGAGAGTCTCTCCTGAGGCAATATGTACTAATGTGTGTGAAAATACCAAGGAAAAGGTGATGAAATTCTTCTACCTTACCCAAGCTGCACTTTCAAGTGAAACCGGAGAGTCTGAACCAAAACGCAGAATGAAAATGGTATATAATAATCCTGATACTTCTGTTTTACAGCAAAGTGTTGCAGCTGTTGGAGAAGATAGGAGATGAAGCAGGACAGAATGTCAACCCACTGAAGCCAATCCTCACAGAAAAGGAAGGTAAAACAGAACCTAGATGGAAGAGGGTTGTGTGGGTTGAGTGGCGATGGATGAAAGAAGCTTCACTACTTTCATCTCTGGCTTGTGAAAAAGAAATCAATCCCTCTAAGAATTCCTTTAAATTACTCAGTTGGAGAATAGGCCAGAAGGTGAGAGGATCTGCTCTCTAAAAAGCTTTGGCTCTTCTTAGGGCTTGCTTCTATCCTGAATTCCCCCTGCACCTTACAAAAGTCAACAAAGAAGATCAACTGTCTGAATAATTTAGACTTGGCTAAACTGACTGGATTCTGTAAACATTTGCTCCTTGTCCAACCTCGTCTCTGAGCAATGATAACATGCCAAATCTGATAAAAAGGGTTTTGACTACAGATTTGATTTTCTTCAATATTATCGAAAAGCAAAGGGAGTTGTTACACTGATGCCGTCTCTAACTACAGCATAGTTAATTGAATTAAGAAGATTTTGTAGTGGAAGGCTTAGATTTAGTTAAAAAAAAAAACACATAAAATTTGTGGTGTATCAGTATAAATATATATATATATATATATATATATATATATATATATATATATATATATATATATATATATAATTTTATTTTTTTGTTGTTGTTTTTAAGCAACATGGGGGTCCACTGTCATAAACACTAAATCAGATGCAAAGTAAATATGCACCCATTATACTCCCGGGTTGTTAGCGTGATCTCTCTCTCTCTGCCATGTTGGTTTGTAGTTTTTTTGACGTGCATGCAGAATCACACATAGAACTAACAAGTTTTAATGCTTTATTTACAAAAACCAACAAGTCAAGAAAATCAGCTGAATTTTTTGGTTGTCTGAACAGAAAAATCTGACTGATAGGAAAGAAGTTGGCTGATGACAACTGATGACTGATTCATTTGCTCACTTGAGGGATGAAGGAGAGGTAGCATGGATCTGTAGGGATTTGATTCAGCAAACTTTGCAGACTGTACCCTCATAGTTCTAGGAGAACGTAAGTGGGATCTGAGAGCATTGATACTATACTTTCAAAAGACATTGTGCTGGAGAGCGGGCAGGCAGGTTATGAAGACTGATAACTGCTGCATACAGGTAAGACCTTTTCCATGAACAATATTGTCTGAAACAATAACAGAGTCCACATTAAAATAAATTCACAAGAAGACAAATTTCAACAAGAAAGATATTCCTAGTTTAGGTCTTTGGCGGGAATACCATCAGGGGTAATCATCCGGTGAAGAGAAATGATCCTTCACCGCCTTATATACATGCTACTCATTTTGATTGAGAAATGTTCTCAGGTTTACAGCAACACAGGTCAGCCAAGCCACCAACAAAGATCCGCTAAGTGACAGGAAGCTCACTGACACCAGAAAAACAGTAAAAGCCAATAGATCCAAACACCCTTTCTCTGTGTTTAGTGATCTCTTTTTCCTTTTAACATAGATGGCTTATTTAATTCCACTCTCAAACCATCTGTCCTCTCTGTCCAAAATCTGAACATTTTATTCATCAAAGGTGTACTTTGTTCTTAAGGATCAAGTGTGAAGCTGAATCTGAAACAAATGAGCAAATATTTGGCAAAAAGTAATTACGGCAAACCCAAAACGTAAAAAATAATAGAATATGACAAAAACATAATGGACCAAAATATAACCTCAATATAACCTGCAGATCCTGACATAAAGTAGGTCCTTCAGCATTTGCAGCAAGTATTGACTATTTTGTTGCTTTGCTGCTGTTTCACATGTCAACACAAACACAAAGCTCAACAGGGAATAGAATAATTAGATGTTCTATACATTTTCAAAATTGTGCACTGCTTGGTGAAAATTGTTGAGCCTTAATAGCAAAAATGGCTAAATAATATTTGTCACAATTGCACTTTATGAGTGACAACCCGTACTTTGATTCTAAAAGGAGGAAAATAAATTCCTCTAATTGATGCTAAGACGATTTTGGTCTTTCTCACAATTTGTCTGTTCCAGATGTCAAACAGGGAATCCTGTTGAATACCAATCATGTTACTGGCTGTTTTAAGAAGATAGCATTACAATAAGAGTGATCCAGGATTGTTACCAGTTACCTTTATCCGTCCATAGTTCCCACTCAAGGCTCCTTGTTATAGTTGATACACCAGGTTTGAGGATTTCCTCAAGTCTGTAGTCATGTCTTTAGTCTTACAGATTTTTTATTGTAATTATACATTGTATGATTTGTATGATTTTTTTATTGTATGTAAGTACTAAGATAGTGTCAAATAGAAGGTGTGCCTGATGAATTTCTCCATCTTCCAGCAAAATCACTATAACGTTGTCCTCAGCAAACTTGCAAAACGGTTTTCTTGAACTCTTATTATTAATGTATAAAATTCCTTTTTGAGTCTGTTTAATATTTGGCTTTACTGCTTTCTATTGCAACATTTTCTTGAAAGAAAATAACTGTCTGCTTATTCTTGCTAAAAAATGCCAGTAAAATAATCAGCTAGCGCCCCCTCATTAACTTCTGGAAGAGACAGATTGTGAATAAGGACCAGCCCCTTCTATCTAGCAGACACCATCCTTTTAAAGAGGTATTTTTATCTTTTGGGGGACAATAACATGTTTAAGTCTTTGAATATATTTAAGAGTTTGCAATGAACCTCACAACCTTAACAAAATAACAACCTTATTATCTTAACTATCTGGTGTTTTAATTGCTTTGATAATGCTGTTTATTTACTAATGTTTTCTAAGAAACCAACAAGGACTTTAAAAGTCAACTGATATTTATATCAGATTGCACATACAGTTGGTGGAATCTGATAACTATTTAAATCACTGAAGGAAACTAAAATGAATACCCTTACAGCACAGATTTTTATCTAAATAAAACCTGAAACCATATTTTTTAAATATTTAAATTCCTAAATATGCACTACTCTGGTAAAAGCACAACCTCGTAAGCTACAATAAGGATTGTAAAAATAGTGGGACAACATCTTTATTTAGGGTAAATGTAATTTTAGCAGGTACTACAGTTATTTTGCAGTATGTACCATATGTGCATAGATGTGTGTTTGTTTAACTTCTGTGCTGGCTGCATATTTCAAGTAGGAGATGTACAACATAAGAGACATGTTAAACAAAAAACTTGAGATGCTGTAAAGCAAAGTTGAGGACACAGAATTTATATACGATTTTAACAGATGTAATTAGCTATCAGCTATTAACAGTTTGGCTGGTGGCATGTGTTGAAGCAGAACGGTACATTTAAAAGCAGAATGCAAACACCCATAATTATGAACCATATTTTCTGTCAGGAGATTAAGTGCTAATCTTGCCTGCGTTTAGCCATTTCCCAAACTTGAAGTTCTTTATTTAGACTGTACTTTCAAGACCATAGCTACAAATAAGGAATGTTGTTTTTTGACAAAACCACAGCGCAGCAATAGAGGACATTTTGCACAATTTGGCTTTTAGTTAGACTCATTTAAAAAAAAAAAAAGAGAGAGAGACAGAGAGAGAAGGCTATGGGCAACAAAACAATGCCCTTTGGATAAGTAAAGGAGAGAGAAAGAATCCATGCTTTGGTTTTAAACTTGGGATATGAATTAGAAAACATATGAAGGTCAGTTAAAAGAGGAAACATTTGGAATCATTTGACTACTTTTGAAGAGGGGCAAAATGTTGTTCTTTTCTGAGTAAGAATTTCTTACATTTAAATTACTTTTACTCTGATAGATTGTGCAACAGTCTGTTTCAAGTGTTTTTCAGCTCAATGGATGCAGTTGAAATAACATACAAAGTGGTAATAAAAGTACTAATGGTTCCATATAACTATTACTTATGGAACACACTAAGTTGGCACTAATGGACCACTAAGGGCCGTTACACTTTTTTCAAATGAGTATCATAGTGTCATGATGGGTCAAAGAGGCAAGCCCATATGCAGAACACAACGGAGGCTGGGTAAAAAGTTTAACAGAGTTATTTTGGTTTGCACAAAACACAAGATCATTAACTGGAACTGGAACTGGTCAGGGGCTGGAACACTGGAGTCTGCAGAGATGATAGTTTGATTAGGCAACGGAGTAATGAGTTTATGAGTCTTTGTTTACTCAGCAGAATATCTTGAGGGTGTCCGGGCTTATCTTTGAGAGAGAAGGAACTGTTGGGTCCAGAGACTGTTTGTTCAGCAGAGTCCAAGAGTAGCTGCAGCGTCTTGCTTCTGACTTTGAAGACTGACCTTGATCTGAGTTTCCAGCTCTTAGCCAAGAGCAGCTGGGGAATCCACATAGGAATCTTCAGGTTTGGCTCACGAGGGCAATCTCGGCAGGTTAAGCTCATCCAGAGCCTCAGGTAGAGACAGGTTTCCTGTGAGGCAAAAACAAGGAAGAATTAGGATCAGGATCTCACTCAAGGGACAACAAAGATTCTTAGATTCTAGGCTCAGGTCGCTAACCAAACTAGGTCAACACTGCGGCGTCGAAGCAAGGTCTGGCAGCTGGTTATATAGGGCAGGTCTCTGATGAGAAGATGCGCCTCAGGTGTGCTGGAAGACTCCAGCCCTTGGAGACCCACGGCGCACTCTGCTGGAGGAAGGTGGTACAGCTCCAGATCCCAACAGTACCCCCCTCTCAACGACCGCCTCTTGGCGGTCCAGAAGACGTCGACGGGAGGGAGCTCTCGTACTCCTCGATCAGCGAAGGATCGAGGATGTAAGAGCCAGGCACCCATGTGCGATCCTCCGGACCGTAGCCCTCCCAATCGACGAGGTACTGCCAACCGCGACCTCGCCGACGGGAGTCCACGATCCGGCAGACGGTGAATGCAGGATGTCCATCGATGTGCAGGGCGGGTGGAGGGGAGTCGGATGGAGGGCACAGGGGGCTAGAGACAACAGGCTTGATCTGGGAGACGTGGAACGTGGGATGGATACGGAGACTCAGAGGAAGGTGTAGACGTATGGCAGAGGGGTTTATGATCTGGGCAATCTTGTAGGGGCCAATAAATCGGGGGGACAGTTTTCGAGACATTCCCTTGAGGGGAATGTCTCGTTTGGAGAGCCATACCTCTTGGCCAATGGAGTACTCAGGGGCTGGGCGTCTTTTGGAGTCCGCAAAGCGTTTGGTGGACCAGGAAGAACGGTTGAGGGTGGCGATGGTGTCCTTCCAGATCTTCTGACGACGGATGTGATGGTTGACTGAACGGACCGAGATCTCTCTCTCGTTTGCAGGGAAAAGTGGAGGCTGATAACCGAGACTAACCTGAAATGGGGATAAACCGGTGGAAGCTGATTTGAGAGAGTTGTGGGCGTACTCGATCCAGGTCAGGTACTGACTCCAGTCAGTGGGGTTGTTTGAGGTTAGGCAGCGGAGAGTGGACTCAAGCTGTTGGTTCATCCTCTCCGTCTGCCCGTTGGACTGTGGATGATAGCCAGAAGTAAGAGACGACTTGCAGTTTAGTGCAGAGCAGAAGGCCTTCCAGACTTGGGAGATGAACTGTGGACCGCGGTCAGAGAGTATTTCCTGAGGGATTCCATGGAGCAGGAAAACATGCTTCACCAGAAGCTGTGCTGTCTGAAAGGCCGTGGGAAGTTTTCTGAGGGGAATCAGATGACAAGACTTGGAGAAACGGTCGACGATGGTAAAAATGGTGGACATACCTCGAGAGATAGGGAGACCAGTGACAAAATCGATGGCGATGTGAGACCAGGGGCGAGCAGGAACAGGTTGGGGATGCAACAGACCAGAAGGTGGTTGGTGTGAGGGATTTGTTTCTGGAGCAGATGGAACATGCCAATACGTACTCCTTTACATCTTTGTGTAAAGATGGCCACCAGAAACGTCTGGAAATCAGGGCGATTGTTCAGCTCACTCCCGGGTGAGCAGAAAACTTGGCCGTATGCATCCACTGGATCAAATGGGATCTGACAGAAGATGGGACATAGGTTTTGTTAGGTGGACCGTTACCTGGGTCAGGTTCAGAAGCTAGAGCAGAGTTGATGAGATCCGTGATCTCCCAAGAAACCACTCCAACAGTACAGGAGGCAAGAAGAACAGGTTCAGGCGTCTCAGGTTGATCAGCAGAATATAGACGAGAGAGAGAATCGGGTTTGGTGTTCTTGGAACCAGGTCTGTAAGAGATTATAAGATTGAATCGGGAGAAAAACAGAGACCATCTGGAGTGACGTGGGTTAGCCTGTTTGGCGGACTGGAGATAAGCTAGGTTCTTGTGATCGGTCCACACCAAAACTGGATGTTCGGCCCACTCGAGCCAGTGTCTCCACTCCTCCAAGGCGAGTTTGATTGCTAGAAGTTCACGATCCCCAACATCGTAGTTTTGTTCTGCAGGAGAGAGTCTATGGGAGAAAAAGACACAGGGGTGAATTCTTTGATCAGAGTCGAGTTGTTGGGACAACACTGCACCAACACCAGAGTCAGAGGCATCCACTTCAAGGATAAATTGTTTAGCTGGATCTGGCTGGATCAAAATGGGAGCTCTGGAAAACAGGGTTTTTAATTTTTCAAAGGCTCTTTGTGCCTCAGGAGTCAATTGAAAGGCTCTTTTAACAGAGGTTAGAGTTGTGAGAGGTAGAGCTGTCTGACTGTAATTCCTGATGAAACATCTGTAGAAGTTTGCGAAACCAAGGAATCTCTGCAGCTGTTTGCGGTTCTCAGGTGTCGGCCAGTCCAAAACTGCCTTTATCTTGTCTTCGGATGGCTTAACCTGCCCGCCCTCGAGCACAAACCCTAAAAAGGTGACAGATGGTTGGTGAAACTCACATTTTTCAGCTTTAACAAAAAGCTTATTTTCCAACAGTCTTTGAAGGACCAAGCGGACATGTTTTTTATGCTCTGAAAGGTTCTTGGAGTAGATCAAAATGTCGTCAATGTACACAAACACAAAAATATTCAAGAAATCTCTGAGGACATCATTGACGAGTGCTTGAAAACATGCAGGAGCGTTTGTGAGACCAAAAGGCATGACCAGATACTCGAATTGGCCTAAAGGGGTCTTAAAGGCTGTTTTCCATTCGTCACCCTCTCTTATCCGGAGAAGGTGATAAGCGTTTCTTAAATCGAGCTTGGTGAAGACTGCTGCCCCCTGAACAGGTTCAAAGGCTGATGCTAGTAAAGGAAGTGGGTATTTATTTTTGACGGTTATTTGGTCAATGCCTCTGTAGTCTATACAGGGTCGTAGGGAACCATCTTTTTTGCCCACAAAAAAGAAACCAGCACCCAGAGGAGAAGAAGATGGACGGATTATCCCAGCAGCTAGAGACTCGTTAATATATTTCTCCATGGTCTCGCGTTCAGGCTTGGAGATGTTATAAAGTCTACTGCTGGGCAGGGGAGCACCTGGTAATAGCTCAATGGCACAGTCATATGGTCTGTGAGGTGGGAGAGACGTAGCACTGACCTTGCTGAAGCCAGATCATGATACACGGAAGGAACAGAATTAAGGTCAGGAGAGTCCATCTCCCCCCTACCTTTAGGGAATTGAACAGCGGGAGCTGCAGAACGGAGACAAGTCTCATGGCAGGAAGTAGACCAAGACTCAATGTAGCGTTCAGCCCAGTTGATATGGGGGTTATGTCGCTCCAGCCACTCAAAACCAAGCACCAAGGGAGAGCATGCAGAGGGAAAAACAAAAAAGCTTAATGTGTCACAATGATTTCCGGAGATTAACAGCTCTAGAGGTTGTGTTTGATGAGTAACTTGATGGAGTTTCTTTCCATCAATAGCAGAGACACTGAGAGGCTTGGATAACGGAACTGTTTCAATTTGTAACTGCTGGACCAGATTTGAGTCAATAAGGTTACGTTCACATTCAGAGTCAACGAAAGCAGACAAAGTGAGATTCTGGTTAAAGAAAAAAAGAGTGGCAGGTAGCATCAGATGAGGAGACTTTTCAGTTTTCAAATGGCCCGTCAGACTCCTCAGTTCCTCTGACGGGCCCAGGCTTTTGACTTAGCCGGGCAAGAAGCAATGAAATGACCAGTCTCACCACAGTAAAGACACAGATTGCCCCTGAAACGTCGTTGTCTTTCCTCAGGAGTTAGGCTTGTGTGTCCAATCTGCATGGGTTCGGCCCCGGTTCCATCTGAGTGGGAGACTTGGACAGGAACAGAATTAGTCTGGTTCTTAGATTTTGGCTTGGAAACAGGCTCTGTGGATCCAGAAAAAAAAGAAGCATTATTTAATGCAGGAGCAGGCACAGAAACATGTAGATTCTTTTGTCTAAAGCTGTTTCTAGCTCGAAGTCTGTTGTCCAACCTAATGGTTAAACGGATCAATTCCTCTAAACTAGCCGGTTCGTCGAGCGTAGCTAGTTCATCCTTGATATTGTCATTTAGGGCCTTAAAGTATGCACTCTTAAGTGCACATTCGTTCCATCCTGAGGCTGCAGCTTTTACCCGGAAGTCGATGGAAAATTCTGCCACAGTGGAATTTCCCTGTTTCAAATTTAGCAGAGCTCGGGAGTCAATGGTTTGATCAGAGTCATGGTTAAATACCTGGGAAAATTCTGAAACAAACTCAAAAAAAGTACACCTGAAACTGGCTTCAGAAGAGAACCTTGCCTCCGCCCATTCTAGGGCTCGCCCAGTGAGTTGGGAGAAAATAAATTTTATCATTTTTCTATCTATTGAAAAACTGCCAGGAGAGTGTTCAAAAATAAGTCGACATTGAAACAAAAATCCCTTACAATCCTTCTGGTTACCTGAGAATTTTTCAGGGAGACTGGGTCGGAACTCAGGAGATGACGTCACGACTGGTGACCTCGGAGGCGGAAGTGGATCCGGAACTGGATGTGCCGCTGACGTGGCGTTAGCATAGCCCATGTAGCTAGCATATGTTTGAAGCATTTGATTTTGGTATTCTACCTTGGTATGTAACTCACGGAGGGTTTGCTCATGTCCATGGATCTGAGCGTCTTGCTCCTCAAGCCTCCGACGGAGGTGATCTGCTGGGCTTTGTGTTTGGCCGCAGTGTTCTGTCATGATGGGTCAAAGAGGCAAGCCCATATGCAGAACACAACGGAGGCTGGGTAAAAAGTTTAACAGAGTTATTTTGGTTTGCACAAAACACAAGATCATTAACTGGAACTGGACAGGGGCTGGAACACTGGAGTCTGCAGAGATGATAGTTTGATTAGGCAACGGAGTAATGAGTTTATGAGTCTTTGTTTACTCAGCAGAATACCTTGAGGGTGTCCGGGCTTCTCTTTGAGAGAGAAGGACCTGTTGGGTCCAGAGACTGTTTGTTCAGCAGAGTCCAAGAGTAGCTGCAGCGTCTTTCTTTCTGACTTTGAAGACTGACCTTGATCTGAGTTCCCAGCTCTTAGCCAAGAGCAGCAGGGGAATCCACATAGGAATCTTCAGGTGTGGCTCACGAGGGCAATCTCTGCAGGTTAAGCTCATCCAGAGCCTCAGGTAGAGACAGGTTTCCTGTGAGGCAAAAACAAGGAAGAATTAGGATCAGGATCTCACTCAAGGGACAACAAAGATTCTTAGATTCTAGGCTCAGGTCGCTAACCAAACTAGGTCAACACTGCGGCGTCGAAGCAAGGTCTGGCAGCTGGTTATATAGGGCAGGTCTCTGATGAGAAGATGCGCCTCAGATGTGCTGGAAGACTCCAGCCCTTGGAGACCCACGGCGCACTCTGCTGGAGGAAGGTGGTACAGCTCCAGATCCCAACACATAGCAATATTCCCTATCAATCTGGTATTTTATAGATACCCTTATAGCAGGGCTCGCCAAACCGCTGCTCCAGAGCTGCATGCAGCTCTTTAATGCTACCCTTGCAGCTCCCCGAAGTTTTTTTTTTTTCAAAAGTATGAGAATGGAAAAAGATGGATGTAATAATTTGTTTATTAAATAAATCCAAACAATAAATGTAAACATTTCTGTTAAAGAGGATTTGCGTCATAGGCTGCAACACATGTTTCAGCACGGCGCGGTTCCAGGCGTGTCTCGGGCCATGGATCCCAAAGGGGAAAAAAAGGAACATAGCTGATGAGAACAGATGATTCAAAGAAGAATGTACCAAATCATTTGCTTTAATTACCAATGCGGAAGGATTGCCTGCATGTGTGCTTTGTAATGAGAAGTTGACAAGTAATAAAATGAGTAATTTGGAAAGGCATTTCCAGGGAGGTAACCAGCATTTAGAACACTGAGGTGATGTCCTCGGTATTTTACAGTTTTTTTTATTATTTTCTTTAATTCAGAGAAAATTCAAACTATATGATGAAAATTGTTTTGACTTTGATTGATGTAAAGATCAGCATGCATTCTCATTTGTTAAAAAAAAAATAAAGTCGATAATCTATTATTGCAAGTCATTTGATTCATTTAGTGGGCCATGCACATGCATGGTGATGATGGTGACAATAAAAATAGTAGTAATAATAATTCTATATTAATAACAACAAAAACAATAATAATATAGTATAATGATGATTATAATAATAATAATAATACTGGTAATACTCACTCACTCACTCACTCACTCACTCACTCACTCACTCACTGACTCATTCAAATACTCTAATTCTGTGAGTTTTGGAATTGTTAAAATAAACATGTTCATATTCACCTCCTTAATGGGCTTGTGATTTAACTCTCTTTATTCACGTTTCTAGAATATATTTTAAAAAGTCACCATATCAGGATATTTTTCTGTAAAGTAAGATTTATCTCAATATTTGACCTCGGTATTTCAAAAATCCTGGTTACGGCCCTGTTTTCAGGGAAGGCATGCTAAATATGCAGCCGACCACCAAGTTGGGAGTGAGAGAAAAAGAGTACCGTAAATGCAGAACTGCTGGATAAATTAGAGGAGCGCAAAGATAGATTTAAGAGGTGGATTGCATCTCCGCACTCCACTACTGCTGCTAGTCTTGTTGCGAGCATGGAAAACCCTTCGCAGATCAAACAGGTAGTCCTTTTTTCCATCATTTCATCCATTTTTTTCTGCATTATCGGGGGCAGGGTAGCAGTAGCAGTCTAAGTAGAGACGCCCTGACTTCCTGATCCACACACACCTTCCCCAGCTGTTCTGGAGGGACCCCAAAGCAACACCAGACCAGCTCAGAGACATAGTCCCTCCAGTGTGTCTTGGGCCTTCCATTAGGCCTCCTCCCAATAGGACATGCCTGGCACACCTCCAAAGGTAGGTGACCAGGAGGCATCTGGAATGGATGCCGAAACCACCTCAACCGGCTCCTTAGTCCTTTTTTATAGTGGGCCCGTGTTGCCAAAAGAGGCTTATAGAGGCATAAGACTAACATTTTTCCAGGTTTTTTTTTTTTGGTCCAGTATGGCTCTTTGAACATTGGGTGGCCGACCACTAAAAAAACTAAAGCACTGACTTGTATATTATTTGTACATTTGGAACAATATAAATTAGGGTACATTTTCCTATTCAGACGCAAAAGAATAAAAATATTATATAAATCACCAAATACGTGTATTAGAAAAAGGCTTAAAAACTATAATATAAATAAACTCCATGTGTAAGGGAGAGCAATATAAAAAAAGAGTGGATGAGGTAAATAAATGACAGGGGTTGTGTGTAAATAAGTTGCAGGAAGGGATCTATTTAAGCCAAGTATTAAAAAAAAAAGACAAAAAAAAATCTTGAAGATTATTTTTAAATTACATTTATCTTCTACATTGTATCTAGGGCAAATTCAGGGAAATCTTATGTTTGACTCATTTTCAGTGTGGAACTCTACTCTTTGTCCTGTGACAGCAGGCAGAGTAGGCTGCAAGGCATGCCTGTCAGTGCTTTCAAAGGAGGAGTGGTTCGTAGCGGCTCTCAGTGCTTGCTGAAAACAATAAACTCAGAGCTAGTTTATTGGTCCTTTCCCTTGTCACCAAAGTCTCCAACAACACAAAAGCATGATTTAATTCTAGGGGCTTGTGGAAAAGAAAACATCTCTATAGATATTTGAAAAGTTGCTAAATATTTGGCAGGATAAGAGTAAGCTAGGAAAACGTTTAGCCATAATGTTAGCCCCTGTCAACTGTTTCTCCAGCATGTCTGCTTCTTACTAAGCAGAGATTGGCAATAAAATATTGTTTGGGTTGGAGTCTCTCTGAAAAGCTGAATTAGATGTTAATAATACCATTAAGAGAACCGATAATCTGCAAGGAGTGTCTGACGAGGCCCCAAGCCTTTTTAAAAGAGGATTTTGATACCCATTCAGAATCAGTAATATCTTTGGGAGTCACATGGTTTTAGATTTACACAGAATTGTCCTACATCCTCCTATATTCCTGCATTAATTTCCTATCTCTGCTCCTTAAGGGTCACAGAGTGAGCTTCACAAGCTCAAGCTGGCACAAAACAGGGTAGCCAGAGTTGACTTTCAATGTTCACAAAGAATAATGTGACTTCAGTGCACAGACGACTATCATGGCTGCTACATATAAAATTAAGACTTCTTCTATTTTTATGGAATGTTGTCTGTACATAACGGACTAATTATTTGCTTAATCATTAGTGCTTGTAGAAAACAGCCATAGTTATTCAACTAGGTGTTCGTAGATGGAGATATTAAACTCCTCCCAGCTAGGACACACTATCTGCAGTCCACAGTGCACTAAAGAGCCATATCTCACTGGAACCAACTGCCAAGCACCATACCAAGAGTCCAGAACAAACCTAGATGAAAAAGTTGTTTCTATATTGTTATATCTTTATTGAACCTAATGATGTTATTTCATTTTTTTTAGCTCAATTGTATTTTTATATTGTTAATTTGGCAGCTAATTGGGATCCTGATGAAAAATGGATAAATTAACTTGTTAATTAAGATAAGTACATCCTAAAAAACTATAAAAAGTATGTAAAAGCTGAGAACTGACTTACTATTTACCATCATGACAACTAAGACGTAGTTGCAACAGAAATGCTGACTGTAGCACTGCTGTAGACGAGGAAATGTATGTATATAAAATTGAAAAGTAAATTTAGAATGTTGCCCTGCAACACAGCATGTAAAAGAAATATAATATGTGAAATATAAATTACCAATGTAACTTAGGTGTTCAGACAGAAAAAAAGGAAATTAGCAAAGGCAAAATAATCCATCTGTGCTGCAACCTTTACTGCTTCCTTTCTAGAGATGTTTTCTCCAAAATTTGTTCCTGTAATATTTGCTTCTTTGTGAATAGATTTTCATGAACAACAACTACTTCACAGAAATTTTCAGTTATAATTCTTTCCATAACCGTAAAATCAGACCAATTTTTGTAATTGGAATATAGCGGCTTAAAATCTGTGCTCATTTGGCTCTCAGCTCCATTTAATGGAAATGTTTGAACCACAGTAATGTTCAGCTTTGCTTCTGGGAGGTTCTGATTTACCACTAAGCCCATAATTTATGTTGTTTTCTTTTTTAATTTTGTTGTTGTTTCAACCGCCCCCCCTTAGATTTGTTCATTTGTTCCAAATTGAAACACAAATTGCTGCTGATCTAGAGTGGCAATCACTATGAATCACATAACAAGGACAGATGATAAAACACAAATGGTTAGCCAACTGTTGTATTTTTGATTTCTACTTTCTAAAACCTTAAAAAGAGAAAAAAATGTGTAGCTTTTGCTCTTTTAGATGCAGAAATTGACTTTCTAGCTGATCAGTTGCCTCGCGTTTGACCCCTGTTCCCTCGATTTCCCTCACACTGTGCACCAGATGGCTTTGTAGAACAAGCTGTGCACTGCATCCTTGTATTCAGGCTCCAGCTCATTTATGATAGTGCTGCAGATTCATTAGATGCATTCTAACAGACATTATGACTGGTTGTATTTGATGTGTACAGTGTGAACACAATGGGAGACAGAAAATCTAGAATTACTATAGGCATTATTCAGTTGTTTGAAATCAGTACATAAATTATTTAATAGTGGCCAAATATTACTCACACAGTTTGTAAAGTCACACTGGCCATACTTTTGATACAGAGGGAATTTTATGTTGTGTATTTGTAGGTATTTTATTCCACACTAGATAAAAAAATGGCTAAGGGACTGCAGGAGCTGATAGTCTACAGCTGACAAGACTCCTCCTCAGCAAAATTACTATAATGTCCTGTCACTCTGACATACTAAGAGGTGAAAATGAAGGAACTTGGAAAACAATTTCCAGGAAACAAATCTCCAAGTGCAGGCTAGCAGTACATTCACAGCAGATTAATGAAGGTACAATTATCTAAATTGTACACTCACTTCCCTGAAGTTAAATTAACCAAATGGGCCACTAAAGACCTCTGAACATTTTGAAAATGTATTGCGTCTATTTTGTATTGGCTCCAATCACTAAAAGGGAGTAATGAGTGTGTGAAACTTTAGGTAATCGTTGTCTAGGTATAAAATAAAGATGTTCAGGAAAGCTTTGTCTCATTCGGTCACATGGGTCTCACAAAGGGGAAATGACACACATTTAAAAAACACCAAAGAATGGCTAAGAGGAATACATTGGCTTCTTCTGAAATAGCCTTATATGAGCCCTTATTTAAATTCTATTAAGCATCTTTAGAAAGACCTGAAAATGCTGCCTGAAAAAGAAATTCTCCATTCCATTAGAATGGCCATCAAACCTGAGACAAGCTGTTTGATCTTGGATAGGATTTAAATACAGTTAAGGCTACAATGATTTGATTGAATTTATTAATTTTCATATAATTTATAATTCTTATACTTCTTATTTATACAACTTATCCCTACTTTTGTCAGATTCTCATTATATTGTGGGGTTCTCTGATATTTTGTTATTCTGCTGACTTTTCAGACCTTACTTTTTTGTTCTATACTCTTCAATCTCTAACTTGACTCAGCTTCCAAAGAGCATTTTGCTCTACATTAATTTATTAATTTAAATTCTATCCTGTGCTAATATTTTTCATTAGGATAGAGCATGAAACATCAGAGAGAGGCATCACAGAGAGTGATTCTGACAGTTAACAATTAAAGCTATATTAGACTACAAGAACTCATATGCCCTATCACATCAGAAAGACCCAATAGTTTGAAAAAAAAATGACGTGTTTGGCAGTACATAATGAAAGCAGTAAGAAACAGGAAAAAAGCAATCAACATAGCAACTGAGGCAATGTTTAGAAAACAGACAAAAGTCTTGCATGAACTTTGAACTAGGCTGCACAGTGGTGTGGTTTGTATCACTGTTTCCCTGTAGCAAGAAGGTTCTCAGTTCGATTCCCAGCTCATGGTCTTTCTGCATGGAGTTTAGTGTTCTACCTGTGCACATGTTGATTCACTCTTTATATTGCAGCTTCCTCTCACAGTGTAAAAATACTGTTAGGTTAATTAGTATCTGTAAATTGTCATTAGATGTGAGTGTGTGGCTGCATGGTTTTACATCTTTGTCTCTGTATCACCCTGTAAGAGACTGGCAACCTGTCCAGGCTGTAGACTGTCTCTTGCCAGTAGACCGCCTGAGATAGGCACCGATACCACTGCACTGAACTGTAGTTCAGCACTGATTCATCTAGAAGCCTGTAGCCTTTCTTCCTGAATTAACTTTAGGCCAGAAGTTCCCACGCTGTTATATATAAATGTGACACCAGGAGCGTCCATGTCAAATGGGTCCAACATAGCAAACAATTAAAGCGTTATATTCAAGAAAGATTTTATGTATACTCAGAAGAGACAGGCATCCAGCTCAGCTCAGACACCAATGGTAACTCTACTTAAGGTGGAAAAGTGTTAAAAGAGCTCCGTGTTTTGGCCACAGGTGGCATTATTATTCAAAAACTCTGTAATGCATCTTTGAGTAGATACTGAAGCAGTATGCACCATTGATAGCGGTTTTTCTTTTCATTATCCTAATAATATGAAACAACTGGGCTTAATAGCTACTCATCTAGATGTAATGTTTACAGTTAGTATTTTCAAGAAATCTAAAAGCATTTCATAGATCTGTTAGAGAATACATATGATAACATTAGTCCAACTGCCTGCAAACATGGTCACAAAGATCTAACAGTGTCAAGGCTCAGAACAGAGGACCCAGTATTCAGAGAGTGGGACAATTCAAAAAGCTGTAGCGGCTAGGACATCTAAGGCTAGAAACTCTGCAGGAGAGAAACACAGGTTAGTGACCACGTAAATCTAACGTGGTAGATTATGAACGTGAGTCACTTACCTGGTTTACAAGTTCAGTCCATGGTGAGAGAAAGAGGTAGGATGCAGCCGGTGGTTGCAAACAAAGTTAGGTGGGTGCCAATGTGTCCCAGATACTGCAGCACCTGAGAACAAGCAGGTGTCCGAAGCCAGGTCAGGCAAATGGATCAAAATAGGAACAGGTATGTTGGGATCTGGAGCTGTACCACCTTCCTCCAGCAGAGTGCGCCGTGGGTCTCCTGGAGCTGGAGTCTTCCAGCACACCTGAGACGCATCTACTCATCAGGAGACCTCCCCTTTATAACCAGCTGCCAGACCTTGCTTCGACGCCGCAGTGTTGACCTAGTTTGGTTAGCGACCTGAGCCTTGAACCTGAAGAATCTTAGCTGTCTCTTGAGAAAGACCAGATTCTAACTCTCCCTTGTTTTTGCCTTACAGGAAACCTGTCTCTGACCTGAAGCTCTGGATGAGCTTAACCTGCCGAGATTGCCCTAGTGAGCCAAACCTGAAGATTCCTATGTGGATTCCCCTGCTGCTCTTAGTAAGAGCTGGAAACTCTGATCAAGGTCTGCCTTTAAAGTCAGAAGCAAGACGCTGCAGCTGCTCTTGGACTCTGCTGAACAAACAGTCTCTGGACCCAACGGTTCCCTCTCTCTCTCAGAGAGAAGCCCGGACTCTATCAAGGTATACTCTTGATTTATCAAAGACTCAAAATCCATCAGCCTGCTTCCTAATCAAACTATCATCTCTACAGACTTCAGTGAACCAGCCCGGACCAGTTCCTGATCCAATTCATGATCTTGTGTTTGTGTTTATCTCAATAAACTCTGTTAAACTTTTACCCAGCCTCCGTTGTGTTCTGCATGTGGGCTAAGAAACTAAAACCCATCATGACAAGGTAGGCTCAGAGGTACAGTAGCCCAAAGCCAGATCACGCAGGTGAATGGGAATGAGTAATTAAGTGCCAATATCCTGACAAACAGATGCATATCTATATTCTCACTCAACCTTTTTATTACAACGTTTTTGTTTTTAAGTCCTCCTTTTGTTCGATTCCATCAGAATTTAAAAGATTTGGGCCTTCAGTTTGAAATATAAATAGTATAGATATTTGGTTAACAGATAGAAACCTCCCCAAAACAATTTTAGAAAATCTCTAAAATGTATGTTCTAAACCACCAGGGAGTTGGCCATTTA
Organism: Cyprinodon diabolis; assembly: GCA_030533445.1. Lineage (NCBI taxonomy): Eukaryota > Metazoa > Chordata > Actinopteri > Cyprinodontiformes > Cyprinodontidae > Cyprinodon > Cyprinodon diabolis. The sequence goes on from CM060069.1 coordinate 15,956,310, forward strand.
GGGTGAAATTGTTAGACAGTTTAACTTTGACAAAAATATTTAATCCTAAGGAAAATGATCAGGGCTGCACAGTGGTCCGTGGGTAGCGGGTTCGATTCCCGGCCCTGGGTCTTTCTACTGGGTACACCAGCTTCCTCCAACAGTCCAAAAACATGACATGGTGAATTGGCCTCTCTAAATTGTCCTTAGGTGTGAGTGTTTGGTTGTGTGTTTTTGTGTGTCTCTGTGTTGCCATGCTACAGACTGGCGACCCCTCCAGGGCGTACCCCACCTCTCGTCTGTAGATTGCCAGAAATAGGCACCAGCCCAACCACAACCCTGAGAAGGACTAAGCGGGAAAAAATGGATGGATGGAGACTGATCAGGTCATTGTATTTCTAAAGTTGTTGACCTGTGAACAAGGAGGCTCCCTGTAGTTTATTCTCTAAATGTTGTTGGTAGTTTTCTGAAAACTACACCAATTTGGTGAACATTAAAAGTTATAAAATCATAATTAGGTAAAAAAGAAAATAACACTCATTATATTATTTTTGATTAAGCAATAGCCATGTATTCCTTAATAATTTTTCATATTTGATGAAATATATCAAATATAGAAAATAATGCAGTAGAGAACAATGAATGCCATCACTGCTTACAGTACTCAAGAAATGAAAATGAATGATTGTGTTCTAATTCTATAATGGGATTAACTGATTAACAAAATACTATTAAGGTATTAAAAATAATGTGTCTATCTGTTGTCTTGCAGCTTTCCTACTTCTGTCCAACTTTCATTATTCGAGAGCTGTTTAAAGAATGGGATCAGGACTTTAGCATTAAGGAAATCTTAAATAGAAGTTAACCCCCTCATACATTCATATCTAACAATATTTTATCTAGCAATATTTCTGTTTTATACTTGCATCCTGCTTCCTTTAATACTACAGAACATGTTTGAGTACACTAAACACGACAAAATAGTTCCTCTGCTCCTCTGGCAGATAGACAGTCATTATTGCTCTCTTCGTCAAGAGTGAGGCAATTTCCTCTAGCAGTGCTGTTTGGTGGAGAGCAGTGTGCAGGATGATGTTCAAAGGTAAAGGTTAACAGCAGAACTGCAGTCCTTTGTCAGCATCCTGTCGTACTAAGGCTGGAACCGGCTGCAGAAACAGAGCCTTTCAGGGCAGTGAGCAGGTGGCCACTTCATTTTTCTCCGTCTAAGACAAATGAGAGTGACTTAACAAGAGGCTCTACCGAAGCTCATGTTAGAAGGCAAAATTGGGTTACTATCACAGAGAGCAGTGTATTTTAACCAGTGGTGGGACACGATAAAATTTTTCTTATTCGCGTTAATTAGAGGGTATGTAAGGAATTAATTGAAATTAATAGCCTTTTTTTTATCAAAAAAACATATCAACAAAAAGAAAATCTTTCAATTAATAAATTTTCCTCAATTACTGAATAAATAATCATATAAGAAAAACTTTTATTTATTTTATTTATTTGATAATTTAGGCTATTCAATCATCAGATTGGTTGAAAGTTATAATCATTTAGCTTTATTAGGAACGCCCTGATATTTTATGCATCTGATTTGAAAGACCTACTTCTACAAAGGTGTGAACAGTTCATTAACAACAATTATAGAACTAAATATCATATATATATATATATATATATATATATATATATATATATATATATATATATATATATATATTTAGCAACAAAGAATACAATATTCGGCTGCAACATTTCTAGCACTATTGGCTACAAAACAAGAAGGTCCAGAGTGGCAGGTGGTTTTTCTGGTTGGAGTTTTCATGTTCTCCTAATGTATGCTTTTTTTCTCTCTGGATATTCTGGCTTCCTCTTGCAGTCCTAAAACATGTCTGTTAGGTTAATTGGTGTCTAAAATTGTCCTTAGGTGTAAGTGTGTGTGTTTGTGTGTATGGTTGAATGTCTTTGTATGTTTCTGTGTATATCAAGGTGTGTGTATATTTGCATGTGTGACATACATATGCAAATAAGCATTTTAGTCAAACTCGATGAGGTGAGCTGTGCTTATACCTAACTAACAATTGTGGGCAACCATATAGCTCCTAGTGTCAGCTAGGGATGTAAGGAGACATGGATATAGCTAGCAGTCTCTGGAAAGACAAGGGGCAACCTATAAAACATTACATAGAGTCTATACGAGAAGTGTATGTACACAAAACACACAAATTTGGTGTCTACCAAAGAAAATTCTGAATGATAAAATAACCAATATGCACAAAGCCAAGACATTTCATTTGTAAACCACATCTTTACTTCAAAGAGTGCGTACAAAGTTAGGCTTTATGTTCGTCCCTCTAGAAACCAACATTCAACCATAACTAGCCCATACAAAACATGGCATAAAGCTCATTGTATATATAAATGAGCCCGCTGATCAATGTTATTTTATGGTTACCATTGGCAACTGAGCAGAATATTTTAACAGATATGAAATATATGTTGCCAATGAGGCAGCATTATACTTATTGCTCTCTGTGATATATCAGATTTATGAATAATTTCCAAGAGTTATTTTGTTCCTAAAAGTGGCGTCAGGGAGAGAGTTAATTGTTGATCATATGTAACACCTGTAGGGGATTTGCTCTGATAAAAGCTGTTTCTCAACCCCAGAGTGGTTAATGACTCTAATTAAATGCTAAAAAACAGCTGACCTCTTGCTGTGTACCACCTATGATGAGCAAGCAGGTAAGTGAGTTGGTCTTTTCAATACTGGACCGCTGCACACATAGATCCAAGAACAAAGGTGTTGGGAAGGTAATATTGGTGATTCCTGAATGGCACTGCTTCCATACCCCTCATTTACACAGTCTCCAACTGTGCGTATGTTCCATCAAAACTAGAAGCACTTCTAGTCAATGTGATCATTCCTAACATCTCTGGCACTGCAACCTGACGTATACCTCCTCTCTTGTCCTCCATCAGTTATACAGTCTATTTGTGATGGATGACAGAACACAAAAAACTAGATGAGCCACATGTGTAGTCAGACACAAGGAGTGTAAAGGAGATCCTGTAAATTTCAAAATAGTACCTGATGCCCGACGGGTCCCGCATGCATCAAGTGAGGACTGTTGCCCAGCAACTTCTTGGGGTTGATTACTTAGCGGCCTCTGAAGAAACGTGTGAAAGCAGCTCTCTCCTTTAGCATCCATTGCTCACAATTACACATGGGTAAGTCAGGGGTATTTAAATTTTTACAGCAATCAGTGTTAACTTTTCACACTTCAGGACCCCAGGGATGCTAACCCAATTGACAATCTATGGACTGTATGTAAAACTAGTCTGTGTCAAACCAACTTATTTAGATGACTGCCACTATTTACCAAGAGAACTCAAAACTCCAGTCTCAATTTTGCCCTTTAGCTTGTTTGTGCCTTTAAAAAATTATTTGGGCCAAACCCACATCAATGTTTTTGAAATTCATTTGAGCCGGAATGCTGATCACAGAAAATCTATACACAATTGGGATAAAGAATATGTTTTCCAGCTTGCTGTACTAAAGGTTGTTTCTCACTTCTAAACTTATATATATATATATATAAAAAAGGTTTACTTTGTAATTCTCTCTTACATTTAAACTCAAGATAAACATTTTTATAATTAAACCTACTTCTTTATAATAGCTTTCTACAACTAGATACTAAAGAAATCCTCTTATGGTCCTAAAAGGATTTAATTCTAAAGCTGTCTAAGAGTTATAAAACCCTCATTAGTTTAATCAAATTAAATCAAAATATTTTTTTTTGTGGATGCAACACAAACTACCCGTGTAAATGATATCTCAATGGCCTAAATCACATCAACAAATTAAACAAACTACGAAACAGACAGAGGGAAACAAGTTAGCACCCAAACAGGCAGTCCAGTAAATAGAATAGTCTGATGCACAAGAGGAGCTGCCTTGGGATGGTGAAAATCAATTAAGTCAGGGGTCTGTTTGCTGTTAAGGGGGGGATGTGTGCTGCTTCTTCCTGATAAGAAAAATTTCTATGCTTGATTTGGTCATGCCAAGAGAAGATTATCGCCTGGCAAGAGCAGCAGTAGGCCTTACTCATTAAGTGGTGGGTTACTGCCAATCCTCAGGACCGCAGCCAAAGTTCTAAAACATTGTAATGGGGGCTGGGTGAACACCCTAGAACTGTGGGATTTTTGGCTTAGTTTTGCTTTGCATATCCTAATTGCCTGTTTTATCAAAGGTAAGTTATTAGCCTTTGTGTTGTTTCATTGGCACAAACTTTTTTTTGTAAAACACACAGAAAATGAAATGCTGTATTTACATGGGTTTATATACACATTTTTTATTGTTGCTGTAATATTATTGATACAGTTTCCTTGTGAATATTGTTTGATTTTAGGATGTTTGAATTTGAACTACTGGGAACTAATGTTTATATAACTTGTAGTGTCACATTAATAAACTTGAATAACTTTTGTAAGAATTTCATGTCACAGATTATGAAATCAAGAACGAAATAGCAATTTGAAGAATAAGGCATTGCTCTTAAGTAACTTTTTAACGTTGAATGTTACCACTTTCTTCCACATATTTTTGATAGCACCCTGTGTTGGTTTTGTCAAGTTGCTAAACTATACATATTTGCACAGGCCAGATTTGTGGAGTGCACAACTAATGATGTGGCTTGTGGATGTTTGATGTTTTTTCTTGCCAAACCTCTTAGCTTAGGTAGACAGAGATGCTTTGGTAGGTTTGCAACATTGTTGTTTCTTTCAATGATTATTATCTTATCGATGATCCCTTTTTTCATGAGCATAACAAGAACTGACAACTAAACATGGATCTTTGATTACGAGTTGTGGGTGGGATTTTTTGTTGGCAGGACTAGACTGGAGGAAAACAATAGTTGTTGGCATTTCAGACGTATACAATGCATCATTGTTCTGTAATCTGTTGGTAAAAAGCTAAGGAGTATCAGCCTTGCTGCTTTGTCCTGTTTGGTCATGCCCACCACCTGATGTGAAGAGCTGCACATTCTGCATGACCACAGATGTACCAGTGGCAGGAGTGAAAGTAAGCTGGTGTAGGTACCAGATCTGCTCGGGTGGTCAGATTGTGCTGATGACATTTGCACCCGTTTGCACAAATCTCTTCTGCAGTTTCAACTTATCCAACATTTGCTATTATTTTACGTTTGGTTACCTGACGTTTAGAGCCGGGAATAGAATACAATCATTCTTATAGTCTTGAAGTCAGTACTGCGTTGAAGGTGGACTAAGTTCTGCCATTTAACAAGGCAGCAAAGTTTCATTGCATCTTTTTTTAAGATCTGAGGGCAGGAGAGGACAAATGGAACATCTTGAAAATGACTTTTGTGGAGACAAAGAAAAAAAACCCATTAATTTTACTTTTAGAATAAACGGTTGTTGTTGACACAAAGTTAAAAGTAGTGTAACTTAATACTAACTGTAACTAACCATGCCAAAAGAGGCTAACGTGTTAGCTACTGAGCTATTAAGCTCTCCCCCTTCATTGAATGGTCTTGCAGTTACTTTGTTTACCATATACATATATTTTCAGTTTTGATTATAATCAGGTAAAACTTCAGCTATCATTGGAGATGGAAACACTACAGGTGCTCCCAACTCGCGGATGCTGTTGATTATTGTTTTCCGGGCAACTACAATGGTTTACGTCAATGTGGCAGCATTCAGCTAATCCTATAGTGTGATATCACTGGCATGCGCATGTGTGGGTGTGTATGTGTAGAGGTTATCCATCCATCCATCTTCTTGCGCTTATCCGGTGTAGGGTCACGGGGGTAGCAGCTTCAGTAGGGAGGCCCAGACATCCCTCTCCCCAGCCATTTGGGCCAGCTCCTCCGGGGGAATCCCAAGGCGCTCCCAGGCCAGCCCAGAAACATAGTCCCTCCAGCGTATCTTGGGCCTCCTCCCAGTGGGACGTGTCTGGAACACCTCACTAGGGAGATATCCAGGAGGCATCCTAATCAGATGCCTGAGCCACCTCAACTGGCTCTTCTGGATGTGGAAGAGCCGCGGCTCTACTCCGAGTCCTCCCCGGATGATTGAGCTCCTCACCCTATTTCTAAGGGAGAGCCCAGACACACTACGGAGAAAGCACATTTCAGCCGCTTGTATCCGGGATCTCGTTCTTTCGGTCATGATCCAAAGCTCAGGACCATAGATGAGAGAAAGAACGTAGATGGATTGGTAGATCGAGAGTTTTGCTTTTTTTGCTCATTTTACTGCAGAAGCTGAACCAATTTGCCTATCCATCTCCCGCACCATTTCCCCCTCATTCGTGAACAAGACCCCTTAATGAATTCTAAAATATCTCTGTTTTTTTCAGATTTAGACAAAAATAACCTTGTATTCTTGTGTATAGGTTATATTGTTCTTAATCTGAAAAGAAGAAAAAAATACATATTTTAGGATTCATTCACGATTTAATAAAAAGATCTAGGCCAATAAACTTCTTTATGTAGCACTGGCAAGAATTTAGGATGTACTTTCACCCTTAAGCAAGGTAACCAAGGGGCAAATTCTTAGATATCAAGCCACAATTGTCAGAGTAAGAATGTTCTTTGTTTTTTTAAGTAATGATGATTGATCTGTGTGTAATGCATAATTAATAGGAGATCAGGAATAATTTTTTTCTTATTTCAAAAACCATTTCTTTTCTTATCATAATTTGTTAGTTTTTTATGTTTTATGATCTGTTTTTAAATCAGAACTTTGTCTCTCACCCGATTTCATGTAAGAATGTTCTTTGTTTTTTTAAGTAATGATGATTGATCTGTGTGTAATGCATAATTAATAGGAGATCAGGAATAATTTTTTTCTTATTTCAAAAACCATTTCTTTTCTTATCATAATTTGTTAATTTTTTATGTTTTATGATCTGTTTTTAAATCAGAACTTTGTCTCTCATCAATCTGCTTCAATCCTGTTCCTCCTGGTGCTTTTTGAATGACACTTTGAAAGATTGACTGATAAGCTATATATATATATATATATATATATATATATATATATATATATATATATATATATATATGTATATGTATGTAATAATTGTAGACTAACTGTTAGACTTTTTAAAGAAATTTGCTGAAGTACATTTTATTTAGGAGGGTCAAAATAGTGTAGGCAAATAATAGATTAATTTGTGCTTTCATTTGTATAAAGAAAACTATATAAAATATATGGATTGTTGACATTCTGCTTTAAATTGCATGTAGTTTTGTCATGAAAAATCTTGACAAGTGAAAGAGCCTTGGATACTTTTGCAAGGCTTAGCATTAATGTTAACATTTCTCCCGATTTCATGTTTGCTTGTTTGAATAATCTCTTTAAATTGATTTTAACCTACCAGTAAGCAGTCTATTTTGGGTCTCATCTGTATAGTTGTGGTGTAACCCTAATCAGGTTTGGTAACAGGACGTCAATATCAATGCTGCTGTATTAAGAAATAAAAAAGACTGTCATGTGTAATTGGTGTGTTTGGCATTGTGCAGAACCATTGGGACACCGAGTAAATATGACCTGACAGAATGAGAGGAGGGAGAAAAGGCCCTTTTGATCCCTTATTCATCTTTCTCCTGTCAGTGATAAGGTTGCAGGGGTTATACAACGGTAGGATGATTTCCCCTTTGGAGAGCTAGAGGCAACACTACAGTCGCATACATAGAAAAGAAAAAAATACTGAGATACAGAGACTGTCATGGGAAAATGCAGAAGGTAGACATCAATGAATAACTTTAAATATGAGCTAATATAAGAAAATATTGGGCAAGCAGAGATTAAAGCAGAAAAAAGACCAATATTTGGCAGTGAATGGAATGTTTTGCATAGGAATGTGAAAACATTGTTTTCTCTGCCTTTAGTACTAAATAATATTAGATAAATATCTTAAATTTGAACATTTAACTGCCATGCTTTTATACGTTTCCCTGTACTACAATAGTGTTGAATTCTTTTCAGGAATAACATGTGTGAATGCATTTCTGTTTTTGTGGGGAGGGGCTTCAAATATGGAGGGGAAAACAGAAAGGGAGAGACTCTGCTGTTCATTCAAGCATAATTCCATTACAGTTGGTGGCTGCTGTGAAGAGGAACCATTAGAGGTGTAATCAGGATGGATGGATGAGGATACGGAGAGACACTTTGAGCAAGGGAGATATACAGATGAATGAACTATAGGTTATGATCCATAACATCCCACTGAAGGGAAGACTTCAAGGGAAGAAAATGACACCTGTCACTGAGGGTAATAATGATGTCACTGAGGCTCTCCTGCGCCTGCTTTCATGTCATGTTTTTACTCCTTGTTGTTTTATCTATCCTCTGAGGCTTCATACAGAGAAACCTTTTCTGAGAATGCTTTATAAAAACATTAAATGTGTAAAAATTACATTTTCATTGTTGCTTGAAACAAATAAAAAAACAACAATCAATATTAGATAAAATAATATTTTATCTAATATTATTAAAACTGTCATATTATTAAAACTGTAGCTGAATATAATTTTGTACATGCTGACATGATCTAAAATGTCCTACTAGGAGGAGGTATTTCCTTTAAAAGGAGATCAGACATCAGTAGAAAGTAGAGTATAGTAACTTTGGCTGCGCAAGATACCAGAGAAAACTGTCCATGTGCCCTGTCTCTAGTTTAACCAACTGCTGCACTGAATTGGCGATGTGGTTGCCTCCATTTCTTTCCTTAGTGCTTCAGCTTTTCCCTCTGATATGCACTGCCACACACCCACACGCATATGAATTTCCTCAAAATGTATCTAAGTCATTTACATTTCTGATGTTGTTCTAGGTTCAGTACCTAAATGATCGATTTTTTAACCTATTCATGTAAATGAACTACTACTTACAACTTACTACTACTAATGACCACTGACATTTGAAATGCATGATAGTTACCATGTAAAGTAGCCACTGGTACGACTTTTCATTATGAAGACAAGTCCTTTGTTATTTATACCATTTCTTTCCATTTATGCTTACAGTTCACAAGTTTCAAGTTTTAGTATGTGAGACGTGGAGTTCAGTGTATTAGTAGTAGCAACACTATAGAGAGAACTCTACGAGCAATACAAACTCAAAAATCAAAAGAATCAGCTTTATTGGAGAAGTGTGTTCTTACAAACAAGGAATTTGACTTTGGTTTCACAAATATTTTGAAAATAAATATTTAGATTTTGTGGAAAATATAGTGAAAAACATTTCAGACAAAGTGTATATGCTGTTGGAAACACTTCTAGAGTCTGGGGCAGAGCCATTTAGAGATAGTTTACCATGGTTGAGGGCCCTTTCACAAAAAGCAAGGTAGGCGATAAATTTGGGATTTTCTACAAATCCTGGCATAATTAAACCTCAATTCAGTTTCACAAAAACACTAACACATACTTACTATGGTAAAGTAGACCAGACTAACAGCCAGGGTTAGTTAATCCTTATCTTTTTACATCAGAAATCCGTTAATTTTTCTTTTATTTCATTTTCTGATATGTGTTTTTTGGGGGATTGATTTGTCTTTGTTTAGCCATTAGAACACCTTCAATATGTTTTGGCATTGAGTGAAGTATTCCTGGTATTTTATTGTTATGATGGTAGGCCTATCTTAATTGTAGCTTTATTAACATTGTAATTATCTTTGTAAATGTTGTCACTGTGCAATTGTTTTTTTGCAAACTGCTGCTGTTCTACAGACTGCAGCATGTGTTGAGAGGATTAGAAAAATGACCGATAGAGAACCAAAGGTGTTGTCAATAAAATCACACCTTAAAATAGCTCCAAACATATATGTCTTCCTTTACAATGACATGCCCATTTTTTATAATAGTGTAAAAGGTGAAGCGCTTATGTTGAGAAGAGCTTCCAGACAGCCAAGATGGTTTCAAGTCAGGTCCGACCCATTGCCGATTGCATGTTTGAGTGTTACTTCTTTTATGAAGATAGCATCAGCTACCAGTATAGACAGCTGGTTCCCAAAAATCAGCATCACACAGAAGAGACTCATGCCTTGACTGTTACACGGATGATCTGTGTTGTGCTCATAATTTTGGCTTATGGTACAGTCCTGTATGCAGCAGTGATGCCGAAAATCCGGATAGTGTTAATAATATTAACAGGACACACACATATATCATCGTAAACTTTCCCAGCCAAACAGAATGAATGGAATCAAGAAAGGATTCTACAAAATTGCACCTATAAGGAATTTGGCTACACATCAGAAAAGAACCTTAGAGAAGTTTGACTGCTTTTCTAAAATGTTTAATACAGGATTATCTTATGCTGTTGGTAGGCTGGACTGCATCACATTAAGATAAAGCAACCTCCTGGAATGGGATTTTGTTAACAGAAAATATTTCTGCAATATCTATACTCAGGTAAGAGTGAGTTTTGGTTAGGCCTGTCAACTGCATGAATTAATTATGTGCATTAAATTACCTAAACAAGTCATATTGATTAAGATAATCTGTAATGCTTACCTCCAAACCACTAAAATAGGTCCCAACTACTCTGCTGGTTAGATTTTGTTAGATTTGTGTCTGATAAAAATGTTAAGAGTTAAAACAGCTTGGAAAATCATTTTTTTTCAATTTTTCACTCACAGTCATAATGATAATCTACATTAAATATTATAGATGACTGAAGGAAAGCAGAAACATAAGCCAGAAGAAAAACTGCAAACGTCAGACAGCTTTTTTCCATCTACTTTCCCTTGGCTCATCCTTAGATCTTGTCCCTGGTCTTAATACATGATTCATTACATATTTTAACCATTGCAACGGGTTTTCATTGCAAATTTATTGAACATTACATGGTTGAGAGAAAAAAATGTTTTAACAAAACTAGCCTTTCATGTACTTTCAATGCAGAATTTTACTTTTGCATTTCATTTGTTTCTAGACACAAGCACATGTTGTTTTTCTTCTTCAAAGGAGTGCAAGACAAAATAAAAATCATGTGAATAAATTTCAATTGTTTACTACTTTTTTTCTCTTTTAAATAGCTAAGAAAAGGAATAAGACATCAGAACTATTGTAAACATGATAATTTCTGACTGTGTAGACTGTTTGAGTTTCATGATTTGAGTTTTTACATCAGAAAAATGTTATCTGATGGCTATATTTTCCTTCATCAGGCTTACTACTCATTAAAGCCCAATGCAAGACCTAGTTTCTTGGTAGTCATCTGTGCATCTAAAACAGTCTGCCTGGTACAGTACATACAGAGTCAGACATTGTGGGCTTGATTAAAATTGCATGTTACTCTTAGGTGATTGCATCCATATGAAATCCCATACATATATTTAGCCATACGTTTAGGGACTATATTTAAGGTATCTGCACAAAGGAATTCAAAATATTCAGTTATATCAAGAGTTTATAAAATGGTAACTGCAAATCCTTTCAGCAACTAAAACAAATTGCAAATGTTGTGAAATGTTAAGAAAATGTAGTAGGCATTCAACAATGAGCACTAATAAGAAAATACTTAAGCAAATATTAATCAACTGTTCTTATGATCATTTAATTCAAATGAATACATTTTCAGCAATAATGTGTTTGTTATTTGTTCGTTGAAGAAAAAGCTTGCTTCTGATTGAATTTGGTGTAATAGTTTGTGCAACTTACTGTAAACTCAACTGGGCTAAACTTTGAGAACTAAGGTAGCAGAGGACACAGCTTTTAAAATAAAGTCACCAAAGGCGTTTTTAATATTTGCAACACGTATATACCAATATACTGTGTTAGGATTTGCTTCATGGAACTAGACAAAATAAAGCCAAAAAGAAAAGCTGGTCTGGGGATACAGTAAACCATTTTATGCAAAATTATTATTTGTATAAAAATAGAAAATACAATTTAGAGTACAACACAGTGGGCTCGATTATCTGGTGACACTCAAGCACTTTAGGGGCAAAGCGAATTTAAAAGCATAATGTGTTTTGGGGTAAAACTATGCTATATGTACTTAGTAACTAATGTCAGTGTATTGCATCTTAGTCTTAGAAGAAAACATTAAAAACATATATTTGGTTGGCAATGCATTGAGGTTTTCAACACATTTAATTTTTAGCTGGCTGCTATTATACATGCAGAGACTTGTATGATTTATGAAACATATATACAAAGCATAACTTCAGCTACAAAACCCAAAGGGATAGCAGCAACAATGAAGCAGCCACATTACTTAAGGAGTCAAATTTAGAAGTTCATCAACAAACTTTATAAACAGAGTTTTTCTTTGGATTAGAAATAACTGTTGAGTGCAGATACAGCTTCACAGGCAAATAACACATCACAAAGACATGAGTTTAGAGGATTTATTGAATTAAGGGGTCTTGGGGATGGATGGATGGGGTGTTATGATGGGCCATCTGGGGAAACTTGCTGATTAAGGCTTTGGAGGAGGAGACTACAGTATGGGGGTTCAGGCTTCAGGAAATGGATTGTCTCAAGCCAACAGGGGAAGAGTGAATGGAGATTAAAAAAAAAAAAAAAAGGAGGCTAGGAATAATATGCATAATAGATGAAGTAGGGTGAACATTTTGTAGACTTTTGGAGACATCGCTTGTAACATGAGCTGGATAATCATACTCCCAATGGTTCTAGTTCTGCAAGTAGTGACTTTGAAGTCCTTTGTGAGTTTATGTCAGGAGCTTGGAATTGAAAGGTACTAATGATTTCATAATTGTATTCTGAAACTAGACATGTCAGTAATTTTAAATCACACAAGCTTACATATGAGATTATTACTTATGAGTAGTTAAACTTATCTCATTCTTAAGCCTATTAAAGTTTGGATAAACAGTCAACAGAAGCAAGTGTTTATCAGCACTTATGGCAAAAGAGATTTTGTGTATTTCATTGTGTATTTCAAAAATGGTGAGTCACTGATTCACATGTATGTCTGACTTTGAAAATGCTTAGGAGATGCTTTGAATTTATTAGGTAGACTGCTTTCTTTAAAAAAATGAATATGTGTACCATTACTATGGTATCAGGACGGGAAACTTTGGATTTTTCAGGTTTTTATATAGTTGACCAAAGGAAACTATTAAAACATTGCATAGTAGCAAACATAACAGAAAAATAAGATTTAATATTGTGTCTAATATAAAGCCAAAAAGGCTTAATCAGGGAGTAGTAGGGTCGTTAATATGAAAAAAAAAAAAAAATAACGTTCACTTATTTGCTTTGGTATTATGGTCCTGGATTGAAATGACTGTTTGTGAGATGGTCCCATGTGGATTCATTTCCTTAAGGGTGAATTACAAAAACTGATAAATATGGAACAGGGCAAAGGTGTTCCATATATAGTTGATCAAACTGCTACCGAATTATGTGACCCTCTCAGTCCTGTGGCTGTCCACAACATTCAGCTTGGGGGTACACAAGCATCAATATAAAATGACTCATCTCAGCTTGCAGCAAATCTATGGATGAAGCGCTAGTTGGGTGGTGGGCAGAGTTACTTGGTGCTGTTTTTTCGCCCTAACAGACTGATTCATTTGGCTGTAATCCACAGCTCCAAGGCAGCTGTCTTATCTCTGTGGATTGATGAGTTCAACTTGCATCTAATCACAGTCACAAAGAGCTACTGTCTAAGACCAAATGGAGTACAAAGAATGCATGCACACACAAAAAGGCAATGTGCATGTTAGATACCCCATACTGATCCTTAAACTGTACAGTACGTTGAATCAACAATCTCACTAACGGCCTCTTGTTTGATTGTTTGTGAGATAAAACAGAAATATTCTCTGGTAGCATTAAAAATTTATGATGCATATGGATTTCAACAATATAAGATAATCATACAACCACAGAAAACAAAATTAGTTTGATGTAAAAGAGAGTATTTTTTTTTTCATGGATACATATTTAGCTATCATGCATAGAAAGGAATGAAACACATAAAGTCTCCAAAGGACTAATGTTAGACTTTGAAAATGAGAATTTAGATGTAAAAATAATACCACATGTTTTGATTTGTTTAAATAAATGTTAATTAGCAGTTTAGATCTCAGTACCACATTGTCTTAGTTTGTATCTTTGGACAAAAAAAATGTTATTGTAAGGGATGAGAGTTAAACAAAGACTAAAGGTGTTCAAGAATGGAGAAAATGTCAATCATATATTTTAAGAAAGTTCTCTAGAAAAGGTCAAAATCGAATGCAAATAAATCAAATGATAAATAACAGATTTGGTCCTCACTTAACTGTGGTCAACTTCGCACCAAGTAAACTTAAACAAACCGACCTGAGGGGTATTTCATTAAACAAGGATTAGATGGCAATGTCAGGTTTATTTTGTTGTCATTTGGAGTACTTAAACCAGAGAGTTCTGTACCACAAATCTTAACCAACTAAGGGATATTTTTGGCCTATCAAGTTTAACCTCATCTATGACAATAACAATTATTGGCAACACAAAGCTGGTTATCAACTCTAACTCAACCCAGGTATGACTGATCATAATTTTGGGAATGCTAGGTATAAAGGGACAGGTTCAAGTGCAGAGAGTTATACATCAGTGTCATTTAACAAAGCAATGCATTCAAAATATTGTGGTGCATATTAATCCCATGTATAACAATTAGCTAGATAATCCTTTTCAAGTTTAGTTTTGTCCAATTTTCTGTTGCTTTGGCTAAGACATAAGAAGGTAAAAAGTAAGAAAAATGTAAGCAAGCAGAGAGCGAGGGAGAGGTTACTGAACACCTCTCATAAGAACTATATGATTTGCCACAATCCTTTCTGTGACTAAACACATAAGCACATGTCGCCTCAAGTTAAACAGAAAATACACTATTTTCTTACATTTACTGTATTGTGTGTGATGCATACCAATGTATGCATCTTCATATCTTGTGGTTTTATAATGGAAAGCTTCTCTACATTTGTGCTATTTGAGTAGTATCTTCAGTGTGTGTTCGTCACATAACAAAGACTACAAGGCTAAGGGCTGTCAGGATTGGGCGTAGCAGTTTGGAAACCTTTACTACCCAGGATGGTCTTATTAGTTTAAAAACCCTTAAAGTATAATGATAGGAGAAATTAAATGGAAGTAGAATCCAAAAACCTACCTCAGTTCAAACTGTGTCTTCTTTGTTGAATTCAGAACCAGGGGGCTCCATAAGTTACAGAAAAGTTATTGGTGGTAACATTTGGCTCAGTGCATGTTGCCATCAGAAATGGTGAAGTTAGTTTTTTTTGTATTGAAACATTATACCCAGTTTGTTTTAATTAAAAATACATATATATGTTGGGATCTGGAGATCTGTCCACCTTTCTCCAGCAGAGGGCGCCCTAGGTCTCCTGGAGCTGAAGCTGACTACCACACCTGCGGCTGATTTGCTCATCAGGAGGAGCAGCATATAAGCAGCGGCAGAACTACTCTTCAGTGCCAGAGTGTTAACCTAGTTACGGTTAGCAAACCTGAGCCAACCAGCCTGCTTGATTCTCTGACTCCCAGAAAACCTGACCTGAATCTAACCAGTTTTCTGTCCTCTCTGCTTCCTAGGAAGAATCTGACTGAGACCCTGGAGCTCTGGAAGAGCTACTCAACTGAAACCTGCCTGCCTGCTCTCAGTAACAAACCTGAAGATCAAACTGTCTGGATCTGTCTGCCATCCTTCAAAGGAACTTGAAGAAACTCTGAATACTCACAAGCCTGAAGCTAAGTTCTGTCGCTGCCAAGCCCTCTGCCATCAATCAGTCTCTGGACCCTCCTGGTTCCCTCCCTCTACCGCTCAGCCTGAATCTCTGAACAGGTACAGCACATCCCTTCAGCTATCTGATCATTAGCTGCCTGGCTAACCTAACTGTCCGTCTCTGCAGAGAGTCCTTGTGTGACCAGTCCCGGATCTGATTCCAGCACCTGTCAACTAACATTGTGTTTATCGTTTGATTCCAGTATCTGTCAAACAACTGTGTGCATACCCACAATAAAATGTTGAACTTTTACTCTGACTCCTGGGTGTTCTGCATGTGGGTTAGAAACCTGAATCCCAACATGACAATATACAGAATTTAGAAATCATACTGTAGTATCCCCTTGGCTGATCCTTGGCTGGTCCCCTAAAGTTCCTTTTTAAACATCAGTCTTTGTAGTAAAACATTCTTTCTGTCATGATTTGTGGACATTAAGATCTAAATAGAAGTGTCATCTCCTGGTAAGACCCTGTAATTCAGAGAAACGGTGGAGTCAGAGCAAACTATAAGCACAAACTGTAAGCTGACAACACCACACAAAGAAGTAGAAAACACAGCCTTTTACAATTCTTTTAAAGCCTTTTTATGATGTTCAAGACCAACAGTCTTTTACTTTCACATGTTTTTCTGCAATCTATTGATAGTTGTGATATTTATAGGCTAATTCACGGGATGTCTCCAGATATATATTTGCAAACCCTTGCCAGTATGAGTAATTGCTTGCTTGCCTTGGTTCCTCGTTCCTTGAGGATCTGTCCGTATACAGTAGTTTCAAATTTTCCTAAGTGGCTGTGTGGAAAAATTCTCCACACTGAGGCTGTAATTTGGCTGTAAACGATGTAATATGGCCACACATACTTTGCAGAAACGTTAAGCGTAAACCAAGCTTTAACAAAAAGAATGTGTAAACAATACAAATTTTTGTCGAGTTTTGTCAATATAGCTCTCTGTCTAGATGTCCCAGAGCTTGATGATAGCCCAACAGATTTGCTTTCACAAGCAGACCATTATGACTGTTGACGTAAATTTCCTCTTGAATATTAAACTTCATTGAAAATTGTTGGGAGCTGGAGAAGTACCACCTTCCTCCAGCAGAGTCCGCCATGGATCCTCCTGAGCCGAGCCTCCTGCACAGCTGAAGCTCATCCCATCATCAGAGGATCCAAAGTATTTAAGCTGTCTTCAGACCTTGCCTCAACGCCGCAGTGTTTTATCCAGTTGGTTAGCACCTAAGCCTAGTATCTCTGAGAACCTTTGTTCACTTTTGAATCCAGACTGGATTCTAACCTTTGTCTCTGTCTTTCAGGAAACCTGATTTTCTCCTGTGAAGCTCAGGAGGAGCTTAACCTGCCGAGCCTGCCCTCTGAGCCAAACCTGAAGTCTCTCTCTGGATTTTCCTTACAGCTCTGGACCAAGAGCTGGAAACTCAAAGCCAAGGTCAGCTCATTCTCAAGAAGTAAGATGCTGAAGCAGTTAACGGACTCTGCTGAACAAACTATCTCCGGACCCAACAGTTTCCCTCTCAAGGCTTTAACCAAGAACCCTCAAGGTACAAATCTGAAACTGTCTGAATCAAACTCCTCTGAGCAAACGCTAACTGAACTGTCTCCCACGCAGACTCCAGTGAACCAGTCCCCAGGCCAGAACCAGAACCAGTGATTAAACTGTGCTTGTGACAATAAACATTGTTAAACCTTTTACTTCTGTTTCCGTCTCCGTGGTGTTCTGCATAACTGGGTGTCACTAGAGAACCCATCATGACAAAAATTCTTTAGGGAGACATGCTTAAGGAAAGTTTGAGTTATTATAAACTAATAAACTAAGTGATCATCATCCAACAATGTGCTGGTTAAGGGTATCAGTCATCCAGGTCAACCAATAATGCTCACAGGATCTCTGAGAAATGTTTTTCCTTTTTCTGCTGAATTCAAACCTATTGGTTATGGTGAGCAATAGACGCAATATCTTGCATCACTCTTAAATTTCTTCATGTTGTAGGGTTAAGAGATGAAAAAAATATGGCATTATTATCCTTACTATTGCGATTTTTTTGAATTTCCTTGATAGATGACTTTTGGTTTTTCATTCATAAAAAAGTATGACATAGCTGCAGGCAACACTGCAGCTTTCTAATCCTGAAACAAGCAGGTTGCAATAACCTCAAGAAAGCATATAATTTTTTGTATGTATATTTTGCTCTGAATCTGCTTCTGTGAAAAAATTAGCTTTCCCCTGTATTTTAAGGTACAGTAACAGCAAATGTCCCATCCCTGTAGAGGAACAATATTGTTTTATGTTGCAGAAATTAAGTAATAAGCACATTTGTTCTTGTACACTTCAGTTATGTAACACAACCAAACAAATCAGGAGAAAGAAACTAGACCTTGAATTATTTTACATTGCAAAATGTGAATCAGTCTCATCCCTGCATAAATAGATGCTTCTATTCAAAATAATCCATGTATCTCTGAAAAGTAAGGCAGTAGTCACCCAGGTCAAAAACAAAAGGTTCACAGAATTCCACCACTTCTTTACAAAAATGCATAACATGCCTTATGTATTTTACAGATGGAAAACTGTGTTTTTTCACTTTACGTAGGTGTTCATGTTTATGCACTTGTGTGTGTGTCTACAGCCAGAGACATGTTTCTAATAGTGATGCAGCCATA
Organism: Cyprinodon diabolis; assembly: GCA_030533445.1. Classification (NCBI taxonomy): domain Eukaryota; kingdom Metazoa; phylum Chordata; class Actinopteri; order Cyprinodontiformes; family Cyprinodontidae; genus Cyprinodon; species Cyprinodon diabolis. The sequence goes on from CM060069.1 coordinate 15,974,742, forward strand.
AAGTACATTAACAGATGCCCTGAGGGAGAGACCCAATTAGTTTCGGAGACCATGTAGGTTTGAAAACGTAGCCATATTTCACACAAGGCAACAACTCCCGGAGCCTAGCTTTGAGGTAGAGGGCGGGTTATGTTGGTTGTTTTTGTAACTCAAAGTATTTGTCTCTTATTTAGTTGCCCACCTCATGACCTCTTATTTCCTCGTGGCACATTTTGATCAATATCTAAGACAAATGTTGTAACCCTGATCTGACCTGTTCTGATCCCACTAGTGGACATGAGCGTGCATTTAGGGTAGAGTTTTTATTAGATGGATGGAAAGATGTTTTATAGTTAATCTTTTTTAATGTAGATGTGGCTGTATTCTTGTACAAGACATTAATTGTCCTTTAAAGGAGCAATGTTACATAGCTCATTTTAACTACTCAAATCAATAATAAATCTTAATGTATCTGCTTGGACAGAACGATGTTAACCAGTTTATTGTGCAGCTGTCTTTGTACAGTTTTTGGTCTCCTTTATACTTGAACACCAACCATAACATTAAAATCTATAATACATGAAGTGAAAGCCATTAATCATCTCATTACAATGGATAATTTTGCTCACATAGTCTTGCCTCTAGCATTTATTTGACACTTACTCTGATCACCCATGTAAGATTTATTACAGACTCCATTAAACCTATTACAGACAACAGCACCCAAATGGTGGTAAAACACCACAGTCATGAATTCCGTTGCTTAAAACTAAAGGATGGACTTGCAGTGAAACTCATTTCACTCGTTGCCATTACGGCTTCAAAATACCCCTAAATGTTGCATGTTTATGCAAGAGGCACTCCAGCATAAACATTGAAAATATTTCAGAAGAGTATTTACAATCCATCCATCCATCCATCCATCCATCCATCCATCCATCCATCCATCCATCCATCCATCCATCCATCCATCCATCCATGGGTATAGTGGAGGATGTTACTTTTCTGGTTGGATCATGAAAATAAGTGGTCCTCCTAATGGTCAATCATTCTGGTGATATGTTTACGTAAGGCCGTCATACGTGCTCATTCCCATTTTCACTTACTGGTGGTGAGACTGACAAAGTGGAAAAATTGCAAATCTTATTTTGGAAAGTAAGCTTGTATGAGTGATGCAAAACGGTAACTTTTAAACAGAGCATGCACAAGGAGAAATGGGCGTTCCCTCTTTGGAGCGGGTACAGGGTTGTCCATGTGCATTTTATTTTAGTGGAGTTATGATTTTACGTGATTTTAGTTTAAAAAATCACAAAAATCCTCCACTATACCTTTAACTCAACATATTCTTAATCACTATCATTTCTGAAAAACAAAATGGTCCTGACCCAGTCTCTAATGCATTTATCACTGCAGACGAGACCCATAAGACCCTGTTAACATAATGTACCATAAATTTGTCAACATTTCTTAAAGAAAAAACTAAAACATTACATGAACTTGTGTTATATTTCTCAGTGTGATAATTCTAATAGTCTAGGGTTGTTGTTTTTTTTCTCTTCCCCCTTTTTATACGCTTTAACATCACTTATGGATGTGGTTAGGTCCAAACTGTCCATCAAAAATCATCGGCTCAAAATAATGACATTTTAATTAAACTGAAAAACTTAGCTGTATCTATGTACGTATGAAAGAAAAGTAGGTTTTGAGCTTTGAAAATATATTACTATTAGGTTTCACTGTAACTCTACTAAAGAATAGATTAGATTTATGCTGGGCCGCAGAACTTTCTTTTATTCATCTATACAAGTATACCTTCTCCATTGGTACACGGAGAGAGTGGAGGATCTGAAGAGACAGTGCTGCTGCTGGTGTCTCACCTATTTACATATTGAAAGAGCGACGAAGATAGTTATTTAACGTAAAAATCCTGCCAAACATTTACTAGTGCTCAACCAATGTTAACCCTCTAAGGACTGTTGCGTTTTCCTGTTGGCTGGTCTGGTTTGTAAATGTAAATCCTCAGCTATTAGAGCTTTCTGGCTTAGATCCTTTGCCTCACACAATAGACTCATTGTAAATGCTGGATTAAACCTTGTTTAAGTTTTCTTGAAGAATAAAAACAACACAAAAACCCCAAAATAATACAATAAACCTTGCATTCAATTTCCATTTAAAACGCACAGTAGTACCCGGCCCGTGGCATCATCAATGATGTGAATCCAACTCCAATGATGTGACTCCAACCTGAGGATGATTAACTAAGAAGTTGTAGCCAGCAGATAGCTAGCTTATTTTACTCAACATTTTACTCAACTACTCAGGTAACAAAACTTTATTCCATCTCTCCTCTTTCTCCTGTCTTTCTGTTCAAACCAGTGTTTGTTTTGTTTGGCGAGCTGAATTCTTTATAATAGAATAGATTAGGAAATGCCTTTATTGTCCTACAATGGGGAAATTGTGGTGTTACAGCAGCAGAGGGTTATAGCAGAAGTGGTGACACAATGTGGACCTTAGAAGTGTATAGAAATAACACAGTAGAAAAATACTGCAAGAAAATAACAAAATTTAAAAATAACAAAAATACCACAAGAAAATAAAAAAATAAAGAACAGTACTGCACAGAGTTTTTTTACAATGTAAATGGAGTGGTTAATCAATAAATAACTGTGGACACTTTTAAGGTAATGGATTTGTGAAAAATAGCAGTAACACCGGGGATGTGGGAAAAAAATTACTGCAGCATGTTATTTAACTAAGAGAGAAACTGTGCAAAAATTGGTCCATATATTTAGGCTTTGTTTAGCTTTTTAATGCTGAAAAATGAGCAAGAATACAAATATATTTATTTTACTTCTGGATATTCTTTTTATATTTGAAATATTTTGTGGGTCATACCTAGACCAGTATTTTGGCACCTTCAGACACAGCCTAACCCTATATAGATGGTTATGCCATTTTGTATGAGTCAAAATTTCCCACAATGCATCTTGAAAGGGTACATCAATGGTCACTAGACGAGCAGATATATCCTAGGATGCTTTGCAAGAGCTCTCCTCAGAAAGCATCATGGGATTGTTTTTTGGAGAGAGAACAAAGATGGAGGGCATCAGTGTTTTTCTGTCCGAACAGTCAGTTAACTGAGTTGATTATGAAGTTCCACTTCTATATAGAGATTGAAGGGTTAGGGGTCGGGCACACGTTTGTACACAACCTGTAGAAATCTGTTTAGCTTTCACAATTGTTTTCAATCAATCTTAACACCAACAGCAGATCAGTGATGTAACATCGTCCTGATTCCACCATTGAGGTGGGAACCGGCCGATGGACTGCCAACGAGATGTGGTGCCACCCAGAGTGTCCCTGATGCAGCAGCCTCCGTGAAACAAGCAGAACTCCGAGCCAGATCAGGGAAACAGTCCAGAAGAAGGATGGTTCTGAGATCCAGTGCACCAAAACCCGGTCAGGGGTTCCAATCAGAGGAGAGACAGATCCAAGGTTCAAGGAATCCACAGAGCATTCAGACAGAATCAGAGTTCCGTGAGTCTAGCAGCAAGCTCAGGCAGACACATTTGGATGCAGGCAGGCAGGCTCAGCAGTTTAGAGCGAGAAACAAGACAGAACACCATGTAACACAAGTTTAGTTATTAAAGACTAAAAAAAGCAGAATATCAGAAGTCTAAGTTCGTCTGCAGGAGCTGTTGTCAGTAATTAATAAAAAACCAACACAAAGGAATAATTGATTTCAATACTATTTAATTTTGTAGATGGACAAAAAAGTAAAACAAACACTACAAAACATAAACCATACAAAGAACCCAAAAAAAATATACAAATACAATAAATATATACAGTACTGCAGTATGTCTAATGAATGTACACAAAGAGTCCTACATTTCCCCACAGGTCAGCACAATGTCTGACTGACACACATTTAAGTCCATAGTTAGATTATCCAGTTATTTGAGATGAGAATGTCCAAGCGCAAATTGCATCCAACGAAGAAGAGATGACTTATGAACAGTGTGTCAATATGATGAGATGGAAAGGGAAACACTACAGACCATCAGGCCTCCTACCAGACCAGTATGGAGTTCAGGTTTTCCTGGGCCCAACCAGTATTCAGTAACTTGCCATCCTTTAACCCAAAAAGGGATCACCTGGCCAATTCCATTTTAGGCTCAGTGAACGACAACTTCGTGGCTCCAAACTCACTGGATATGAAGATCTGTAGCTCCTTTGTCTCCAGCTCTCCCCTTCACACCTGACTGGGAAAGCTGGAGCAGGCTTGAATACCACTTCAGATTCCATGTTTGGCTGAATGCACCATGTGATCAATTGTCACTCTAACCAATGGAGCAACAAGGTGGGATTAAGGACAGTTTTTGCCTGGGTTATAACCAGGAAAACTGCAGAACTTTAAACCGCTTCCCTTCAATGATTCAAAACAGGATCATGGCACTCTCAGTTGATAAGAGCCAGGACACAATCAGGAAACACCAAGAACGACAAAAAAAAAAACCTCTCTAAAAATGGCCTCATAACAACAATGAACTGGCCTCAATATCTGGGCTGAACCCTATATAAAGCAGAAGGAGCAGGTGAATATGATCAATGATAATTAGTGAGCGTGTAGAGCTCGGCAGGTTAGTGAAGTGGGTAAATATGACAATAAATCTCTTTGATCTGTTGTCAGTTGGTATTTCTGTCACGCAATACTTTTATACTAATATACTAAGTTACTCATAAGGGCACTGTTATCAAAACATTTGAATGAAGATGGTATATTAAACTGCTGTTTTAAATACAGATTAGGGCTCATAAATATAAAGACAGATTTCTAGATTGAGTGGCCTATCTTACCTATAACCTTTCAAGGATTAAATAGGAAGACATCCTTTTATTAAATTATTTACTTTCTTATCACTATCACTTCGAAGAGACAGACTAATTTGTGAGAAACTTTTATTACAACTGGCTACATTATAAAAGTACCTTGTGTTAATAATCTGTTTTAAATAATTTGGTACTCTGATCTACCAGTTCATCTGTAAATAATATGTTTTTAATAATATGTTTTAAATACAGATTAGGGATCATATAATAAAGATTTGTAGATTGAGTGGCCTATCTTACCTTTTACCTTTCAAGGATTAATTTGGAAGATCTTTTTTTTTTTTTTTTTATTCACCTCCTTATCACTATCCCTTCGAAGAAACAGATGAATTTGTGAGAAACTTTCATTAAAACTGAATAATCCCTTCATGGACAGTAGGAAACAAATAGAAAGACTTATGTCAACCTTATCTGTTTTTTGTCATGTTGATGAGAGTATAACATAGTAAAGGGATACTCTTTTAACATTTCGGGGTGTTATTTTTTGGAGGTTTTCACCAGAATGAATTTACCGTAATGAATATAAAGGGCAAATATGCTGTTAAAAAAATCATCAAATCAAATCATTTGAGTTTTAATCAAAAACATGTATATTTAGTGTAGGTTAGTTTTTAAATCCTCAAAAAGCAACCCTCATTTTAATGGTATACTCCAAATCAATGATGACCAGTGAACCAATGATCCTGCTAAAAAATATCCAGGTTTTAGTAGACGCATATTAAGTGCCAAAGACCATGTTTCCCAAACAATTTTTGAAGAATAAACTAGACTTCTGAGTTAATAGTTAACCCTCTGTACAGTATTTTGGCAAATAGATGTAAAATTAATTTCTGTAAAGAATGTTCACATTTTAGGTTCTTTTTTTATTTATGATTTATATTTGATGATCAGATGCTCATGTATTAAAAGTGTACACTATGGAACTATGGTAATTTTTATGCTCAGTTTTTTATTTTTTTAGTTGGACATGAGCATACAATTTGTTGTGGTTATATTGTAAAGTTTTATGATTTGTTTATATTTGTTTTCCCTTAGAGAAGTTTATAATGAGAAATAAAGAAAAAATCATGTTTCTGGTTGATAGGGCCATTATAAATATGGATAAATAGGTGTATGGTCTTTTATTTATGTAATTACAGTCAGCACATTTACAGAGTACAGTGTTTTTCTGCATGTTGGGGTGGAGCAGTTATGCTCAGTTGCATGAAACAGATCCATAATTTGTAATATTATAATTTAATATGGAGACCTTTTAGTCTGAGCATCCCAAGATTGGCTACATTATAAAAGAACCTGGTGTTAAACTATTCAAATATTTTATTTTTAAAATGACATACTGTATATTTTGTTGTTTCAATTTTTTATCAAAAGGCACAAAAATAAGTGCCTAATCATGTAGCCTTCAGTGCTCTATGATGCAGCAGCACAGAAAATACTCTGACAGTGACAATATGCAACGGAAATTAGGTAAGCAGTTTCAAATCTACACAGCATCTGTCTTCACTTCTGATTTCAGAAGTAATTATTTTACCAATGGTGCACAGCTGTGAGACATTATCACTCCACCAAAGCAGCAAAAAAATTCCAAAGGCACAAAAGACAGACTGAAAGTCAAAGAGAATCATGGTAAGCATCCAAAGAGCGAAGACATTTAGGATTCATTTCATCATGAGATCACAAGCCATCATATAAACATCCTCTATGGCAAAGTAAGTGGGGGGTAACATCTGAACGAGCTGCAGGCTGGCAGAGAGACTGTGAGAGGAGGGGAAGAGGAGTCACTTTAGAGAGGCAAGAATAAAAGGAGGACGGTAAAAGGTGAAGGGAATAGAAAGAGGTTCCAGCCACCCACTGGGTGGACAGAGGACAGATGTTTAATGTAATCAGTTATTGACCTTTTTATTAAATCACATCTGAGTCACTGCTCAGTGGTATTTTTCTTAAGAACCAATTATTACAAGAGTCACCGTTAAAGTTTAGATGAACCTGATTTTATATAACACCAAAAGAAAAATGCAATTTAGTGCTTTGTGTAAAATTATGCTTAGATTATTAGAGGGTGTTGTTACTTAAACCTGTCATACTGTTTGCTTTCTTTTAAAGTTTCTTTGTGCATCGAACTTTGTTGTGCAGTTCTAAACACAAAATAGCACACATTTTATATGAAGCACTATTACATCTTTTGTTTTAATGCATTCCCATTTTAAATAGTTCATGTTTATTGGGATCGAGACTAGGAAATTCAATGTTTAACCACATCAGAATAAAGTGCATTATATAGGATAGGGTTCATATTATATATATATATATATATATATATATATATATATATATATATATATATATATATATATATATATATATATATATATATATATATATATATATATATACACACTATATTTGAACTGTGGTAAGCATGTTGAAGCAGTGGCACACATATGCCTTTAACAAATTATGTTGACAGAGCTGCCCGTCATAAAAATCTGTCTAGATTAACTTGTGATCAAAGGCAATGTGTAGTTTTTAAATTTGAAGACAAGATACAAATTTGTAAATGGGTAAGAATACTACGGTACGTAAAATTTGACCAGATCTGTGGTTTACTTAAAAACTATATTTTAAGATCATGGCTAGCACGTTTTAGCCAATGACTTCTTGGGGTTTTGGATCTTATATTTTTCTATTACCAACAAACATCAAATAATCTATGTCCATATTGGATATTTTACTGCTCTCCAACTTCATGATCTTCATGATGAACAAGATTAACAGCCATCACTCAAGATGCTTTTAAAGCATCATAGACAAGCTGTCCAGCATAAACAATCTCTGTATTATCTTAACCGAACTGACCTTTATAACTATTTTTAAATATGAATTTTTTTTTTGTTATTATTTTTTTTGTTTGTTTGCAGTGTGCCCTGCGATGGACTGGCGACCTGTCCAGGGTGTAGCCCGCCTCTCGCCCCTAGATACCTGGAGATAGGTACCAGCACCCCTTGCAACCCCGCTTGGGATAAAGCGTTTCAGACAATGGATGGATGAATGTTTGCATGGTTTTGCTTGGTAAGAATGAATCCCGAAACTGATTCAACAGGCTTGGTCATACGCAACCATGATCATAGCCAGCGGTAGCATTATCACACTGAAATATGAGAGATGCTGAATTTTTTTATATGTCTTTCAGTAAATTGAAATAATTTTAATCAACATCAGCCTAAAAGTCATTTGTCTTTTACATTGGTACTCTCTAAAAGGTGTATTAAAAGGTGTAAAATAAAAAAGTGTCTGTTCTTAGTTTTTTGTTCTCTCTAAGTGAGATTGGCAGCCTTTTCCAGCATTCAAGATGAATGTGTTGACTTGAAGTGGAAATTTACTAATGTTTTGGTGGTAACTTTTCATATTATGCATAAATAGGTGAATTCTAATGTAGAACTGTTTTGCCGGGGTAGAACACAAGTCAGATACCCTCAGAATAAAAGAAGGTTAAAAAAAGCAACAAAAAAAAAATACATTTTTTTTTGCAAGACTTTTATTCAGATGAATAAAATGGGAACATATTTTATCTAAAATGAATTAAACAGAAAAATTATTTCTTGTTTGACAAGTTAAAGCTACAGTGTGTAATAATTACAGGGATATACAGTCAGAAATGTAATATATTATACATAACTATGTTATTTATCATCACCTATGAGCTCAGCCTCTTAACCTTAATATTTGCGTTGCCTTAGAATTCGTTATTTATAATTACATAGGAGCGGGTCTTGCAGCCATGGAGGCAGACATCTTTGCGCTACGGCAGCGCAGAGCCAACAAACTAGCGATTGCGAGATCGCCCATTATGCTCGAAAGTAACTACGACAAGTTGAGAGAGATGAACTGAGACGGTACTGAACAATAGATGGCAGTATTATGCCTGAGAATACTATCTGTAAAATTATCTATGTAAACAAACCTCATCACTTGAGAGGGTAGGTGATGCAGACGTCGTGGAAGACATTTTGTCCCGTAACGCTCGCCGTACTGTTGGGGGGGAGAAGCGGTGGGGGGGATATGTTCATGTTGCTGCGGTCTACAATCTGGACGTTAGATGTCGCTAAAAATTACACACTGTAGCTTTAAAGTAATGTTCATCCTAACCATGGTTGATTTTATGGTTATTTGCTATTCATAACTTTTATTATTTAACCTTTAAAGTGTTTTTATCATTTAATTCTTGTTTTTTCCCCTGATTGAACTAAATCTAAGATTAACTTATTGTTTCATAATCATTTATTAACATTGTCCACTGACTTGCTTGCAGGTTTGCATTTTTGTTTTTTTTTTTATTAATAGTTACTTACAATATTAGTTTCTTAGTTCTAAGTTTTTTTTTTTACATATATTCACTTATTTTCATTTTGTTACTATCGATTACACAAGGATGATGTCCTTATAGAATCGAAAGGGCAAAACCGTGGTTGGAAATTTTTGATTTATTTTCTTTTTTTCCTTCATATATTGGTGTATGCTATTTACTCTCTAAGAAAAATCTTTTTAACTCAGTTTGTTTCACCTGCAAGGCCAGAAAATGTCTGAGTGAGGGGTGGTTGTAGACAAAACATTTATTCCCATAACAAGCCAATTTATTTCTCAAGGTTTGTTATTGTTTAACCAAAGTGTGTGTAATTTGTTTTGACTTTGACACAACCTTCACAGATTTTTCATCATTATAAGTGAGAGGGACAAACTGTGTCTAGAGCAGAACAAGGCAGAACATGGTGCTGGTGTGATGTTGAGAATGTCTTGTTCTCAATTTACTTAGTAAATTTACTTAAGTAAAATTTACTTTGCTAAGTAAAATCCATCAATCTCCATTTATTTAACTGGACAGTACAGTTGAAAACTTTTTTCAAATTACAATCATTAAAGATATAGAATTTTTGTATTGGCTACAAAGCAACATTTAAGTGTTAATTATCTAAAAAAGTGAACTAGTAAATGAAGTCCTGAAACAAGAGGCACTGAATTTCAAACATGGAGGGGAAAACTTCTTTGACAAATCATATTTTCTTAATATATAAATTAGATGTGCAGAAAGACCCAGGATTTGTGAAAAAAAAAAAGAAATTTTTTTTGCGATGTGTCATTTAGCTAGCTGCAATGGTGGTGCAGACACAGTGTGCCTACCATGTACAAATGCCTCAGTCCTTAATGTTGCTTTTCCCATTTCTAGTCCCAGGTCAGTTTCAAACATTGGTCCATATCAAGAAGCACGTTTACTGAAAACTTGTAGGTTTTTTTTAACATTTCAGGTAAAAACTATTGGTGAAACTGTTTTCCGTTTCACCAAGAGAGTTTACTCAGCCTCTGTTTCAGTCACTGTAGTAACATTCTCCCCAGAGTAAACTTAGAGTTTCTTGTCTCTCCTTCCCTTAGAGCGAAACATATTATTTTGTGTAATTTTGGGCATAAAAAAAAAAAAAAAATCATTCTCTAGGTTGGACACATTTGTCATGATCTGCCCTGATAGCTCACCTTAATTGTTCATTTCACTCACCTGCCTAACTCTGCCCAGTTTTGTAATTAGCACTTATACACCTGCTACTGTTCCTTTATATTCGGTTTAGCCCGTGCTATCAGTGCCAGATCCTTGATTGCTGTCTGTTCGTTTATGCCTGTTATTTTGTTTGTTTAGTTTATTCTTTTGTTTGTGTCCTGGTTCCCGGCGGCCAGTGGAGTGAGAGGGTTTTTCGTGTCTGTCTTGTCTTCTAATTGTGTCCTAATCCTTCTCTGCGGAGCCCTCAGGGTTTTGGCTTGGAACACTGAAAGGGTCCTTTTTATTTCCGTAAGCCTGGCTCCTAGGAGGAAAAGTAACCGCATCGCCCCCTCCTTTCCATCTGATGCTTAATAAGTGTTCTGCTTGAGTGAACTACAGTTAGAATAGATAGCCGTGGTGGTGTTTTTATTTGAAATAAGCTTTCTGATTCAAATGCTGATGGTTTTTAAAGGTTTCACTGAATGCTAATGCTCACTACAGACCGAATGAGTCACGTGTTGCTGAAGTTAACTGATACATCATGAGCTAACCCTCTCTTTGTTTCAGTTGGACCCGGCCAGAACCAGAACTCCTAAGGCCAGCAAAGCTAACGGGCCTTTCAGCCTAATAATAGTTTAATGCAATCCTGAGTCATTATTCATTTTTTACCATAAACTTCACCCACCCTGGGTGGGTTGTTTTTTGTTGTGTTTTGGACTCTGTTTTTGTTTTCTTCCCCTCCTTGCCTGGTTCCCCCTCCGCCCACCCTGGGTGGGTTTTTTTTGGACATCACTTTTTTGGGCGTCTGGAATCCGCCCTTGGGGGGGGGGGGGGGGGGTGCTGTCAGGAATCCTGTTAGTGTGGTCTGTTTTGTGTCTGTCTCTCCCTCCACCACAACATGATGCCCTGTCCTTGTTGGTCCTCCCTGCACACCTGTGGCTCTTTGGATCATTACCTGGAGGAGTACTTAAGCAGTGGACTGTCACTACCTCGACGCCAGAGTGTTTGCCAGTTTTGGGTACTCTAGCCATGCTTAGATTAGCAGAGTCTAACCTGAGTCTTTGTTTCACTGAGTCAAACTGAGTCTTTGTCTCTCTGAGTCTAACCTTGTTTTTTTTGCCTTTGGCAGGAAGTCCTCCTGCATACTGGATGTTTGGCCTTTTTCCCCTGGAAGGATTGTTTACCGAGTTCACACTGAGCAGGGGAGAAACCTCCACATGTGCGTTCAAGTCCCTCACAGAAATCCAAGTGACAGTCCGCTCCAGTGCTTCTCCGGGTCCAAAGAATGTCTACCTGTCCACTCTTTAACATGTTCCCTCTTTTCTGATCAACCCACACAGACTGGATGCTAGTGAGAGAAAAACCCCTCTAACATGCGTCCCTCACTAGCATATTCCCTGCATTCACTGCATTCAAGATTCCCACGGTTCCTGAGCTAACCGTTGTGATATCCCCTCCAGACATCCAAGTTCCTGTTCACCAGCTACTGTACCTAAGTTCCAGATCACACTTCCCCTGTACCCTCATCCCAATAAACCTGTTAAACCTTTTTCCTGGTTCTCTGAGTGGTTTTCTGCATCTTTGGGTCAGACCTTTAAAACACACCATGACACTTAGTGGTACATTTTTTTTTTTACTCCCTGAAATTCACTGCTGGCAAAAATGTAATTTTTTAACTATTACAGTTCCCAGAAGGAATGTGATTTTACCCAGAAAAAATCCTCTTATAGTGAACTACAAATAGAACAACAGAGAGGAGAGTGCTTTTAAGCACAACTTCATATAAACTTACACATTAACTCAAGCAACAATCTTGTCCGCCATTTTCCTCTCCTTTGCAGCTGTAGCACTGTTTCTCTGTCTTCTAAACACATTCTCCATTTATTTATTTCATTTTTGCATTAAAACTTCCAAATTTTAACCAAACTTTAGTACTTTAGTAAAAATGTAACCAAATTTTAGTCCTGTAGGTAAAATTTGGTACTTCCCATTGCCTGTTGTCATGAAGAGTCATCAAATCTGGACTTCACTGACAATGGCTTTTCATACTTGTTACGGACATACTCAACTCTAAGAGGACCTATGTAGAGTTGATTAAAATATCTCACAGCAGATTTTTATGAAACTGAAAACTCAGTTTTCAATCTTAAGGTATTAAATTCAAATAGATCAAATGATCCATACATAGCAAGAAAACAAAACAAATAAGCTCATAAATTCAGCTCTGTGCAATAAATTTAAATCACAGGGAAAAGCAATGACCAGGAAAACAAGGTTTGAAAAAGCAAAACCACCAGCTGATATCTGTGTGATTAAAAAGCCATCCTGCCTCTCGTTATTGCAAATGAATACCAGCTGACTTAGTCCAAACTGATTGCCTAAAAAAAGGTGTCATTACCAAGGTGCCACACGACGTAAATCTCATAATGGCTAAATGTAAAAAACTTTCTCAAGACATTCACAGCATTAATGTTCTCATCCTGTTTATTACAGGGGGGGAAATAATTATCAGAAGATAATCTAGCCAATTACCATTTGTGAGGAGCTTCAGAAAGCCCCACAACCAGCAGGTACTATTCCACTTGAGGACTTCTGGATAGAGCATATTGACAGAGAATTATTTTTATATATTTATATTTTATGCAAAATGTTTATATATTTTTTTCTACAATCTTGGTAAAATTGCTGCTCTAAGTGGGATTCTCTCTCACCTAAAGGCACATTTTACATTACTAAATTAGTTGATTATTTTAATGATAAGTTAATCACCAATAATCCAATTAATTGTTTCAGCCCTAATGTGTCCACACACAAGACTTCCCTTCAAAAGAAAAATCATGTTGAAGTTTGTTAAACGTTTTCTGCAAAAGATTTGGAGAAGCCTGTAAAATTACTGGGAGAACATTGTCTGGTCAGATGAGAGCAAAATAGAACTCTCTGGATGCCATAACACTCAACATTTTGAAATGATAAAATGCACTGCCCATCCTTCCAAAACACCACACTTACTGTGATGTTTGGAGTTGGGTTTTTGTTTGTTATTTGCATTTGGTACTGAAAAACTTCATATTACTGAAGGGAGGGTGAAGGAAAACATTTACTGAGTCACTCCTGAGAAGAATCTTCTGACATCTAACAGAATTATTAAGATGAAAAATGAGCTGACCTCTCAGTAAGACAATAAACCTTAACACAGAGCCAACGAAACGTATAACTGGCTTGAGGGAAAGACAATAAAGCTGCTAGAATGGACCAAGCATTCATATGACTTGAATGCAGTTGAGAATCTATGGAAAGAACCAAAAGTAAGTTTGTTTAGAAGAAAAGGCCAAAATTACACTTGAGCAACGATGCCAATAGTGACTCCATACGTAGAGCTTTGTGAAGCTGATGTTATCAACAAACATGTTTGTATAAGGTCTTAAATAGGCTTTTTCTGTGTGATTAAATATTACATATGACCTGATTTCTGGCAACTAGGTGGGAGTCATAGCTTATGTAAATGGTTTTGGACTTTCAGTCTGAGATGTTAAGGCAATTCTAAATAATGGGAAATCTGGAAAACTAGCTTAGAAACACTCTAGATGTTGATGTCTTAATTCTAATTCCTATGCAAATAGAATGAATGTAAAAAAAAAAAAAACATAATATAGCAGAATTAGTCAGTTCTAGGTAGACTAATTCTACCTTGGATGCAGACCCTGAAATGTAACAAAGCCATAGATGTGACAAGTGCAAGAGCTGAGGCCCATACCATGAAGCAAACTCAACCTAGTGGGAATACTTCCAGCCTATCCAAATAGAAACAGCGGTACCATGAAGCTGGTTATCAACTCGCTAACTCAATCCAGCTTGAACTGATCATAAATCTGTGGACGTGCACGTAAAAAAATGGTGGGTCCAGGTACCAGACCACTCACAACCATAAGCTCAGAAGTGAGAGCGCCAAAATTTTCCTGTGAGGAACAAAAACTAATCTTACAGAAATACGAAGAGGAAAAAAGAGTCTCAAGGAAAAGTCAAAGATGGTGGCGACATGAGAGGATTGCACACTGCTTGACAAACATTATGGTTTCAGTGAATGCAAATACAATACAAAAGAAAAAAAATACTACACATAAATACAGTAGGTTAAGTACTCAACTCCTTTGTTTCTTTCTTGAGCTGTTATAAACAGTTAGATATTATCATAGAAAGCAGAACATGAAAACAGAGTATATTCATTTAAACACTGTCTTTTTAACTTTAAACTCAAACTCTCCTGTATGTTTTCTTTTCTAATAAAAAAAGTATGCCTTTTCTTAACCAGTCGGTATAAATTTACCTTGAATTTAACTGATAAAGCAGATCAAATACTTAGATATATATGGTGTAAAATTGCTGTAAGGCTAACCTTAATGTTCTGTATTAACTCTGACATGTGATGGTAGGGCCCTTTACGCAGTGTTGGCTAACCCACTGTACCCATGCTTCTCGGTTCAGTGCAGACCCTGCCTGGCTCGCTCTGGTCACGCTGACCTTGCTTCCTCTAAAAATTGGTTCATTTTGCAGATTTGCTGCATACAACACAAACTTTCTCTCCTTTAGTCATCTTTCTGCTTTCTTTTTACAATCTTGGCCAACTCAGCACACTCCTTTTCCATTTTGTTATTTTCTCTTCTTTCATATTCAGAACACCTTTTTCCTCTTCTCTACTATACACAGTGACCACCAGCCAGGCTGTCCAGGAAAAGACTGGCTGGATGTTCAGGAAGGCTTCCAAATCTCCTTATGGCTGCCCTGCCCCTGTCTATATCTAATGCTTGAAAAATCAGGAAACGGCAGGGAGTTAATGCGTCAGCACACGAAGCCTCAGTCCTTGTAATCATATAATCAAATGTATAAAAATGTTCATTAAAACTACACTAAATACTTCTGCATTATGATAGACATATTTATATTTCAGTTGGAATTTCTGAAAAACACAATTGAGTGCTAACAATTTATCGCTACTGCTTACCTTAATGTGGGATTTATATGCCAACAGTGTGCTAAAACATTTTAGCTTTTTTAACGGCCCGATAAATCCAAACCTGTTTGCTAAACTGCAAAAAAAAAAAAAACTACTTAAAGGAGACAAGTTTATTCTAGTACCCGACAGGGAAAATGAAAAACCAATATTACAGACAAGAGACCCGAATATCAGAGAACGCACTATTTAATTTATTTATTTTGAGAGTTATTCTTTCCTTGATGATGGGAAGACATAAACGCAGCAATACACAATATGTTACTGATCGGCTGAGAAATGGAAAGACAATTATAGAGGAAGAACATGACAGGCTTGTCAGCTTGATGGCTCAGAGTGAATTCTGTTTGTCCTCCGAGCTAATTCACAATGAGTCACACCTGGTTGGACTTCTAAAGGAGAAGTAAGAGACAGCTTACTCTGCTCACTTTGACCTGCCTTTTAAGAAAGACTTTTGTACAAAATAAACAGACGTTAAGAAAGGATAACATGCATGCCAACGGAACAAAATGTATCACTTGAATCTAAAGAATAAATTGTTAATACGATCGTAGCCCAGATAAATAAGAGATGCATTGAAAAATAAACACTAATAAATAGCTAAGTTCATATATATAAATAGTTTAAAAAAGGGTAGATCCATTGTTGGTGGGTTTATTTAAAGTGTTCATGTTGAAATTGTAGTTACAATGTGTTTAAACATCCGTTAACACGAATTGAGAATTTTTTAAAAGACCCGCCCTCTCCATTTTTAAAAACAATGCACATGCGCAACTGTGTACCAGTTCCCGACAGGAAAAGCCTAATTATTAAATGAGTGGGAGAGCATGCAGGAGACCATTTCTCCTCATGCACTCTCTGTTTAAAAGTTGCTGCTAGCATCACTCCTACAAGCTCACTTTCCAAAAGAAGATTTGTATTTTTTCCAGTATGTCAGACTCACTACCAGTAAGATAGCTACCCGGGGATGAGCATGTAGGACGGCCTTACGTAGACGCGAATGATTGACAGTTACGAGGACCACTTATTTTAATGATCCACCCGGAAAAATTCAAAATAGACCTTTACCAAAAAACAATCAAATGTATTCTAAATTATCACATCAGTACAGTATATTTATATGAGTGCCAACAACAAAAAACACTGTATAAAAACAAAACATAATTTCATGTACAGTTTTACCTTTTGCACATAAAGCCTTGAGGGTGTCGCAAATCTAAAAAAAATAATGTACCAGTTTAATAATGGAGAAGCTATTAGTCAGCTTTATATATTTTTATTACATAAAAACGATTTGTTTTCTCAGAATCTGTTCATCTAAAAGCAACTTAACAAACTAACAAATTAACAAACACCTAAAAAATGTAGACTACATTGTATTATTTTTACATGTGAATCCATGATTGTTTATTATTCTTAGCCTTTTCAAATAAGTGCTTTAAACCAGTCCTACCTGTCTTTATCCATGCTGGGTCAGATCCTAACATAAATAGGAGGCAGAGAGTCAGGGCAGCAGAATAAAGCGTTAGCCTCACTGCATGCAGTTAGCCAAGCAATTTTTGATGTTCAGCCGATCAGGTCCAAACGATTTCACCTCCAGCTTCTCTTTGTAAGTTTGCTTGCCTTCCGCGATTCAGTCTGTCAATTATCAGCACTTCAACTGTGAAGACAGTTCCTGTCACCACAGGGCGTAGCTTTGTTGCGCCCAGAGCTCTCCTGTACATCTGTACTGCAGAGGAGCTAGTGGACATGCACAACTTTTAACGAGTCAATGAGCAAACATTTCTGCGCCCTAAGGCAGCTCTACATCACTAATCAGACGAAAAAAACGAAACAGGTTTACTCGTCCTTAAAGATAAAATATTCATCTTGTACATCTATGAAATATCAATATATTTTTGAAATATTTTAATTTTATGATTAAATTTTTTATTTTTAAATGTTTTAATCAAGGTCATTGGGTGGGTAGAGCTGTGCCCTAGTGCCCTCTATTTGCCAGCCAACACGGCTTTAATGCCTGTTCTATATTTGATTACAATTAATAATGTGCTCAATTCCAATCTTTTATTAAACATTTTTAAACAATTTAATAAAATAAATTAAGAGGTAACTGTTTGTGTGATTAGTTAGATTTGTGATAAGAAAAACTAATGAGAGGATATGAAAAAAATCATGTGAAAATACGCTGGCACACTTATGAAGTCAGTGGCCTTTGGGTGCCACAAAGATGCCACAATAATGCCAGGGGTTGCAAGGATGTTACCAAGATGCAAGACTGTCTAAAAACCCTTCAACATCCCATGGCAGCTGCCACTTTTATCCTGGAACCAATGCTGATTATTAGTTAACGGGATGTCAGAATAGTTGTGGGCTACTGACTCTTAGTAAATAAATGTTTTCAATTAATGGTTTCATTATGTTTTTGAATTAATAACAAGTGTTAGACCCAAAATATATAGAGACTGTATATTTCAGATGTAAACTATATGTTCTAATTGCACAGTTTATATATGACATGCCAAAAGGTTGGCAAAGACTCACTGCAGCTAACTGTGAGTTGTTAAAAAAAAAAATATCAAAAACATGCTGTTACTCAGAAGAATTCCCCGGGCCAAGAAGACACCACAGGATGTCAGAAGATTCAGTGTTTGAAGTTACATTGGCTACGATTTGTCTGTTGTCCGTATTAAGTACTGTGGGAAATGTAACTCTATGCTCAAAATAAATTTTTTGGCACTAATCTGCCGCAACTGTCTTTCGAAATAGCCACAATAGAAAGCTTGGCTGTCTGGCACCTCACCCGGTGCCGTGGCAGGTGCTGCTGCCACGATTTGCGTAAAATTCTTAACTGTCACCTGCAGTTGGATTAAAATATATTTCTGTTTGCAGTGGCTGTGTGAAAGATAAATAGTTATATATAGCTAACTGTGACGAAACAATGTCATATGGCAATAATGAACATAAGAATCGTTTAACTTTGTTAACCGTATTCCTGCACTGCCCTCCCCCACCAGACCTGACTCATCGTGACTGATGTGCTGACTACTTAAGACCCATGGAACGAATAAATATAATGTTATGTTCAATAATTTTACAGTAAACACCGGTATAGATCCCAGCAGGAAGATGCTGTATTGTCTAAATATTAACTCTGCACAATTTGAATGAATATACAGTCTCTCAGGAAAACTTGGTCACATCGACTTATAACGAAAGGAAAAGAGGGAAGTGACATATGCTGTAAAGCAGTCTGCACATTTGCAGTTTGTGTATCAGGGGTACTGCCACCCACCTTAAATTTGCTATTGTCGGTGAAGGTGATACAGCCCCCCTCAGGCCATGGCAGCGTTGTCTTTCAACTGGTTGTAAATCACCGTATAATCACAAAAGTTATGAAAATAATTTATTAAGGTTAAAAAGTTACTTAGTCTTGGTTTAAATACGTTCTCTCCCCTAATCTGTACTGAGAGAAACATTACACTCATTGATTGTCCTCCATCTTGACTAGTTGACTGGTAGTTTACCCTCCTGGGATTCTGATAAGAGGTTATTTATAAACAATGAAGCTAAGGTGAAAAGGATAAAAAAAATAATGACAGATAATCAACTTCTTAACTACAAATTGCTACCAAAAACAAACCAAAAAAATGTGGCAATAATCAGAGATTTTCGTGTGAAAGCAATGTGTATATACGTACATTCTAAATAAATATTTTTTCTGCTCACAAGCGGAAGATTGATACTTCCTAAATAACCAATTAAATGTTCAGGGTTGACAAAGGAAATGACTTGCTTATGGTTTTAGGGGTCAGGATAGTGAGGGAGTGGTGGGAAAACATACAGTTTTACTGTAGAACATTGGGAGAGCAGGGTTAAACATCAATATTGATTTAGCTTGTGAAGCCACAGGTTAGAGTTAAAAAAATCGCATTAAGAAGAGAGAAAATGTTTCATTATTAAAGCACAGTAAAGCTAAACAACTTTCATTCCACCTTTGAGCACCTGCCTTAATGCTAAAGTGCATTAAGGTTCATGAAATACCTCCCCTGAAATCATTCTTTGATTGAATTAGCAATAGGATCAGCCTTTGTCCCATAGCACTGCATACGGTGACTCATACTTCAGAGAGTGGGCACACAACAGCCTCTGTGATTGCAGAGCTTTAATAAAATCAGCATTTTAGACAACTGGCTTTTCAAAAAACATAATATGATAAACACCAGTTAACACATGACAGGACAAATAAAGCTGGGACTCATCACACACTTTTGTTGGGCTTGCTTTTCTTCCCACTGAGACACAGTTTTATTGAGGATAATATGTCATGTGGCCAGTAGAAAACAATGCTAAATACTAAGGCAAACAAGCCCTTACTGTATGATCAATGGGACTGAAGCAGCTATCCATCCATACTTAGTAGAAGCAATTGCTTTCAAATTGAAACCTGTCAGTTGGCCCTTAAATATTTCTATTTTCTACAGTAGCATTGTTTGTGTTCAGTCTACCACATATTTGATGTTCCTCATATTCAATCATTCTACTCAATATTACAGAATTAAATAAAAAAGAAGGATAAACACCCACAGTTAACATGTCACTAGTTGAGATGGAGAAAATTTTGATCTATCTAGTGTCTGTGCACATGTTTTTCAGTTGTAGGATCAATTATGAATTGAATCTGATTTGCCTTTCAATGAAGGTTAGGTAAGGGAGGAGTTACCAACAATGCGGGTGCATCTCAATAAAATGAAAAATTAACAATTCGTTAATCTTCAGTTATTCAATTCAAAAGGCAAAGCTCATGATGTAGATTTCTTACACAGATTGATAAATGCTTTTGTGTTTACTCTTTCTAAATTTGATGGTTATGGCTCCCGGCATATAAACCCAAATCCAATTTATCAAAAGATTACATAAGACTAATCATCCGGAAAAAAAACAGAATGATAGAAACAAGCTTTTGACACAAACATGTCAGTCTTTTAAAAGGGAGGCAAACACTATTCTTTCAATTCTCTTTAGGCTCTAGGTCAGGCCAATTTCCTTACAAATCAAGCACAGGTGTATGATGGCCATTAAAGCAGGTATTTGCAGTTTGAGCTGTGTCCAAGTAAGACTGGAAATGAAAAAGCATATTGATTAAACCTGTCAGGAGAGAGAATGTAAGTACCTATTTCTGACTTGGTAAAACACAGAAGACCAACACCAAGAAGACAACTTAACAAAAAAATATTACTAAGGACACAACACTAGATATTAGGGAACTTAGATTCTGTGCTTCTCACACAGGTTCACACACTGAATATAAATGGTGAATTGTCAGGACTCAGAAAGTAGGACCCAGGATTCAGGCAGACAGAACAGATCTGTTTAAAAGTGAAATGCTTAATTGACTACTCAGTACACTGTGCTTGTCAGCTGGGACTGGCTTAGTGGAATCTCTGTAGAGATAGATACGCAGGTTAGTGACCATGACCCACAGACAGGCAGCAATAGTGAGCATGTGAGTCACTAACCTGGTTCTTAGGTTCTGTCCAAGCCCAGAAGAAGGAGTGGAATCCAGCCGGATGATTTCTCCACAGCATGCAGTGGGAGCCACCCAGAGAGTTCCAGGAGTGAGACAGAGCAGACTGACGAGTGGAAGCCAGTAGATGCAAAAGAGCAGAAGAATCCGGAGGAAGATTCCAGAGCAGGTGTAGATGCAGGAGCAGATGTCCAGGCCAGAAGTTCGAGAGACGAAGAAGTGCCGAAGAGGAATCCAAACCGGCGTAGGGGGACAGGTCCAAGGTCATTAATAGGCAGAATTCCAAACAGCAGTACATAGACAGGAACAGACAGAAACGGACTGGAACAGGGGCAAGCAATACTCAGGAGCCCAGATGCAAAAACAAGTCAGGATCAGGTAATCAAAAACACAACTGGATACACTAGAAAACTCTCACAAACGGCGCAAATAATCTGGTACTGATGGCTGGAAACAAGCAACTTAAATAGGAACTGGAACCGGTTGATCAGATGAGAGCAAATTAAAACTGGCCGGGGCTAAGCATGTGTAAGAAATTAACTATTTATCCAGTCATCAGTGCCAAAATCATGACATAATTGACTTAATTTATCTATATGCTTTTCTAGCCATAATAAACAGTCAATGTATTTTATACAACAGCTACACACTTGGACGAAATTGATGGTTTTTGATGTTTGATCAAATGAAAACCCATAATTGTAACAGAAATGACTTAAATATGACAAAATTAACGCACAAAAGTTCTATGATAATCAACAATTAAAAGTCAGACATTGCTTTTCAACAATGCTTCAACAGAATGATTAGATACTAAATAAAATGCAAAACTGGTTTCCTTAACTATAGTTGTCTCTAGTTTGAAGGGTACTTTTTCCAGATATGTTTCAGCTCCTTCCAAAGATGCTCAATATGATTTAGGTCATGCGCTAATATAAGGCCACTTCAGAATTGTTTTCCTCTTAGCCATTCTTGGGTGTTGTTAGCTGTGTACTTAGGTTTATTACCCTGACCCAAACCCATAACCAATGACCAAACACACTTATCTCAATAATCCCTTGATAGTTGAGATGCCATTGTGCCCTGCAGAGATTCAGGATACCCTTTACCAGATGAAACAAAGCAGTACCAGATCATAACAGAGCCTTCTCCATGTTTTACAGTAGGGACAGTGTTTTGTTTTTTTATTTATAGATTTCATTTTCAGTCTGAACATAGAGCTGATATGAGTCAGAAAAACAATACATTTTTGTCTCACCAGTCCATTCTCCCAGAAGCCTTGTGGCTTACAGTTTGGCTTTTTTTTTTTTTTTTTTTTACTTTGAGTAATTTTTTTTATTGAATTTTTTGCATTTTCCTTGGTAGTCTCCCATTAGTCTCCCACTTTGGCCCAAACAATGACTGATGATGCAATCCAAAACTGATGTTTCTTTAAATTGAAGTTAATTTTTAATCTCTTTAGAACTTTTTCTGAGTTATTCTGTTACAATTCGTATTATCCATCACTTTGATTTGTCATGAGTTTTCCTCCTTAGGGCAAGTCCAGATAGGTTGGCTACAGTCCCATGGATCTTAAGCTTCTGAATAGTTTGTGCAACATAGTCTTTGGAACACCATGCTGCTTGGAGATGGTCTTACAATCTTTACCTTTAAAGGAAAAGTCCGGTGATATTCAGAATTCAAACTTCTGAAAGTACTTTGAATATAAAATTATGACATACTGTTCAATAAATAAAAGTGTTTTTAAAAAAGAGCAATTTCTTTTGACTTTGCTTTACCGGAGACATCCACGTTTCTCAAAGAACACTACTGCCACCTACCGGATGGTGACGTTACTGTGCGGTACCGGTTGTTGAGCAAGTCCCAGTGCTGTATCTGGTGTTTGTCACATCACACTATTATTCAAGTCATCATGAAAACATTCTTCTTCCAAATATTGGCTACATCTTACGTGTTTTTTCTCTGACCAGGACTTCGACGGCAAATCCTCCCTCTTGAAGTTGGCGATCAAACTACCAGAACAGCAGTAACCCCTTATCTTCAATAATTGTTGTTGATTGCAGATGTGTCTAGTAGCCTAGTTCCCTTTGATTTTGCTTTTAAAGCAGGGAGAATGGGGCTCAGCTTACCACATGACGTCACTGTCGGAAAATGTCAGGAGTGAGGTGTTACTATATTTTGGCAAAAATGGCTGGTCCCGGAATCAATGATTGCGACAAAAATTTTAATTTTTAACTTTTTACTGATTAACGCTAAATTCATCTATGTATTTGTTTTAGGTATTGAGACTACTCTCTCTTTCATTTCCTATAGTCCATGTTGAAGGTGGTACACATGGCAGTGACTACTTTTAGCACTATATATAGACCCAATGACTGATTACAAGATTGTAGAGACTTGTTAGGCTTATCTTGTACACACCTTGATTATAAACATGTCCCTTTTGTCACATTATTTTTAGTCAAGTTTGCTTTATGAATTTTATTTTTTAATCATTCTGTTGGAGCTTGGTTGAAAAGCAATCTCTGATTTTCATTTGTTCATTTTCATAAAATTACTTTTTTTAGATTAAAATGATTTCTGTGACCATGGTTGGTTTTTCTTTCATTAAATGAGAGGTTACTAACAATTTTATCCACATGTCTAAATTTCCCAGTTGGCCCTTGCTAAGACACAGATTTATAGACAGGTAGACTAGGCAATTTAGGACAAGTAGGCAACTACAGTACCTTGTCCACGAACATACTGACATATGTTAGAGCAAGCTGGAACTAAAACTCTCTGATTACCAGGTTACAACCCTGCCTAGTGAGCACCAACGTATCACAACGACTGTGTTTTTGTTTTTATCTGACTCCAATAACAACTTTTATTGGGAATACTGTAGTCTAGCCATTCTGGCATGCTATTAAGGGGGACTTAATATCTGATTTTAAACCCAATATTAACTGAAATAGAAGAGATTACCACTGATCATTAGGAAGTATAGCTTCTCCCCTTTGAGAATTAATGCATGGAAATTAGTGATTGGAAATTAGTGTTGACTTTCAACAACTTCATCATCCTGTCCCCCCAGACAAAAAAAAAAGAAGAAAAAAAAAGACATAATTTCACTATGTATGTCTTTGTAAATTTATTTGCAAAAGATATTACTGACCTTATTACATATGAATTAACAATAACGGTTACTTGTGAAAACAAGTGATACAAGTGGATATAAAAAAGTTTCAACTTGTTAACAAAGTATGAAAGTTACTTTTTTATCTCTCCTTTCAATGTGCTGGGTGCGATTTCCTCTACTGATATTACAGGAGAGAAATTTCCGGCCAGAAACAGTCAGTAATCTGTCTCCAATTCAGACCTCTTGAACAAATATGGTCATTTCTGGCTCAAAATGAAACACAATTCTTAAAGCCATAGTTAGCCCAGGTGGTTTACAGCTTCCATGCTGGACGTGATTACATGTTGGAAATGTACCTGCACTGTAGGAGCTGTAACTATACATGTGTGCATTTGATTCTATCCTCACCCAACCGTGACACCTGAACGTCTGAATTTCCTTCCAGCCTAACAACTTGCTGTTCCAATTAAATGCATGTAGCTACTTGAGACACAGTCACATACCATAAATCTAAGTCTATACGCAAGTGTCACAGCTACAAGAAGCACTCTAGTTCCCTTGTATCTGCTTTTGCATTATATTTTACCAGTCTCCTGCTTTCTGTCTGCAATTACACTCAGCCATCTGTTGCAAATGACATCCCCAAAACAATTGTATATTATAGACCAACCACATTGAAATAGCATTTTGTGGGCACAGACTCATGACTTATACAATCCTCTCCAAGTTAATTGTTTTGAGACTTGGAGAATATACAGTAGGGGCTAGTTTTATAGGAACTTAGGAATGTAAAACATAACCCTCTCTCTTATTTTTCTTGATACATTTTGGGTATTACACAAAACTAACAGGTCTACGATGTTTCTCTCTAAACAACAGTGAATATACTTGATATATAACTTTTATTTCAGTATTTATTATGTTAGATTTTTTTAAGGAAAATGACACAAATATGAAATTATATGATTTGTCTTCTACAAGGATCATTTAAAACTAAGCTTAAACAAATTTGATAAGAGGTTAAATAGTAAAGCTGGATAATTTCTAATACTTGTATATTGTTTCTAGTTTGCAGTGTCCAGCAACTGTCAAAAGTGGATGGGGGGGTAAAAGCTGCAAACAAGCGATACCAGTTAAGGATCATTGATGCATGTGGGAAGCAAAGACTGGCCGGTGCAGTTATGCAGACAAGATACTTTAGCTCAAAATAATAAGGAATTTAACCATATGCGTACAGGGAAGATTTCTGTTGCATTTTTCTGCATATTATGTTGCTGCAACAGCATCAGAGTGCCCCTGTAGGCCGATGTTCAGCAGAGAGCATAACAACAAGGGCTGCAAGTATCATACTGTAACTGTACCAAACTAACTAACTAACTAACTAACTAACTAACTAACTAACTAACTAACTAACTAACTCAATAAAGAATAAGCTTGATTTCAAGAAATATGCACCATTGTTTGTTTTAAGTGAAACTTATTTTTTATACCCAAGCTTTATTGGTTTTTTTATTTTCTATCTGCTCATTATGTTAATTAAAGGTCAAGTGAATGTAGAGTAAAAAAATTACTATATATAACTGGAAGTAGCTAACCTGTTTATAACCCATACTGTACACATAAAATACTTGCATTCACAAGTTTTATGGTAAAAATATATGAAATAAATCATATATATAATTATATATATACATATGTGTGTGTGTGTGTGTGTATGTACATTGTACATCACACATAGTGAAACAAATGTGTCTGCAAGTAACTATAGTTTTTGCAACTCTACATGATTTTTTTATGATATTACTCAGATGTTATGATTATAAGCAGTATGTAGATCAGTACATGAGTATCCTTTTTAAGAAAAAACTTTTGAGTTCTTAATTTAGTAATCTTTTAGTTGGCTATGTTATACTGTTACTTGAGTAAAACTGTGAGTGAGTGAATTACTTAATTGAGAAAACTTTTTTTTACATAATCTACCCGCTTCTCAAATATTTTCTTTATAAAAAAGACGTGAAAACAGAGTTCACAGTTGAGTTTCACCTTTGAAAAATCGCTGTGCATCTTGTAAATGTTTTCATCTGTATATCCACCACCCATGAATTTTCATGGTTTGGTCATTAATATATGATCTACATAGTGATGAAGGCACACATGGGAAAAAAAAGATTTACAGATGCTGTCTGCAGAATTGCAAATACAAATTCCTTTGTTCTAACTGTATGTTGGCCCATGTGTTAAGAGGCACAAACCTTCCCATGACCAGTCCTCTAATACGCTGAATGAAAAATGAAAACACATTTGCCAAATAAGTTCTGGTGTTGCAAACATTTACTGTACCTCAAATGACATGATGTAAATGCATTAGAATTGCATTTCTTGCTCTGCAGCTTCAGACGGCATGAAACAATAGCCCCTTTGCTATTACCATTCAAAAGCTTGGGGCTTTTAAAAGCCTAGGTAGCATTTCCATACAGAGTTAATTGGGTAAATTCATCAACAATAGACTGGCATATTTTTGAAACTTGTATACACAAAACTGTGCATTTCAATAATAATTTTGCCTATCCATTCATTTTCTGACACGCTTTATCCCGAGTGGAGTAGCGAAGGCTGCTGGTGCCTATCTCTAGCTGTCTATGGGCGAGAGGTGGGGTACACCCTGGACAGGTGGCCAGTCAATCACAGGACAACACAGAGACAAACAACCATTCACGCACACACTTACACCTAAGGATGATTTAGAGAAGCCATTGAACCTGGGAACCTTGGCCTGGGAATTAAATCTATAACCATCTTGCTGCAAGGCAGCAGTGCTAGCCACTTTGCCACTGAGCAGCCCTAATTTAGCTTATCATTCCCATATTTGTGAACAGAAAAACATGACAATTACTTGCTAGAGGAAGCACAAAATATACAATAAAATTCATTTGAACTCATTTATTTACAGCAAGACCAATACTCAATTTTCCAAAATACATCTATGTCTTTAAATATTTTCTTAGAATACATTAAATCCTCAGTGGTGCAGTGCTGCCTTGCAGCAAGGAGGTTCTGGTTTCGTTTTCCGGCCAGGGGTCTTTCTGCATGGAGTTTGCATGTTCTCTCCGAGTATGCGTGGGTTCTCTCCAGGTACTCTGGCTTCCTCCCACAGTCCAAAAACATGACTGTTAGGTTAAGTGGCTTCTCTAAATTCCCCTTAGGCGTAAGTGTGTGCATGAATGGTTGTTTGTCCTATTTGTCTCTGTGTTGCCCTTTGATAGGCTGGCGACATGTCCAGGGTTCACCCCTCCTCTCGCCAGTAGACAGCTGGAGATAGGCGCCAGCACCCCTTGCGACCCCAGCTGAGATAAAGTGTGATGAAAAATGGAGTGGAAATGGATACATAAAATCCTCTCAAGGTCATGCAAAAATTTAAAAAACCTACATCAAAATTAACTTCTTTTATTAAAATGAAATGGTATCATAAGATATGGAGTAATAAAATCTCAGTAAAACATACCATCAAAAATGATTGTATATTTTTAATTGTAATTTTAATTTAATTATTGTCTGTATAATATAATGATTATGAAACAGTAATATGAATAATAATAAGAAAAGAATAGTAAAACATAACAGATGTAAAATAAATTGATTCATTTACATAAAAAACACATATCAGGACTTCGTATGATATAATATATTGTATGAACTGAATATAATCGGGCCACAAGTAAACAAGTTTGACGATTTAAACCAAAACCATGGCTGGGAACTATCTTTCAAACAGCTAAAAAAATCTTAAATGTAAAACTTGTGTAATAATATATCTAGGAATGCCAAAGATGCAACATTGCTGAGTCAGGCTTCCTCTTACAACCATATTTGCAATCGGTGGCCCTTGCTCAGCCTTTCTGACCAAGAGCAAGTATTTATCTCCCAAACTGCAGGCTTACAGGTAAAGGCATTTGAGGTGAAAAAATACATATATGAGGCTGTGTGGGTTTTGCTATTTAATCTTCTGATTTTCAGAAAACCCAGACATGGCTTTAGAGTGTCACACAGGCTGCAAACCAATGTTCTCTGTTGCTACTTCAAAACAGTAGAAACTTTCTGACCAGTTATGTTTCAGTGATTGCCGATGTTTTAAAAAAAAAAAATCATTCTAAAATACATACAGGACTTTTTGATTCTCATTGATTCAATGAACACATCTCCTTGCTGAGAGGGTACTTGCTGTAAAGGTGGGGAAGTGGAGCCTGACAGACAGCGGCTGATGTTCAACTTCTTCATAAATATTAGCTGATATGGGGAGGAATGTGAGCTAACTGTCTACAACTTCACTTGCCACCTGTGAAATCCTTGGGTGTTTTATTTCAGCAGGTGCGTCCTCCAAGAACTACCTGTTATGGGTCCTTCGAGGCCCGTGAAAATACGTAGGCCAGAAGAGTTTGTCTATGGATTCAAACAGGTTCAGCTTTTTGTGGCCTCACTCAGACTCTGCTCTGTCATCAAGCAGCAATGACAGTTGACTCACAAAGCAGGTAAAAAATTGATGCAGACCTTGTCACTACTGTTGTGGGGGCTAATTACAGCTTCAGCAGCAGTGCCATAATCTTAAATATCAGATTGTAGTTCCCACACTGCAGAGATATTGAAATCTGTGCTTAAATGACAGCCTAACCCCATTTGCAGATAGGGACAGATAAAACCTTTCTATAAACCAAACATTACCCGCTACATATCTCACTCAATAACCATTTAAAACAACAATTTTCATTAATTATAGATGGACTTTTCACGTACATGTATCATGTTAAACTTCACTTACAATGTTTACCACTGTTTGGCACTATTTCCATTTTTTCCTCTGAGCACGGAGCAGCTGCCTTGCTTGGACACACAATGAAACACAGTATACCCAATAGTGTTGCACCGATACCAGTATCGGACGGGGCCCCAATATTGCCCTAAAATGGTGGTATCGGTATTGGCGGCGAGTACCAACAAATAGGGCACCGATACCATTTTGAGAGCCATAAGTTTATTCAACTATTGTCACCCACTCCTGGTAGGCAATACAAAGTTCTACTGGATTCACTTTGTATTAGATTTTTTCCTGCTTCACAAAGGTAGGCAGCAGCTTGACAAAGCCATGATGGCAATTATTTTACATTATTATGGTTTCGGTATCGGCCGATACTGCACAGCCAGGTATCGGGTATTGGTATCGGGACAAAAAAATGGCATCGGCGCAACACTAATACCCAAGGCAACGTAGGAAATACCGGACCCATGCCTCAAAACGGGCAAAAAGAAGGCTGCATTTGTTTGCTGCATAACAAAAAGCCTTTAAATCCTAACTGGCTAACGTAATCAGCTGATGAAACTGGCCTTTGGAAGACGCATTCTCCTGATCCGAACACATTAGTGCTGCTTCGTTCTGAAAAAGCAGCTGGAATGGACCATTTTAGTTCAATTTGCATGTTTTCTAAACCAAAACAAGGCTTTGTTTTTTTGGCCACTCTATAAAGCTTCAAACTCAAGCCTATTTCTGACATTTTGAATTGAAAAAGCATCCTGGATGGGAAGCGAAACTTCTTCAAACAAAGTCAAGTGGTTTGTTTATTAATTTTTTGGAACTTTATGGAATTGAACTGTCAAGCTGCTGCTCATTAACAGTCTGAAAGCTGTATAAAACAAAATTTTGTTTTGTGTATAATATGTGCATACAAAATGACAATAAAAGTAGTCTAAGTCTAAATAAAAAAATAAGATGCCACTAAATACATCTAGCATTGATTAGTGCTTTCTTTTTTTATGCATTCAATGATATCCTGGTCTAAACTCGAATGGAATGAAAAACCAGACCTAAACTGAATGAACATAAATTCTTAAAAACGTATTAATGTTGTTGTGTTTGTATAACCATATTTCTTGGGTTCATTATGTTCTTTCACAAGGTAAAGAAAGATGTTTACTATATTAAGACTTTACATGAAAGTATTATGCTTGTAACCGGGTTTTACAGTTTTTTTACGACATTCATTAGTATTCTCTGCAGGAGACCAAATGTGTGACTGAGAAAATTAAACGGGTCCTTTAAAAACTGTTGCACTGACAAAGGGTTCTTGGGACTGCTGAGTAGAATAATTTACAGTTTGCTTTTAGATGAGAAAAAATAATTCACAAGGGTCTATGGGCCGGATTTATCAAGATCCAATTTTGCGTGCAGTAATTTGCGCTCGCAAACTTGAATTTTGCGCGAGGGGCTGAACCATGGTTTGCGGGTGATTTAACAAGAGCGATTGCGTAACTGGTGGCAGGTGCAAAACTGTTGGAGACGCCCTATTTAAATGATGGTTTTGCGCGTTTTGTGGTTTGCGGCAAAGTAGTTTCTAGTTAGTGCAAACTAGTGCATTAAGAAATTTTAATCTTACAGTGACACCCCCGCCCCCTCCAAAAAAAAAAAAAAAATATATATATATATATATATATATATATATAAACTTTGGCAACCTTTATTCCCTAAGGTGGTATGTGGCTGAATTTCTACTTCACTGCAGTAAAAAAAACAAACAAACAAAAAAAAAAACAGGTGTTTTGTATTGACCTGTAGAAAAATGTGGATAAGGTGACTGCTCTTACAAATCCCCGCAGCATTGCCATGATATCTGGTATTGCGTGGGTCCTCCTTGTGGCTGGCTCCAAATCCATTCGGAGTTCCCCCAACAGCTCCAAAATGGCAATGCTGGATAAACGATACGTTTTGATGATCGTTTCCTCGTTCATTCCAAAAATATTCACACGGAGTGAAAAAATGCGTTCTCTGCGTCTCCTTGCTTCATTTCGATGTCTCCTTCTTGCGACAATAACCGCTGCCATGTGTGCGCAATTACGCATACAGACCATTCGCACCTTCTTTTGAAACGTGTTAAATATAGAGTCAGATACCGTTAGCAAAATTGCTTTCAGGTTTGATAAATCACTTTGCGAGTGCTAAATTAATATATTTACATGTTCTCCTCCCACAAGACGCACTTTTGCGTGTAAACGCCCCATATTGAATATTCATTGCAGAAAAAGTACTAAATGGATAAGAGGCGCTATTTAGCACGTTTTAAAGACCAAATCCTTTTAGCACGCTGTTGATAGATCAGTTTGTACATTTTTTAGCGTGCGCAATGAAATAGCTCACGTTTTAATACACGCAAACCTTTGATAAATCCGGCCCTATGAGTATATAATCCCAATAAGTTACACCATATATTTCATGAACAGTTTAAATACTGTCTAAACACATGTTTGTACATTTCTAAAAAAAAGAAGGAAAAAAAACCTCTATGGCTACATAAATGCTGTTGAGTATGTACACTCATGCAAAGATGTTTTCTGCTTCAGTTGGCACAGAATGCAGAAACAGAAGAAGCATCTGTTAGATCATATAATCCATCCAGATTTTAGCCACATGAGCATCTGCCACAGCCTACCCCAGGAGAGATGCTGTGAAAGGGAAACAAGAAAGGAGAATCTTGTCATTTTTTATCCCAAGCTTGTAACTTGGATTTAGAAAGATGCTCAAAGTAAAGGATATGGCTTTCAATGTTTATATAAGAAATAAAAAATGAACATCAGGTGAGATTTAACTAAAACTTTTCCACTCTGTAGTGCTACAAAATGGCAAAGACAGTCTTAAACCCTGTAATGTAAGCCCATGCCATACCAGCTGTCATGGTCATTACAGCACTATATGGGTGCCAACCTCTAGTGTTGGACAGCTGCTGCCCTCGCAATTTGGACTTCTCAGATTAAGGCTGGGTCCAATCTGCACAGATCTGTTCGAGGAAAGAGATAATGAAGGGCCAAACAGCTAGCAACAGAGATCACACACAGAACTAGTCCAGACAGTAATCAAATCAAGCACTAAAAGTCCTCCCAGTACTGAACACGCCACAAGTGCAGAGATAAAGCAATGAGCAATTTGCTTTTTTCGTTATTTCATGTATTTTAGAGTCACTTATGATTAAACAGCAGCTGCTGTCGCTGTTGTTAAACAGATTGTTTTGAAAGTTGTTACATGGCATACTTTACATTGTTTGTACTCTAATAGAAGAGTTAATATTTTGTGTTGCATAAAAGTCTGAAAGCTTCATTAGGCTGCAGCTTCACACGAGATCTTCCATACAGTCCGAAGAACAGGTTTAGATGTGAGCTCATCATAATCAGTTTTTCAACCTCTTTTTAAAGAAGGAGCTTTAATTTAATGTGAAAACATTTGTATATTGCTGTTGCTTTATGGTGGTATCCCATAATGCCAAAGCTGGCTTAAATGCATGATCTACATTTATATTTAGAAGACGCTTCTTGAATACAGTCGTGTTATTTAAGTATTTAAAATATAAATATGAGAAGCAATTCTTATAGTTTTACATGATTCCAGACCTTTAAAGAACTTGTTTTTGGCAATTTTACTGCTGATTAACACCTGACTTATTACCAGCTGTAAAAGGGCAAACATTTTTATGCCAATTGTTTCTGCCCCAGAAAATGATCCTTTTTCATACCTAACTTAAAAGGACATTTATTTTTTTTCAAAATGAAGGACATGTTTAGTGGTCAGACAGCGAGTGATTGCTCACTGAAGGCAAGAATGGAGGTAAATGTTCGTTTTTATTAAAGCAAATTATAAAAGAGCAGCATTAATCAAAGAACCTAATGCCGTGGTGTTTAGAATATCCTAAGAATAAAATGTCATGGTCATCGTGAGAAATTACTTTTTTATTAGTCTTAGACAGCAGGATAGAGTGGTGGTATGATTCACATTCAGTGCGACGTGCCTCTGCCAATGAACATCAAAGGGAGTTTTGCATCGTTTTTGCAACATTTACTTGATAAAACTCCAGTTTCGTACCGGCCTTGAATAGCGCTCAGGAAAAACAGGTAAAGACACTTCCTGAGACCTCTGTCTCTGAATATGACTTGAAATAAGCTGGAAATTGCTGCATATATTGACATTATTTTGACAGGATCTTGTATTTAATTCAAGCAAAATAAATGAAGCAGAACTAGTGGTTTGGGAAAAAAAAAATGCTTCTTTCACTACATACATGTTAGACACCAAGAGCACAAATTTAAAACATGACAAAACCAATAAATTCTGAGTAAACAGAGATTTTGTTTTACTTCAATATATGCAAGCTTTACATTTAAACTAACCAATTTGGACTCTTTGCGATTTAAAATTGGTAAACTTGTCTAAACTTCTGATTTCCAGTAAAATCCCACCCTTCCATATCTGCTCATTGGAAACCTCCAGATCATTTATATAGGCTTTGTTTAGCTCCAAGCAGGCTTTTGAAATGTGTCCAACACACCCTGCCCCTTAAAGTAAGAACATGGCTACTGTGATGTCTGTGACAAATACTGGTGGACCCTGAAGCACAGACAGATTCTGAAAGCATTCTCAACAGTTTATTTACTAAAGTTGGAACAGAGAGTGGTGGCAGGGAGCTGGTCCACTTGA
This sequence comes from Cyprinodon diabolis, assembly GCA_030533445.1. NCBI lineage: Eukaryota > Metazoa > Chordata > Actinopteri > Cyprinodontiformes > Cyprinodontidae > Cyprinodon > Cyprinodon diabolis. Next base: position 16,008,296 of record CM060069.1, read on the forward strand.
GTAGATGAGTAAATCAGGACATTAAGGAGCTTTGGCAGAAGAAGTAGCAGGTTAGTACAGCAGATTAAAGTTAGTCCAGTCAAAGAATACAAAATCAAGATCAAACACTAATACAACTCTACCCAACAGGACAGAATTGTCTGGCAGCATGAAGCTGAGACAACCAGGCTTTTCAAACAAAGGGTTGATGGAATGCAGGTGTCTCAGCACCACAGTGCAATCAGCCACACCCCCGGCCAAAACACTGCTCCACTGAAAAACAAAAGAGAGAGAGATCCACAACCCAAACCACAGAATTATCCCTTAGTGCACAATGACTTCTCTTCTTAAATGCTTAATTTCTATAATAATAAAATACAATAGCAAGCAAGATATGCTCGTTATTATAAACCGCTACCTTTTTCCCACACTCTCAACCATGAGGCTTATAAGCAGGTGAAGCTTTTCTGTGGATTTTTCCTAACTGCCAGAGGGGGAGGACAATTTACACGAATGTTTAAAAAAATCAGTAGAAAGAAGAAGAAACCTTTTATTGTATCAGAAGTATTTTAGAAAAATACAATTAATTAAGAGCTTTTACAGGAAAATGTAATGTAGTAGACTTAACCTGTAAGTTTGCAATTACAGGTACATAGTTTTTTAATAATAAAAGCCCTTTATCTTAAGTGGGCCTGTCTGAGGCATGAAACTGCAGTGCTGAGAATTAATCCCACTCTGGCCCTGGTGTATGGTGAGAAGGAAGTCTTGGCAGTCTGCGACTGCTGCACCAACGAGGGGTGTTCATTGGTGCTAAAGAAATAAAGTGAATTGAATGTGTGTAAAAAATTTGATCTGGGCAATTCTCTCCTGAGAGTTGTAGTGTCCAAAGACTCTTTACCTGAACTGTGGATCTCTGAAATACCTACAAATGCCTTGGAATAACTCTTCTCCCAACAAAATGACTTGTAAAAAAGCAAAAAAATACATTCAGGATTTTGGTTTGAACATGATCAAATGTGGAAAGGTTCAAGGATATACTTTTGCTGACAATTTTAATGAATACATCTAAAATCCTGACAAAAATCTGTTGTGTAAATGCCTTTTTTATAACAACACAAAATGTAAAAATTGCTGAATAATAAAGGTGATATCATTACATGTCTTTCTTCATATAATTAAATCCTTTTTAATTTAATATGACTTTCTACAACTGACTTTTCTGCCTGAGATCCCTCCCAATGCTCCAGGTGAATCCCCATCTGTTGAGGCTTTTGATCAAGTAGTATCTATGCTGCTTAGGAGACAGGTGAACTGATGGGTAACGGTCCCGCTGAGAGTCCTTCTGTCTATCCTGACAAGATCAGGTAGGAGAACTTTTTGAATTGTTATGCAATGTCTTTCTCAGATGGCTTATTCAAATTTATATCACACTTATTCGAGTTACTATTTGGGAAACCTATAGATTATTTTGTATTTTAAAAGTAATAAGACAATGTTGAATAATTCTTTAAGGAAACTTTTACTACCATTGACGGTTACATTTCCTTAATTCTGACAAAAATGATTAGGTTTTGATTTATAATTTGTCTAGATATTGTAAAAGTTAAATGAGTGAGATGATTTCATTTTCCATGAGTAAAAGGTTTGTCCAAACTAACTCTATCCACCAGCAGGAGCTTTCAAGGTGAGTGGCGCCTCACCTGGAATGTGGAGGAGAGGTTACGGCTGTGCTGATTGGCGGGTTAAAAGTCTGTGAAAGTGGACAGTGCTTAGACGAGATGGCTCCCATCGTGTTTGTTAACTTATTAAACACAATAAGTGGCATAATAAAAACCCAATGCCAGCCATATCGTTCAGTTGCAGACAGCTCTGCCCAACACAGCAGACATTTATCCCAGCCCATTAGCACACTGTAAGCTCTGGTCCACTTTCCAGGTTAGGCGCTAGTCATCTCGAACTAACCTGCTGATGGAGTGAGGCTGGGCAAGTGGCAGCGTAACCACCTATGCACTAAATATCACCACACAGTTGTTAATTCTGTTGAGACTGGCCAATAGGAACACACACCTGCCCATTACACATTTTTAACCTCGAAAGAAAAAGCCTGAATCAAGAGCCAAGACTTTGAGTTTTGACAGAACAAGAAAAAGGTTTTGAGATAAAAAAAAAATAAAACAAAAACTATTCTTGAGAGAAAAAGTTTTCACTCTGATTTTGAAAAAAAAAGATATTTGAGAGTAAAAACAAATTTTGGGAGCGCTTTTGTTGCCGTGGAAATAATTTTCCAAATGTCAATTTATCTTTTATTTATTTTATGGCAAATAATTTTCTCTCAAAGCTTTTTCTTTAGTCTGAAATAACATCAGTTTTGCTATCAGTGTGGAAGTTTCTTCTCCCAAATACATTTATTTGATTTTCAAAATTATTTTCCCCTTTCAGATTGCTTTTTTTGTCTGACTTTGATAAAAACACAAAAATGACTCTGGTGCTGCTGTCATGGCTAAACATGAAACACTGAAAGCACAAAATAGCAAAAATTAATGTGCTAAGAATTTTGGAATTATGTTTTTAAGCTTCTACCGAAATGATCATGTTTTTGGGATTTTTGTCAGCAAAAACGGATGACGGGTACTAGCACTGCTACCTGTCCAGTCTAAATAAGCCCTTCAGACTCTGCGTCCATTAGAATGATCATGACATATATCTGTCTCTAAACCAGTAACTACTTTGCAATTAAATGATGCCAGCACTGCTGGTGATTACCTGGATCTTTATTATCCATTTAAAATCATTTCATGGCTTGGATCATGCTCTGTGAGAGTGAGAGACATCAGACAAGACAAACATTGCTGAGTTACTCAGGTAGGGGAAGAGTAAGGACCTCTTTTCAATCAAAAATATAAACTTATGTTGCTGACTAAACAAAGTAGCTCTCAGTGGAATCTTAACTAATAAAATTAATGATACTTGAAGTTAAGATTCCTCTGAAAGCAACATTGTTTAGCAGACATGAACATAAATTTATATTTTTGATTGAAAAGGGGTTCTTATAATCAATTTATAGAACTTTTTCAGTCTAATGTCCATTGCAATGGACATCGGCAGTTGGACGAATTAGCAAACACTCATATAGTTGCTGTCAGCATGCAAATAAAAAAATAGCAAAAGACCAGTTGTCATGGCTTCCAACTTTTTGGGTGCTGGCAGTGCAGAGGTGGGACAAAAAAATGGCCCAATGTTTCATCAACTAAGTCTGCACCATGCAGAGATATGATCGAACAAATTCACCCTGAGGATGATCACACAAGTATGGATGCTTGGTGCCAGGGATTGCGGTTTAGTCAAAGAGTCATTGCAGTCAAGTGGTTTTCCTTAGATAGAAAACTTTGAAGCTGACATGAATCTGACTGGATGATCTAGTTGAAAAGTCTCTGCGTTGTGGATTTGTGCTATAGAAATAGGCTTAAATGAATTGAAATGTCATCAAACATGCTTTTGACATGGCTGTGACCAGAGTGCGAAATATGGGGGGGCCCGGGGGGGCTCGACCCCCCCCCCGATTAACCCCTGAAAGCCTCAAAAGCAAAATTTAAGGGGGGTCTTAAATTGTGTCAAAAAAAATTAAAATAAAATGTTCTGGCTCCTTAGGAAGCCGTTGCTCATATTTGCGTATTGTTTCTAAGTTATATACTATAAGCTTTCTTATGTATAATATTTGATATATTCTTATTTTGCAAGCACTGGAAGTTGAGCAGTTGGTGTCTTCCTGTTTAACGAGTAAACACTGCATAGCTACATCTCTCTGTGCTGCGTTTTTGGCCAGTACAGCATGTAATTTGATGTGAAGGGTGTAATTCGTTTATGTACATATAGTACTATGTTTCATGTTGTGTTTGGAGGTTTATTGCAAGAAAGGTCACCGAGAAGAGAAGTTTAAAAAGACGCTAGCATACGCGCTAACTAGCCGTTAGCGATGCCGCTAGCTAGCGGCTAATGTTAACATGTTGTTTGTGTCATTATGTGTTTCTGTACATATTCAGGGAATATGTTGAGTTTATTATTTAGGAGAATTGTGCCTGTTTATTTGGAATTGTGCCTGTTTACACAAAGACTTATGCACATTATTTCTTTGTTGCAGTTTTACCATTCATTCATCCATCCATACCAGCCAATAAATCCAAAGAAAAGGCTAACTGTGTGGTTATTGGAAATTATGGTTATCTACCTGCTAAGCTAAGAATGAGGGCAGGACATAAAAATATTTTTTTGTCGCTAATGGTCACTAAAATGTTTTTAAGCTCAACATGTCCAGTATTAAAATTCAAAACCTTTATTCACAAACATGCTGTTTTTTGCGAAGTGGAGCCAGCCAATCCTGTTCGCGTATGCAAATTAGCCATGTGCTTTTCCACAGTTAATAACACGGGCAAGAGGGAACAGATTGCGGAACAGATTTTGTGAAGACAGCAGGTCTTCACTCCTGTTTTTGGACCTCAACGGACCTCCTCTGGACAAATTTGACCCATTTCCATTCGTCAGAAACTGGATTAAAGCAGGACATGTGGGTGCATGAAAGAGAGAGACAGACAGACAGACAGACAGTCTTTGTACGTGTGTGTTTTCATAGACTGACTGTCTGTTCAGGCTCTTGCACGCTCCACCAGATTCACAGAAAGCTTCATCCACCAAGCTGTCAGGAAGCTGACCCCCCCTCAAAAAAAAAAAATCACTCCGGACAAACTGTCTCCTGCACTACCATTTTTTTTTTTTTTTTTTTTTTTTACTCAAGATATTTTTTATTGAGTTTTACATAAACAAAAAGCAGAGCACAGTTATAAGATGTTGCAAGGTAGGCTTATAGAAATCAATTGAACAAGTTGCTCATACAAAAGTTTGTTAAAGTAAAAGAAATATAAGCTTCACAAATAGAGAAAGTAGCACAACAACTACAATAAAACAAGTCAAGTAGTGAAGCACAAAGATATAATACAATAAAACAAACAAAATAACCCCTTCCCCATCACCCAACCCGTCACTGCCAAAACTATATGATCACTCCACAACATTCAGGACCTGCCTAAGATGGAATCAGTGCAGTTTAGCTTGTCTGAGCAATTAAAGAGCTGGAAATGCTTTCAAGAAATGGCCCCACAAACGCTTGCCCTGCCATATATATGAGGATATGGCAGAATCCAACTGCTGAAAAAATGAGCCAGCAATAAAAATTGGTAAGGTTTGAAAAAGATATAAGAGTTTGGGTAGTATGACCATTTTAATAGAATTTACACGTCCAACCAAAGACATTGACAAGGGTGACCACTGTAATAGTAACCGTTTAATCTGATTTAGTAAAACAGCAAAATTTTCTTTGAATAAATCCTTATACTTTTTGGTAACTGTGACTCCGAGATAAGTGAATTTATTATATTCCAATTTAAAAGTGAGATTAGCGAGATCTAAGGCTCGTGCTGCCTCATTAACAGGGAAGAGCTCACTCTTACTGATGTTTAGTTTATAGCCTGAGAGATTACCAAAATGCAAAATGACTGAGCAGCGCCAGGGCAGGAGGGAGCGAGCGAGTCAGTTGGATTAGATATATACAGCAGAAGATCATCCGCATAGAGGGAGACCCTGTGCTCCATACCTCCCCTCCAGATACCAGATATGTCTTTGCAACTGCGAAGTGCTGTAGCAAGGGGTTCTATAGCCAAATTGAAAAGCATGGGACTCAGGGGGCAACCCTGGCGGGTACCACGATACAATTTAAAAGGACTTGATATTTGGGAATTAGTACGAATCCTTGCGGTAGGCTGGGAGTAAAGCAACTTAATCAATAAGTTAAAGGCAGGACCAAAACCAAATCTGTCCAGCACAGCAAATACGTAAGGCCATTCGACACGATCAAATGCTTTTTCTGCGTCGATTGTAATCACACATTCGGGCCTATCTTCAGGACCAGAGTAAAGAATGTCAAAAAGCCGCCTAATGTTAAAATATCCCTGCCTACTTTTGATGAAGCCAGTCTGATCGGTAGAAATAATAGTAGGAAGAATACTGTCTAGCCTATGAGCAAGGACCTTTGCTAGGATCTTAGCATCCGTGTTTAAAAGTGAGATGGGTCTATATGATGCACAGTTAGTTGGGTCTTTGCCTTTCTTTGCAATGAATGTGATACAAGCCTCAGTAAAAGACTGAGGTAGCTGACATAATTTACACGACTCTAAGAAGACAGAACAAAGTACCGGTGAGAGTAACATGGAGAATTTAAAAAAAAAATTCAGTTGGGAAGCCATCTGGGCCAGGACACTTGTTTGACTGCATTGATTTAATGGCCGCCATTATTTCTGCCTGCGATATGGGCTCCTCCAATCTCTTTCTAGATTCTGCTGAAACTGTAGGAATATCAAGACCGTTAAGAAAACCAGAAATTACACTAGAATCCACATGCGCCTCAGAAGAGTACAATTTGGTGTAAAATTCTTTGAAGGTCCTGCACTACTATTACCATATTTTCACGACCATAAGGCGCACCGTACTAAAAGGCGCAGTCTCAGTTATGTGTGCCATTTCTGTATTCAACACACACATAAGACGCACCGGACTATAGGGCGCGTTTTTTATATACAGGTACATGTCTCTACTACCTTTAAATACCTCTACTGCGTATTTAAAAGTAGAGCAGGAGCAAAACTGAGTATGACTGTGCTTTATTCATGTATTTATTACAAAGTATTAATCAAACCTGGGAGCAGGCCGTGAGACAGACACATCGCTGATGACAGAGCGCTGTGATTACTCCTAAATTAACTAAAAATCCTGAAACCTGCCGACGGAATATGTTCGCTTTTATTACCGGTATCCTGGTGCCGGCAGTTTAAATTATTAAGATGAAAAACACCTGCCAGCCGCTGCTGTTGAAGGGATTTCTACTGTCGGTGTACCGCTGGTATGTGGGGGTCTGAGCGCCTCTGACAGAAATAGTATAGGCAGGATGATAATCTGGATGAACTGACTGCAATGACTAAGTTTTCAGGTGGACTTTCTCACTTAAAAACATATTAAAACTACTTTATTCCCACTGATCACAGCAAATATAGCTGCAAGATTTAGATTATTCAGATGAAAAACACCTGCCAGCCGCCGCGGTGAAACCGGAGGCGACCCGGCCCAGAGGCTGCTGTTGAATTAAGTTTTCAGGTAGAAAAATAGAGCGGGAGCAAAACTGAGTATGATTGTGCTTTATTCAAGTATTTATTACAAAGTATTAATCAAACCCATCAAAGTCATCATCTTCTGTTTCTGAATTAAACAGCTGTGCTAAATCAGACATGCCAGTTTCCCCTTCTTCGCTGTCAGAGTCACTTTCCCTGCCGGGCGGCTCCTCAGAAATAATGCCGGGTTCACACCGATGTCGAGCGGTTGAAGTTCCTTTGTCAGACCGCCCGGGATAACAGCGAGCACAGCGTTCATTTGATTCACCTTTTTTTTCCCATCGGCTGTTAGATGGGCACGCATGGAGTCACAGATTAACAGCGATGGTGATGCGTGGGAAAAAACAGCCTGGTCTCCTTACATTCACCTCCCTCAGCCACTCTTTCATCATCTCCTCATCCATCCAGCCCTTTTCATTTGCCTTAATATCATATGTCATCAGAGCGATGTGTCTGTCTCGCTGTCAGCTCCCAGATCAGCTTCTCTGATTGGTTGATGCGGCGCTTCCAGCAGCAAAACTTCAATTTTTCCATCTCAAGCAGCACGCGCTGCCCCTGCTGCTCAAAACGCGCTGCGGGACCTTTTGCTGCGCCTTTACGCGCGTCAACCATTGACTTTGCATGTAAACTCGCTGCTTCTGCTGTGTTCGGTTCACACCGATGTCAAGCGGTTGAATAACAACGCACAGCATTCATTTGTTTCACCATGTTTTTCTCATCAGCTGTGAGATGGGCACGCATGGAGTCACAGATTAACAGCGATGGTGATGAGTGGAAAAAAACCACCTGGTCTCCTTACATTCAGCCACTCTTTCATCATCTCCTCAATGAGTTGGTCTCAAAAGTCGCAGTTACAACACACATAGGGCGCACCGCACCAAAGGGCGCACCGCACATTTTGAGGGAAAAAAAAGAAGTTTATGTGCGCCTTATAGTCGTGAAAATACGGTAATACTATATTTATTTATTGTTCTTTTGCACTGTTAGTGTTACAAATGTATATCTTACATAATTGGTAATAATAATAATTTTTCTGCTGCCATTACCATCTGCCTTTTTGCACTAGCATAAGTATTGCATATTTTATATTATTGTACATTTTATATTTTATTGTGAAATTGAATGTTTAGTATTAGGAACTGATCTTATCTATTGTGCCTGTGCACTTTATCTGTTTCACTGTTGGTGAAAGAGAAACGAACGTCCTCTCGAGTCCTTGTATGTCTGGTGAATCTGAAGAATTGACATTAAAGCTGAACTTTGAAATGTTATAGGCCTACTGCATATTGAGAAAATTTAGATTGGTATTGTGCAACAATCGGGAGATGGGGACCCCCCCAAATATTGACAGGTATTTCGCACACTGGCTGTGACCAACAGTTGGTTGGAATATAGAATGGACACCAAGACGGCCAACATCAAGAATTTAGCCCACTGTCTGTTGAGAGTCCATAAAACATTGGAAGCAAAAGGCGGAAGACACAGTATGTCTTCAGAACCACACCATGGGCCTTACAGACCAGTTCATAGACCAGGGTAATGTCTTTGCAAGTACAGTTTCCAGGTGAATTCCAGGTTTCAGTTCATCAGCCGAATGTAAACAGGGGAGTTACGTTTTGGAAGTTCCATGTCTGTTTATTGAAGGCAAAACTAATGATTTCAGGTAATCTCATATACAATCATGCATCTATTGTGTCCAGATTGTATCATAGCATTTCTCTCAATGTGATGCATCTCTCAAGTTCATGTGCATCATCAAAACAGACTGAAAAACATGCAGTTGCAGATGTTTATGTCATACCTGATTACCCACTATATGGAAAAATGCATCCTAACTCTTTAAGTTTTTCTGAATTTTTTTAGCCCTTCTTTTGCAGGAATCCATTGTAATGGATATGAAAAGATACTAATAAAAACAGGAGACAAGACTTTGGTGGCTGGCTGACTTTGCCGTCAGCCCACGGTTAAAGAAAAAAAAAAAAAAAACATTTCAACTATGATTTTATGTTAGAGAGGAGTCAGATTTAGTTTTTTATGTATTTATTTTTTTATTTTATTTATTTATTTATTTTTGGCCTAGCGGAAAAAATGCAAGTCTGAAGGGGTTAAACTTTTATAGAGGCGGGTATGAGAGAAGTCAAATACCAACGAGCAACTTTTTTTTGGCTTACCTTTTCACACTTATGTTCAGCTTTGGGACATCAAAATGATGCAAATCCAAACAATATTTACTATGAGCAACATAGCATAAACATTGCATAGACACTGAGAAGCTGAAAGAATTTATCATTGTGTGAATGTAATAATTTACTACCTTTGAGCACTACAGCTTCATACATTCTGTATAAGGACTTCTGTGGTGATTAATAAGTTAAAGCAATTACACATTCATCACCTTTATTGGTTTATCTTTTTTTGTGTGTGCATGTGTGGGTGTGTGTGTGTGAGTATGTATGCCCAACTCATTCTGTCAGACAAAAAATACTATTTATATCCGTGAGATTAATTTTGCCTACTCTGTAAAACAGTATGAGAGAGATAGAAAATTGAATTTGAGACAGCTGCTGAATGCCAAGTGGGTCAGTTCATGGAGTTAACCCATTTAGAATTAGATGTATGCTTTTCGTAGTCCTTAAGTTAATGCCAATAGGCTACATTTGAAATACAGTCCTGCAACCTGTCACTGCAAATATTTTTCTGCAGGCTTTTTACTTAAAAAAGTTTCTTAGGTCATAAACTGTCTGGATTATCAATTAAAATCCTATTAATTTGTTCTTTTTTAAAATCCTTTATTTTCAAAACAGTAATACAATTACATGAACTCAATTTGACTTCAGTTTCACAGCCCAGTGCTTGGTCTGTCCAAAATTTCCGGCTTTTCATATTTGCAACAAAAGAGAACAAAAACAAAAAGAGAGAGAAAAGATGGGGACAATGGGGTACTATTTTGAATAAACATATATGTACATTGCCATAATAGCATATAAATGTGTTATATCAAACCCGGGTTTCTTAACCCTGGTCCTCCGGGCCCAGTGTCCTTCATGGTTTAGATGTATCCCTAATCAAGAAGACCTGATTCAAATGAGTGCAGTACCTCCTGGTAATCACCTTTTCATTCAGGTCAGGTGTGAGGAGGCAGGGTAACCCCTAAAACATGTACAGTAGGACAGTGGGTCATCAGGACCAGAGTTAAGAAACCCTGGGATAACCAATTCTCTTAATGCAAACAATCTCTTTTTTTACCATTTCTTTTTGAGTACAATATCCATGTTTCAGTAGGTCAGTATTGGACGTCCATTTTACCCATAAAATGGTTAACTTGTTCAACTGTAAATGGATTGAGAAGGTTCATCTTTCAAACTGGTAGAATTCATTAACACACTATGTCAGTTCTTCTAGAGAGAGGGCAATAGCGCAGAGCCAGCGTCTGTTTTTTTAAAGGCTGTAATTGAAAGTTACCTTGTCAAGTAGAGATTCTGTATCACCTAAAATAAAGCTGGCAGATTTAAAAGGTGTTCTTACATCAAAAATACTCTCAATATTTTTGTTTATTTCTATCCAATATTGTGTCATTAATACATAATCCCGAAATATAAAGGGATTGTTGGGTTCTGTGTTTCCACAGTACCTCCAGCACGTAAGCTCACCCTTAGTACTCAAAATGATTAAATAAAATGCTTTCCTTTTTCGATTTATTATTACATATAAGGTTAAAGGGTTTTTTTTTTTTTTTTTACTCATAAAGCCTTTATAAGGCTGTAATATAATGGCCATTTTGTTTTTTGTGTAATATGCCATCAAATTTTATTTAGGAATGATTCATGCTCATCTGGATCATTCAAGAATTTCCTGACTGAGATTATACCTGTTAAAACATATAATAATTTTACTTCTTCAGGTTATATCATGACTTAAGTGTCTGAAAATATTTTATTTGACCAAAATCCATTATTGTTTTCTTTTACCTTTAGACAGTCAATTACAAAATGCATTGTCAGTATGGTTTGGTCTGAAGTTATGGTCATAAACACACCATCGTATAATTTTTTTGGTTAGTTTGTATTTCTGTTTTACATCTGACCAAATTGTAATGTTTTTCAGGCTTAAAATGAATCTGTTTGAATCCCCAAGATTGCTAGTAGAGAGACCATCATTCCAGAGCTAATGGAATGTTCTTCCATTGAGTATACAGGTGCTGGTCATAAAATTAGAATATCATGAAAAAGTAGATTGATTTCAGTAATTCCATTTAAAAAGTGAAACTTGTATATTATATTCATACATTACATACAAACTCATATATTTCAGATGTTTATTTTGTTTAATTTTGATGATTACAAATGACAACAAATGAAAATCTCAAATTCATCATATCAGAAAATTAGAATATTACTGAAGACCAATAAAAACAAAGGATTTATAGAAATGTTGGCCAACTGAAAAGTATGAACATGAAAAGTATGAGCATGTACAGCACTCAGTATTTAGTTGGGCCTCCTTTGGCCTGTATTACTGCAGCAATGCGGCGTGGCATGGAGTCGATCAGTCTGTGGCACTGCTCAGGTGTTATGATAGCCCAGGTTGCTCTAATAGTGGCTTTTAGCTCTTCTGAATTGTTGGGTCTGGTGTATTGCATCTTCTTCTTCACAATACCCCATAGATTTTCTATGGGGTTAAGGTCAGGAGAGTTTGCTGGCCAATTAAGAACAGGGATACCATGGTCCTTCAACCAGGTACTGGTAGCTTTGGCACTGTGTGCAGGTGCCAAGTCCTGTTGGAAAATGAAATCTGCATCTCCAAAAAGTTGGTCAGCTGCAGGAAGCATGAAGTGCTCTAAAACTTCCTGGTATGTGGCTGCGTTGACCCTGGACCTCAGAAAACACAATGGACCAACACCAGCAGATGACATGGCACCCCAAACCATCACTGACTGTGGAAACTTTACACTGGACTTCAAGCAACGTGGATGAAGTGCCTCTCTTCTTTTCCTCCAGACTCTGGGACCTTGATTTCCAAAGGAAATGCAAAATTTACTTTCATCAGAGAACATGACTTTGGACCACTCACCAGCAGTCCAGTCCTGTTTCTCTTTAGCCCAGGCAAGACGCTTCTGACGCTGTCTGTGGTTCAAGAGTGGCTTGACACAAGGAATGCGACAGCAGAAACCCATGTCTTTCATACGTCTGTGTGTGTTGGTTCTTGAAGCACTCACTCCAGCTGCAGTCCACTCTTTGTGAATCTCCCCCACATTTTTGAATGGGTTTTGTTTCACAATCCTCTCCAGGGTGCGGTTATCTCTCTTGCTTGTACACTTTTTTCGACCACATCTTTTCCTTCCCTTCGCCTCTCTATTAATGTGCTTGGACACTGAGCTCTGTGAACAGCCAGCCTCTTTAGCGATGACCTTTTGTGTCTTGCCCTCCTTGTGCAAGGTGTCGATGGTCGTCTTTTGGACAACTGTCAAGTCAGCAGTCTTCCCCATGATTGTGTAGCCTATAGAACTAGACTGAAAGACCATTTAAAGGCTTTTGCAGGTGGTTTGAGTTAATTAGCTGATTAGAGTGTGGCACCAGGGGCCATCAATTTTGAACCTTTTCACAATATTCTAATTTTCTGATATGATGAATTTGAGATTTTCATTTGTTGTCATTTGTAATCATCAAAATTAAACAAAATAAACATCTGAAATATATGAGTTTGTATGTAATGTATGAATATAATATACAAGTTTCACTTTTTAAATGGAATTACTGAAATCAATCTACTTTTTCATGATATTCTAATTTTATGACCAGCACCTGTAAAGTTTTTTTTGCATAGGTTTATCAGAGGTTTGATTTCCCTAATATAAAGGTAGCTCTTTAGTCCCTGGTTTTCTTTTAAAAGTTTTACCGTTTTAAATCTAATTATCTTTTTCTTCCCTCTCCAGTGTATCCCACTTTGTATTAGTTTGTCCAAGAATGTTATATTTTAATGAGAGTTTGTGCTTTTCTGTCTGTTTATAGGATAACTTGAAAAAATATGAACAGATTTTCAATGAAACTTTACCTCATGCCGAAGAACAATCCAGTCAATTTTGTTGATGATCCATGTCATAATCAAGATACAATTCTTTAACATTGTGAGATATTGACTGAGGGTAGCAGCAGTAACAATTAACAGCTTCAGTAGTGGACTTCAAAAGTCATAATCAGGACGTGTGAGTTTTACCTATACAGTAGGTGTAGGTCACAATATGGGGCAAAATGTACTGTTTGGCACAGGTCTACTGTACCTGCTCTGAGTGTTTTTTCTTAATTATACTGGAAAGGCTTGGAACAAGCAGATAATTCTTGTTAATATGTTTGTTTTTACAGATTCTATTCTTTGAGTTAAGCTCATCATAAGTATGACTGTTGTTAAAGAAAAATGATTATTTTTAGTTTTTAATACAGTTAATCTTATGGCATGTGTAAAAGGTATGTTGAGCACTCTCATTTTGAACATATTTCTTAATTTTGAACAAGTTTGTGAAGATAACCTTTCCTTGAACCAAAGGACTGAATTTAAGTTTGTTCCTGAGAATTTATGGCAGGAAGAGGCCCCCGCATTCCAACAGCTATTCTGTGAGGTCTTATCTCATGTTTTCTTTAGCCAGATGTTTGCCGTAAATTAGGGGAAGCTCTAAGTTTTTCTGAGTGTCAGAGATACTGTAGCTCCTGGTTGGAGGAGCAAAAGCCAGCCTTATTTGAATAAATTAAATACAAGAGGTTAAAACTTTCTACATAGAAGTAACAATTCAGATTTGCTCTTGCAACTCTCCAAAGATGTCTTTGTACGTCTTTGCTTTCTTTCCTTCTCTCCATTTATGTCAGGTAATTGAATGTATGTCTCCGTTGTTCTGCAGTTTCTGGTCTAAGTTTGTGCATTGTCTTATATTGGATTAAACTCTGTAATTCTGTGACGTCAACACGCATTGCTGGTTTTCCTTGTGGCCACACGCGGCTCGCCGAGAAGAACCTGGGAAAGGAAGAGAAGCCAACCTTTTTCCAAAGTTAACTATTTTAGAATATTTTCTTCCTTAACAATTGGGGGCTCGTGCCGGTTCTGGAATCTCGGTGGGCGGCTGTTTGGCACTGATTGATCCGTTTCGGCCCAATGCTTCGGTGTGGTAAGACAGTATTTGATTATTTTTTAGTTGTCTGAAGCGCCGTGTGGTTGGACCGTGGCTGATTGCTCTTGCTGTGTGCGGCCTCACAGAATTTAGAAGCTGCAGAGGTAGATAGAATCCCTCCTAAAAGAGTCGGTTGTTTAAGGATTTGAATAAATACACATTACAGGGAACTTTGGCTAGTTCAAACAGAGCCTTTACGTTAACTCTGATTTTAAGCTGGGTTTTTTATTATATTCTTTACCCTGAGGATTCATGCCTGTGCCTCAATAAAAGAATTTCGGGTGTCTGTGTATTGATTAGCAGGGGCTTGTATCAGCCCGGAGATTATGGTTCATCTCCAGTGGACTTATAATTAATTGTTTGGGTTAATTGGACCGAGTTGTATCACTCATGGAAAAAGGACTAATAGGTTGGATCACCTTTCTCTGGCATTCTGAATCGAGTTGGTAGTAGTATAAAGGACTGAGAATAATTAATTTAGCAGGATGAATCACCTTAAAGGACTGATAGCAGGTTGAATCACCTTAACGGACTGAGAAGTTGAAATGAGAATAAAAGGGATTTGTAAAAGTGAAGTTGGAAAATTAAAAGATGCGTCATACATTCTTTTAGCCGGCGCCTGACATTTTCTTTTCTTTTCTGTCTTTTCTTGACTGAACTACGACGTCTGTGTTTCTGTGTTTTGTATGTTTCTTTGTGTTTGTGTGCGTGCTTGGCTGCGGGTTGATCTATGGCTGTGTGTCTGTCTTCCCCCGTTATATGTTCCACCACGCGCTGCTGTCTATTTGTCTGTCTGTGTCTGAATTGTGCTGAGATTGTGCGGAAGTGATTTGTGTTTCAAGATTGTGTTATGAAATATTTTCAAATGTTTTTGCTGGATGTTGTATTACTAACTTTCTGTTAAAATGTGCTTCTGTGGGACAGAGGTTTCTCCATTTTGGTTAAAAGTTTTGTTTCACAGCAGGGGGATTGATTGACCCCCCCATTTGCATTTTGGGAGTGCTTCAGTTCTGTTAGCACTGACATTTCCAGCTCACTCTTTCAGGATTCTTGGATTTTGATGTGAATTACTTTTAGAACTGTGTTTTGTGTTGAAATGAGAAGTACAAAATAACAGATTTACAGATGTTTTTACTTTCTCAGCGGAAGAAATGTGTGGCATCAGTTCCAGGATGGAGCACTGGAATGATCCAATTGTTTTTTTTTAATAATATTGTAACATTGACAATCACTTCAATTTCTAGGTTTCCTGACACAGGAGGGAACACCCTCACTGTGTGGAACAAGAGAACAAAAACGAGAACATATGGATGTTTTTCTGCTTGACAGTGTTTTCTACACTGTTAATGTAGGACATGTTGAAACACTAATGAATGACTTTGTTTCTTGTAGGACGATCTTCGTGTGCA
This sequence comes from Cyprinodon diabolis, assembly GCA_030533445.1. Lineage (NCBI taxonomy): Eukaryota > Metazoa > Chordata > Actinopteri > Cyprinodontiformes > Cyprinodontidae > Cyprinodon > Cyprinodon diabolis. The sequence continues at coordinate 16,024,051 of CM060069.1, forward strand.
GCCCATTTTGCATATTACATGACCACATGAACGGTTTTTGGGTTTTCCTACAGGGGGTCTAGGTAGTCCTTTGATAACAGTGGGCTATCATGAAATACGGTTGTGTGTATAATATGGAGTTTTTAAAACAGGTTCACTCAAAACTGAACAATATTAGAACTATTGGATAATTATTTTTTTCAACCATGGTGTTATAATAATTGTGTTTAAGACTTTCACAGGACGAATTTTGGTTTGAAATCTGGGGTAACATCCTGCATCTTTCTTACAATGGGGTGTTGATGAGTCTGCTTGAGTGTGAATGAGAGTGAATGTGTAGGCAGAGGGCCTTTGATGGGTTTTAGGAAGCTCTATGTCAATATGACGTCACTTTAGTGAGTAGCTGTGTGATCTTTTTGTTATTTTAAACTATTAGGGACAGTAAAGGTTTTGTTTCATAAATATACTTTTATTACTGCTTTACGGACAATTTTAAGGTAAAGACGATTACATATTTTGGTGTCACAATCTGGTTGAAGCTGAATCATCTGCTTGTGCAGTGGAATTAATATGAAACGAGAATTCAGCCTTGGCTTAAAGCAGATAAATGTCGTTATTAGGAAACTGTGTTATCCACTTTGACTAACAACACTAACAAACTAACCTAAATTCTAACTAAATTAACTTGGTTTATGTTTCATATGGGTAACTGATTGGACATGTTGAAATTTTAGCATAATGGGGGAAAGTTCTTCTAGTTTTGTTTTCCACCTCTAAATTGTTTTTCTTTTGGAAATAAGAAAACACAGGGGGATGTTATAAAGATAAGATATTACAGATGGAACTTTGAAATTTACATCATCTAGTTTGAATACTAGATGGAAGATTGGAGAAATGGTGGAACATCTTATAATATTTTGTTTTTTCAGCTAATTATTATATAACAGTGACAGATTCCAAATTGTTTTCAAAATGATAATTTTATTATATCGCCAGGGGGAGAAGGAGAAGTAGACCCTATTTCCTGGTAAATTTTTGGATATGGTTAATTGTAAATTAGTTAATCAATAATTTTGATTTTTTCGATTCAACAATAGTGAATTATGGATTTCTTTAATGTAGAGTCATATGGCCTTCCTGTTTGACTAAAATATGGTATATGTGATATAGAAGCTTCTACTAAATTCGATTTGATCATCTAAAATTGAACGATTTCAAATAACATCTATGCCATGTTTATTTACATTTAAAATTGTTACTAGATTTCTGCATCACTGCTGACTTTGATTATATACAGTTGGGTGTAAATTGTTAATTTTGAGGAAAATCCTGGTTAAAACTGCTATGAAATTCAAATAAAATGTAAATAATTTCTGAAATTTTAAAATAGGACTTTGTCTTGAACCGTGGGACAATGATAAGGATGTTTGGTATTTAGTAGAAGAATATGAAATTCATAATTATTTGACAAAGTGCAATTCCATCACAACCTTTATTAGTGTCAGTACTAGGACATTCTAGAGTTTGTTCTAATTCTTTAATGAGTTTGTGAGGTTGTGATTTTAAAATTTGTAGTGATATTTGGCACAAGCAGAGTGAATGTCATCGAGGTATTGACGTTTATTGATTTTGAACAGTAAGTGTCATTATTTTCTTAATTCTGGCACATCTGATCGTGGACTATTTTAACACATTTCTATGTTTATTCTTTTTGCAGTTCAGGATTTGGGGCGGTTGGCCGTTTGTGCTATAACAACAACAAATCTAGAGCCACACGGTAGGATGCATCACAAGATAAATTTTATTTATAATAGTGAAAGTTACAAAATGTGGCAAATATAAGTTTTGCTTTTTAATTACTTTGTATTATTTTTTTCTCTGGCAGTTCTCCTTCCTTCTGACTTGATGGCAATCTTGGGGAAAGGGTCTTTTAAGCTCAGAGATCATGGGACGATGTATTTGAAGGGATCTTCTTGATTACCACATCAGGCCACTGTTGTTGCTGAACAAAGATGCTGAACTGTGCCCATCTTCTGCTGGACTGCTGTATGTAAGCCAAAAGCTGTTGAACGATTACGAAGGTCAGCGAAGACGAACTGTTCTCCTGCTGTCACGTGAGGGCAAAGTGCTGCTCACAGGACCTGGCAACAGATGTCTCCTTTGAGTGTTGCTTTTCATACCTGGCTGAAAACAAAAGGGACTCAGGCGTTATCTATGGGAGTCTTCTACGGCTGGGAATCAGCAGTGAGTCGGGACCACAAAGATCATAGCCTTTTGTCCAAACCCGGAAGGGGGGTTTCAGTGGATGACTGGTCTGCTGGTTTCTACGTCCTGCTCTGTCGACCACGAAAGGCTGACCAAAGTTCATCAAAGCGGGACTGTATCCAGATGCTTCTGCACTGCGGGAATGACTGCTACTCTGGACACCTTCTGATTCAGCAGATAAAGAATGGGGCATGGCAAGTCGCTCAGCGGTGGTCCTGTTGTGTGTTCTCATGTTTGATCCTGGATTCTCACCTCTGATCATGTGACCTAGGCGCCAAAGCCCACTCCTGGGGTTCCCTTCAGTCTGCAGGTTGGAGACGAAATGGGTGCCAACTAAACTTGGTAGTGGTGAATAAGTTCTTTTTTAATTTTTGTAGTGCGTGATGCCATTGTTCTCTTCTTACTTTAGTTATAGCACTGATGCGCCCTGTTGTCTTCACATTCTGAACCATTGCAGTGTAATTCTGAGTGTTAAGGACACCCCATCTCCTGGGGTCAGAGGTTTTACAATGCAGTTTGAGGGTTGGTGTGCACCAACTGTTACAACACTGCATTCCTCTGAAATGCATTAACTTCCTCCATGACTCACTCTGTTTGTCTCACAAAATGCTAATGTGTCTTTTTTCCCTTCCTGCCTGAAAAGAATGGGCAGGGACTAACTATTGCAATTACATATTTTTTCTTAACCATAGCTGAATTGCATTGTGTGTTACTCTTCATCTACTAAGGAAGAGGATCTAAATTTTATTTACATAGTACAGTGGCTACCATTCAGTAAAACTAAATTTAAATTTAAATGGAATTTAACATTAAGGTGTTAAAGTGAATTGATGGGTGTCTATGCAGCTTATTGAGCTAATGACACCAAGTTCTGTGTTGATTTCATAAATTTAATCAAACATTAAATTCTTTGATTGAGGTGTGCAGATTGTAACAGCATCTGGGACACCATGTTTGAATTGCATCCAACTGTGTTACATGAGGCTAAAGTTAGTGGTGATAGCGGATTTCATCTCAATGAGTTGTATAGGATTTTTATTGTATTCTATGACAGAACAGTTGTTCTGTTATAGAAACAGGGGGACATGAATGGAATTGATCTAATAAGCAAATTTTTAGTTTGGATCTCTCTTTACTTTTCGGAAAAAGAGGTTATTGAAGTTAAATCAAAATACATTAAATGTTTTACGGTGTATTAGCAGCATTAAATATGAGCTAACTATTTTGATATGAAATAAGTAAAATTTATAAATTGAATATACTAAACTAAATATTACCTATCAAATAATTTACATAAAACAGTGTTGCTTAAACTAAGGAAGGTGATCGTTGGATTGTTGCATCTCTATTCATATGATTTAAAATAAGTTGTTTAACAAAGACATCCAGGAAGGTCTAAACTAAAGATTTACATCATTTAATAAATTTAGCTGTATCGAATCTCTCTCCAAAACTGAAAAGGCATTGATAATTGATAAACAATATAAAAAGGGTAATACATTATTCAATTAAATATTGTATAAATAGGTTTTCAAAAGAATAAATGGATCAAAGGTAAAAATGGTTGAAATTTTTGGGATTTAAAACTACGATTGGAATAAAGTAGGTAATTTTTGATATGTAGTGACAAGATTATCTATACTCATGTAAAACAGGCTGATCATTCTTTAAGGTTTTAAAAAATAGAAAATATGATGATTGAAATGAAATTGGTCTAAATTGGAGATTTACAAATTAACAATTATGGAACTGCTTCTAAAATACAGGTAAGTTTTGGGTTCAACATGATAGGAAACATTTATTTCTCATGTAGGCCTTATATAAAAAGAGGGTCAAAGGATTGATAAAATACAGCTCTAAAGAAGCAGATTTATAATACAAAAGGAAGACAGCAAAGCTGTCATAAAGTGTCGGATCAATCATTAACCAATCAACAGGGTTCTCTCCATATGAGCTCCAGACAGGATGGATGTTTCCAGGACCTGCTACCCGCATTCCAGGATGGAAAGGTGAGCTTGCACATTTATCTCATAAAGATTTCTTCAATGAGTTACAGGTCCTGGCAGCGGAATTTACAAAATACCAGACGACACAGGAACGTCCAGGCTCGGGACCAGTTCCGGGAATCGACTGGGTGCGCCTGAAGGTCATCAAAAGAAAGTGGTCTGAACCTCGCTTCACCGGACTATACCGAGTCATGAAGAGGATGTTTCATGCTGTCCGTCTGCAAGGAAAAAGGAGACACCGGGTTCCATTGGAGTCAGTGCATAGCAGCTGAGGAGCCACAACGCACGCTACAAGGCATACAGGAGAATCTACAGTCTCAACCTGCGGTCGAGGAGTGTCTGCAGGCACATCCCAACGCGGAGGAGGATCTGCAGTTCCAGGCAGAAGTGTAGCAGGGATTCCTGCCAAGACCACTTCATTTTCCTGAATTACAAGGCTTTAAAGGCCCGGACAGGCACAATAATCCTGTTCCGGTGTCCTTCCATTGAGAAAAGGAGATTGCAACCTCTCCTTAAACTCACTGTTATATTGGCACAATACTCCAATTTTCACTGAGCAACGGACACTCAGGTGGAAACCTGAGGTTTACAACCGAGGAGGAACACGTGAAGGATCAGGCTACAAGATCATCATTAACTTATCTTCTCTTTATTGCGTGTTTTCGTTTTTTGCGAGCTCTTAAAGAACATTCGTTTCTTTTTGCGCGTATTTTTGGATCGTTTCCTGACGAAGAATTCATATTCATTTTTGGAGGACTATCGAAGGAGCATAGAGACGAACTCTAAGTTCTTATTACTGAATCATGTGAAAAAAAAAAAGGTATTTTGTAATTTTTATGTGTTTATGATTTATTTTCTTTTTTTGATGTTGTTATTGTTTTGTATTGACAAATTGTAATTTTTGTGGCGAGTATTGTCTTTTAAGTTTCTTGGGCATTTTTTAGTAATTTCGAGATATCTTATTCTGGTTTTCTAATTTTATACTTGGGCTGATATTTCTATTGTGTTTTTTCTTCTATTGACATAACTGAGTTTTATGATTTTTCATATTTGATAAGTAAAATGTATTTCCAGTTTTAGTTTTTACTGGTTAAAATTTTGTGGTTCATCAGGTGAGTATTAAATTGTTGGATAGCGCAAGATACATTTGATAAGTTCAGATAATGGAGTTCAGCTTCAGACACATGACCTGGCCGTGGAGCTAGGAGGTTCTGTTTAAAACAGGGACTGTTATATAATTGGGCTAATGTTTTAGTTTTTTAGTATACTAAATAGTTTTTTGGTTCCTCTATTAGAAGGCTTAATCAATTTATTTGTGAGGTCTGTGTGTCTCAGACCTCAAAAGAGGGACTGTTAAAGAAAAATGATTATTTTTAGTTTTTAATACAGTTAATCTTATGGCATGTGTAAAAGGTATGTTGAGCACTCTCATTTTTAACATATTTCTTAATTTTGAACAAGTTTGTGAAGATAACCTTTCCTTGAACCAAAGGACTGAATTTAAGTTTTTTCCTGAGAATTTATGGCAGGAAGAGGCCCCCGCATTCCAACAGCTATTCTGTGAGGTCTTATCTCATGTTTTCTTTAGCCAGATGTTTGCCGTAAATTAGGGGAAGCTCTAAGTTTTTCTGAGTGTCAGAGATAGCTCCTGGTTGGAGGAGCAAAAGCCAGCCTTATTTGAATAAATTAAATACAAGAGGTTAAAACTTTCTACACAGAAATAAAAAATCAGATTTGCTCTTGCAACTCTCCAAAGATGTCTTTGTACGTCTTTGCTTTCTTTCCTACTCTCCATTTATGTCAGGTAATTGAATGTATGTCTCCGTTGTTCTGCAGTTTCTGGTATAAGTTTGTGCATTGTCTTATTTCTAAGTTTGTGCATTGTCTTATATTGGATTAAACTCAGTAATTCTGTGACGTCAACACGCATTGCTGGTTTTCCTTGTGGCCACACGCGGCTCGCCGAGAAGAACCTGGGAAAGGAAGAGAAGCCAACCTTTTTCCAAAGTTAACTATTTTAGAATATTTTCTTCCTTAACACTGTCCATCATTGTATATCCGGGCTAATATAACTCAGGAGATCCTCCTAATTACACCTAGCGAATTGGTTGTATCCTTTGGAATCAGATCACCAAGGTATTTCAGTATGGTTTGGTCTCATTTAGGCTTTCATTCTGCACAAAAGAAAGGGGTTATAATTAAATGTCTGTATCTGTGTTTTATTCAAAATAATTTATATCTCGAAATCACAAAATGCTCAAGCTGTGTTTGGTTAACAATTGGTTAACTTTTTTGCAATCAACCTGTCGCTGCTCTGTGCTTTGATCCACGTTAGCTAGATCAGCGGTGCCCAACCTTTTTTGCGCCACGGACCGGCTATATGTCAGACAATATTTTCACAGACCGGCCTTTAAAGTGTGGGGGGGTAGATACGATCAAATAAGATGATGCGACTGGCATAAAATCAAATACACACAGCATAAAAATAAAACTCACCATTATGTTGAATTAGTGGGAGCCCTGAGCTTGTTTCTCCGAAACAAGCCGGTCCCATCTAGGCGTAACCGGAGACAATGACACACAAAGTGTGCTCCTAATGTCCAGTCTGCTTTGTAGCTTTGTTTTGGTCGCTGTAACCGCAGAAAATCCCGCTTCACAAAGAAAGGATGTTATAGATAGGATGCGTCTTGACCTGAATTTACCTGCGTCAAGAGGCACAGATGCACCGACTGATGTAATTGGGAGACAATACCGCAATTTTTTATATTTTTGAAAATAAAACATCACTCAGACCTGTCAATAAATTATGTATATATATTTTTTTTTTCTGTGCAGCCCGGTACCAAATGACCGACAGACCGGTACTGGTCCACCGCCCGGTGGTTGGGGACGGCTGAGCTAGATGACCAGATTCACATGTGTATCACACTGATGCATGTCACAGGTAATAGGCAAGAAAGAATGTGACTAAATGGAAAATACATATCTAGACATAACTGTCATATGTACCTAAACACAGATTACAAACTTCAGCTTAGCGATGGTGCCCTAGAGCTGCATATAAATACTTTATTATGTATTGCTATTATGTCAGACATTAGCTACACCCCCCATTAGGATTTTTGAAAATCAGAAGAGATACACACATATTGCTGCTGTTTTTCAGTTGACCTCGTGAACGAGGGAGAAAAATCAGCTGATCCTCAGTCATAATGATTTGTGAAATTTTCTTCACCCCAAATTATCTGAGATAAAGAAAAAGAACAAAATAAAAGAAGAAAACAAATATATTCATTTAGATTAATCTTTCAACCTAATTGCACTTCATTGGTACAAACACGTAATAATATTCCTGGTTGGTTTTTGGTGGTAAAGCAAATCACAGTTCAGCCGTTTGTAACATAATCACTCTTTCTTTAGAATGATTATGTGTGAATATAGGGAGACCAAGATTTTTCTTCTTCATTGCCAGGGTGAAAAACAACCTTTCCCACATTTTGTTTTGTAATCTTTTGCAAACTGATGCTGCAAAATTACACAAAGCAACATCTTACGCAAGATAGTACATTTGCTGGCAGCACTCAGCTGATTGCTGAAGGCAGTAGCAGCAAACAGTCACCCTATATTTTATTTTTGAATTAAAATTCAAAAAGAAAAACAAAAGAAAAAACAAAGGGATTAAAAGCTCAGTTGTGTTCCAAACCATCTTCTCAAATTCTTGTCAGGCTCCAGATCTCCCAACGCTCTTTCACAACTCCATCCCTTTTCTCATGCAAATGCATCATTAGCGCTTTACTTGGAGAAGCATTCCACCACCTTCAGAGCTAAGCCTGTGTTGAAGATTCTTTTTTTTTTTTTTTTTCTTTTTAAAATAATTACTCATTGTTCACTTTCTGTGTAAGTCATTTACAATGACAATTCAATGTTGAAGGCTGGATGACCAATGATGGCCTTTGAGGTTTTTTTTTACCTTATTTGGAGGTTCTCTGGTCTGGGTGAAGATATTGAGAGCAGTTATGCTGTATTAGGGGTCACATCCTGAGAGAGCGTGTGGCTTTGTACACTTTCCGATGAACATTTTTCCTTAGATTAGAACGGGGTGATCAAAAAGATAATGAAATCGTTGTGTTTTGAGAATTTTTCTATCTGAGAGCATAAAAAAAAGCATATTTGTAATTAAATATTACATCATCAATGTAACCAGGTCTGTTAGCTTGATGAACCACTAACAGAGTGATCAGATAATCTGATAACTGATCTGCATAAAGAAAGTAGCTACATGAACTGGAAAGTGTAGAGAGGGAAGGCAGGAATACTTATACAATAATGACAATCTGCCCTATTTGCTTGGAGGCAAAACAAATATTCATAGGTCACTTTTATCTGCTCTATAGTGGATAGATCATCAGATTCACACATTCTCCAGATTGATGTGCATACTTGTATTATAGATAAACAAAAGTTGCATACAGCTTGATAAAAGCCCAACAAGTTTTGAATATTGGATTTGCGATGTAAACCCAGCAAGAAAAGACTTAAGATCCCTTTCAAGCCCACTTCAGGAAAACCCGGTGACAGTCCATTCCATTGCTCCTCTGGACCCAACGCTAGTCTGCCTGTCCGCCCTCCAACAAGTTCATTCATTTCTGGATTAAACTCCCACAAACTGGACCCAGTTTGCTGGGAAGACGTGAGTCTTCTCCAGCTATTCACCAGTCTCAGTCATTTTCCCTACGGGCCTTGAACAAACACAAACAACACACATATTTTTTTGCTTTTAATCTAACAATTTAGGTTATTCAACCATCAGTTTGCTTTAAAGTTATAATTTAGCTTTTTTTAAACTCCCCCTTTTATGCAATTTTATAGAAATAAAAGTTTGCACGTAAATCACTTTGGGTCTCTTAGATATGCTCTGCATGTGCGAACAGGTTTCCAGGAAGGTAGTAATGACCCTGGAATGGATGAATGATGTTCTCATTCGAAGAAAATTGAAATTTAACTCATCCAGAAATCAGTAAGATTCCTGTTTTAGAATAAGAGGATCAGTGGAAGAGGCAAATAGGTTATTTAATCAAATAATTTCCAGACTGTCATGTATTGTCCGGTAAACAAATCAAGCACAAATCAGGGTCAAACAGCCACAGCTTCCATTCAAAATATCAATGTATTTCATATTAACAAAAATCATTCAACCGAAGTCATTAGTTTTAGTTTGAAACTCTAGACTAAACTATGTGCTAAGCATAGAAGGAATATTACAAGGGTATACACTGGACAAATCTATTAGACTTTTTGTGATGATTTTTCAGAAGTATGAGAACTGTTTAAATAAGGCAGAGTTTTAGCCTCATCCTGCATCCTGCATCGTGTAGTACACAGGGGCTAACGAGGTGCTATTATCCTCTCATGACCTTCCAGATCAGGAATCATACAGTCAGATGAAAATCAAACATTTTTGTTACATCCCCTGGCTGGTCTAGGAGGTTTAAGGGACAATCATAAATTTAGACAGGGAATCGAGGAGTCAAAAAAAGGCATTGGATTAGGTTTTATTCTGCCATTTTTTTTAAAGAAATGTTTCTGTAAAATGGTTAATGCTTCAGGGAGAGCTCAGGCCAAAATAACAAAAAAAAAAAAAAAAAAAGAAAAAGAGAAGTGGACTTACCTACCTCAAACTAAAACCAAAATATACAAGCCTACAAATTAAGCTACCTGACAAGCACATAGACGGGAGAAAACTGGGGTTAAACAAAAGGAGGCTCTCCCCTACAAAAAACATCTGAACAGGTTTAGATGGCAGCGAATTAACTGCCTTTTAGATGCTACAACGACCACAGATGTGTATGGCAGGCCCTGAAGTACAGCTTCTTGAGGCTTAAATAGTGTGAAGGTGATCGCTGATTGGGCTGAGACTCCGGAAGCAGCATCCAATCTTGCAGGCGGAGCCTAAAACAGAACAAGGTGTTACTTGGGTGCAAAAAAACAAAATTACATCTTGGGGATGTAAAAGCTGCAATTTAGTCGGCCCTCGTTAGGTGAACATGACTGTACCTTTCTGCTGAAACAGACCTACAAGCTTATTTACCTCAGCCTTGTGTATGGTGCATGGGCAACAAGAAAATTCTTCTTCTTCTCTGACTTACTGTAACTTCAAAAAGAGGAGTCGGATCAGTGCCATCTCTATTGGGCTGAGTCCAATGTGTGGTTTTTGGTCATACAGCACGAGCAGTGAGATCAAATCAGATCATTATGTCGTTTAGTGAAAGAACAGATAACAGGAGCTGTTACATTTTACGCCCTGTGGTTTTATTGTTCAGTTTGAGCTTAAGCTGATAACAACGACACAGTGTATGCCAGCCCTTAGTTTTTAAACCTTTGTTTTACCTTTATAAACGATAACTGAAAACATGTCAGAGTGGAATGCCATGCAGTGACCCTCAGCCTCTTTTTAGCATGTCTTACACAATAGTAAACATTAAGTTTTAAAAGCTGCAAAAATAACTTAGCCAGATGTGTACCTCTGCTGATCTCAATCTGAGCATTGCAGGCCCACAACAGGAAAGCAGTTCTCCCATGCTCCAATTCTCAAGTGTCTGAAGTTGGCACACACGTCGGGACCGTCGGGCTTTCATCACTGCGATGGCTCGTAGCAGGCCAACTGTACTTTAACCACTACAATTCAATATGGACGACCCAAATTACCCTTGTGCATCATACACTGTGCACGTCTATTTCCCAGCTTTCAGCTCTCTGTGCCCATGGGCTTGCCCTTTGTCTGTCCTTCAGGAGCCCTCACAGGCGTAACCCATCAGTCTGGGGAGCAAGAACGTCACTTCTATGGGGGCCCAGTTTTGTTGGCCCCACCATTAGCCGGGTTGCCCAACCAGGCAGTAGGTGGCCCCCCTCAAAATTTCTTTAGAAATGTTCTAGTTTATGCTAATATGTCAATATGTTTCAAACCGCAGTAAGATCTTAAAAGAAAAATGTATTTGAGTATTTTATTTTTTACAACTTGGAATTATGGGGTATGATGAACCACTATGAAGAAGCCTTATGTCCTATAGATACACTATAGAATTCTAAACACTATAGAATTTACTATGTGCTGAAGGGAACTATAGTTGGTATTGCCACTGTTGGGATCTGGAGCTGTACCACCTTCCTCCAGCAGAGTGCGCCGTTGGTCTCCTGGAGCTGGAGCTTTCCAGCACACCTGAGACGCATCTACTCATCAGGAGACCTCTCCTTTATAACCAGCTGCCAGACCTTCCTTCGACGCCGCAGTGTTGACCTTAGTTTGGTTAGCAACCTGAGCCTCTGAAACTGAAAGAATCTAGTTGTCTCTGTTGAGAGATCAGATTCTAACTCTTCCCTGTTTTTGCCTCACAGGAAACCTGTCTCTAGCCTGAAGCTCTGGGTGAGCTTAACCTGTCAATCTGCCCTGGTGAACCAAACCTGAAGAATCCTATGTTGATTCCCCTGCTGCTCCTGGTGATGAGCTGGAAACTCAGATCAAGGTCTGCCATTCAAAGTCAGAAGTTAGACGCTGCAGCTGGTCGTATCCTCTGCTGAACCAACAGTAATAATAATAATGAATTTTATTTATAACGCACTTTACATTTGACATCAAATCTCAAAGTGCTACAAAGTGCTACATTTAAAAAGGGAAAATTAAAACAAGTTTAAAAGACCATAACATTAAAAACAGTGTAAAAAGACAATCATTAAAATCAATACATTAAAAGGCATACATAGCCTATTAAAAAAATTAAAATCAACAATTGTAGGCATTTCTAAAAAGGAACGTTTTCAGTCCTTTCTTAAAACAATCCACCGTCTGTGGGGCCCTAAGGTGGTCTGGGAGGGCATTCCACAGACGGGGAGCTGCGGCTTCGAAAGCCCTATCGCCCATTGTTTTTAGCCGTGTCCTGGGTGGGGCCAGACGGTGCTGTTGGCCTGACCGGGTCCGGGAAGAGGTGTGTGGTGTGAGCAGTTCAGTGAGATAGGTGGGGGCCGCACCGTGCACACAGTGATGGGTGTGCAGAAGAATCTTGTACTCTATACGGGCGTGAATAGGGAGCCAGTGTAAAGTGTGAAGGATGGGAGTGATGTGCTGGTGTTTCCTCACCCTCATCAGGACCCTGGCAGCGCTGTTCTGTACGTACTGGAGTTTCTGAAGGCTCCTGCCAGAGATCCCGATGAGGAGAGCGTTGCAGTAATCCAGCCTGGAGGAGACAAAGGCCTGGACGAGCTTCTCTGCAGCAGGGAGGGATAGGGAGGGGCGGAGTTTGGAAATATTACGGAGGTGAAAAAAGGACGTTTTGCAAATGGAGGTGACATGATTGTCAAAGGAGAGGTGGGGGTCAAGCTTGACCCCAAGGCTTGTAACAGAGGGAGACAGGGGAATGGTATGACCACAGAATGAAACAGAGGTGAGAGGAGAGGAACGGAGTTGATGAGGAGTACCAGTTTGGATGGCCTCTGTTTTTGAGGCATTAAGCTGCAGGAAGTTTTGACTCATCCACGCCTTTATATCCTCCAGGCAGGAGCTGACAGTCTCTGGACCCAACAGTTCCCTCTCTCTCAAAGAGAAGCCTGGACTCAGTCAAGGTAGAATCTGAATAATCAAGAACTCATAACTCATCTGCCTGCTCCACTAACCAAACTATCATCTCTGCAGACTTCAGTGAACCTGCCCGGACCAGTTCCAGAACCAGTACATTATCTTGTGTTGTTGAAACTTTCAATAAACTCTGTTAAACTTTTACCCAGCCTCTGTTGTGTTCTGCATGTGGGCTAAGAACCTTAAACCCATCATGACAGAACACTGCGGCCAAACACAAAGCCCAGCAGATCACCTCCGGAGGAGGCTTGAGGAACAGGACGCTCAGATCCTTGGACGTGCGCATACCCTCCGTGAGTTACACACAAAGATTGAACATCAGAACCAAATACTACAAACGTATGCCAGCTACATGGGTAATGCTAACGCCACGCCAGCGGTATGTCCAGTTCCGGATCCACTTCCGCCTCCGAGGTCACCGGCAGTGACGTCACCTCTTGATTTCCGCCTGAAAGATTTTCAGGTAACCCAAGAGATTGTAAGGGATTTTTGTTCCAATGTCGATTACTTTTTGAGCATTCTCCTGGCAGTTTTCCAAATGACAGAAAGAAAATATCATTCATTCTTTCTCAACTCTCTGGACGAGCCCTTGAATGGGCGGAGGCAAGGTTCTCTTCAGAATCCAGTTTTTCTTGTACTTTTTCCGAGTTCATATCTGAGTTTTCCCAAGTATTTAACCACGACTCAGATAAAACTATTGACTCCCGAGCCCTGCTAGATTTAAGACAGGGAAATTCTACAGTGGCGGAGTTCTCAATCGACTTCCGGGTCAAAGCCGCAGCCTCAGGTTGGAACGAATGTGCACTCAAAAGTGCTTATTTTAAGGCCTTAAATGAAAACATCAAGGATGAACTAGCCACGATCGACGAACCAACTAGTTTGGAGGATTTAATCCGTTTAACAATCAGATTGGATAACAGGCTCCGAACTAGAAACAACACTAGACAAAGATGTCTAAATTTTTCTGTGTCAGCTCCTGCATTAAATAATGCTTCTGTTTTTTCTGGATCCGCAGAACCCAGTTCCAAGCCAGAGTCTAAGAACCAGACTCTTTCTGTGCCTGTCCAAGTCTCTCACTCAGATGGAGCGGAGGTCGAACCCATGCAGATTGGACACACAAGGCTATCCCCTGAGGAAAGACAACGACGATTTAGGGGCAATCTGTGTCTATACTGTGGTGAGACTGGCCATTTCATAGCTTCATGCCCCGCTAAGTCAAAAGCCGGGGCCCGTCAGAGGAATTGAGGAGTCTGACGGGCCATTTGAAAACTGAAAAGGCTCCTCATCTGATGTTACCTGCTACTCTTTTCTTTTCTAACCAGAACCTCACCTTGTCTGCTTTCATTGACTCTGGATGTGAAAGTAATCTCATTGATTCAAATCTGGTCCAACAATTACACATTGAAACCGTTCCTTTGTCTAAACCTCTCAGAGTTTCCGCTATTGATGGAAAGAAACTTCATCAAGTCACTCATCAAACACAACCTCTAGAACTTTTGATCTCTGGAAATCATTGTGAGACGTTAACGTTTTTTGTCTTTCCTTCTGCATGCTCCCCCTTGGTGCTGGGATTCGAGTGGCTGGAACGTCATAACCCCCATATTAATTGGCCTGAACGCCACATTGAGTCTTGGTCCACTTCCTGTCACGAGACATGTCTCCGTTCTGCAGCTCCTGCAGTGCAGTCCCCTAGAGGTAGGGGGGAGATGGACTCTCCTGACCTTACTTCTGTTCCTCCCGAGTATCATGATCTGGCACCAGTCTTCAGTAAAGTCAGTGCGACGTCTCTTCCACCTCACAGACCATATGACTGCGCCATAGAATTATTACCAGGAGCTCCCCTGCCCAGCAGTAGACTTTATAACATCTCTAAGCCTGAACGTGAGACCATGGAGAAGTACATCAATGAGTCTCTACCTGCTGGGATAATCCGCCCATCTTCTTCTCCTCTTGGTGCTGGTTTCTTTTTTGTGGGCAAAAGGGATGGTTCCCTGCGCCCCTGTATAGATTACAGGGGCCTAAATCAGATAACCATCAAGAATAAGTACCCCCTACCATTACTGGCATCAGCATTTGAGCCTGTTCAGGGTGCAACTGTTTTCACCAAACTCGATTTGAGAAATACTTATCACCTTCTTAGGATAAGAGAAGGAGACGAATGGAAGACAGCCTTTAAGACTCCCTTAGGCCAATTTGAATATTTGGTCATGCCTTTTGGTCTCACAAACGCTCCTGCCTGTTTTCAAGCTCTAGTCAATGATGTCCTCAGAGATTTTTTGAATGTATTCGTTTTTGTGTACATCGATGATATTTTGATCTACTCCAAGAACCTATCAGAGCATAAGAAACATGTCCGTCTAGTTCTTCAGAGACTTTTGGAAAACAAGCTCTTTGTGAAGGCAGAAAAATGTGAATTTCATCAACCATCTGTTACTTTTCTAGGGTTTGTGCTCGAGGGCGGGCAGGTTAAGCCATCCGAAGATAAGATAAAAGCAGTTCTGGACTGGCCGACACCTGAAAACCGCAAACAGCTTCAGAGATTCCTTGGGTTTGCAAACTTTTACAGACGCTTCATAAGAAATTACAGTCAAACAGCTCTACCTCTCACAACCCTGACTTCTGTAAAGAAGACTTTTCAATGGACACCTGAAGCCCAGAGCGCTTTTGAAAGATTAAAGAACCTGTTTTCAAGAGCACCCATCCTTATCCAGCCAGACCCCTCTAAACAGTTTATCTTAGAGGTGGATGCATCAGACTCCGGTGTTGGAGCTGTTTTGTCTCAACAATCTGACTCAGACCAAAAGATTCACCCCTGTGCCTTTTTTTCACGTAGACTCTCACCTGCGGAGCAAAACTATGATGTTGGAGACCGGGAACTTCTTGCCATAAAACTCGCCTTGGAGGAATGGAGACACTGGCTCGAGGGGGCCGAGCATCCAGTTTTGGTCTGGACAGACCACAAGAACCTGGCCTATCTCCAATCAGCCAAACAATCTAATCCACGTCATTCAAGATGGTCATTATTCTTCTCCCGATTCAATCTCATTATCTCTTACAGACCTGGATCCAAGAACGTCAAGCCCGATTCTCTCTCTCGTCTGTACTCCGCTTACCAACCTGAGACACCCGAGCCTGTCCTCCCTGCCTCCTGTACTGTTGGAGTGGTTTCCTGGGAGATCACTGATCTCATCAACGCTGCCCTAGCCTCTGAACCTGACCCAGGTAACGGTCCTCCAAATAAAACCTATGTTCCATCTTCCGTCAGATCCCGACTGATCCAGTGGATGCATGCTGCTAAATTTTCCGCCCATCCTGGAGTAAGCAGAACTATTGCCCTGATCACAAGACGTTTCTGGTGGCCATCCTTACACAAAGACGTTAAGGAGTACGTTTTGGCATGCCCCATCTGCGCCAGAAACAAAACCTCTCACCAACCACCTTCTGGCCTGCTGCATCCTCTACCTGTTCCAACCCGTCCTTGGTCACATATCGCAGTAGACTTTGTCACTGGTCTTCCGATATCCAGAGGTATGTCCACCATTTTAACCATCGTCGACCGTTTTTCCAAGGCCTGTCACTTAATCCCCCTCAGGAAACTTCCCACGGCTTTCCAGACGGCCCAGCTTCTCGTGAAGCATGTTTTCCGACTCCATGGCATCCCACAAGAAATCCTCTCCGACCGCGGTCCACAGTTCATCTCTCAGGTCTGGAAAGCCTTCTGTTCTGCGTTAAACTGTAAGTCATCTCTCACCTCTGGTTATCACCCACAGTCTAACGGGCAGACGGAGAGAATGAATCAGCAACTAGAGTCCACTCTCCGCTGCCTGACCTCTAACAACCCAACTGACTGGAGTCAGTTTCTGACCTGGATCGAATATGCCCACAATTCATTAAAATCTGCTTCTACTGTTCTATCCCTGTTCCAGGTGTCTCTCGGTTATCAGCCTCCACTTTTCCCTGCAGACTAGAGAAAGATCTCAGTCCGATCAGTCTAACATCACACCCGCCGTTGTCAGAGAGTCTGGAAGGACACTATCGCCACCCTCAACCGCTCATCAGCTTCCCCTAAACGCTTCGCTGACTCCAAGAGACGCCCGGTCCCTGACTACTCCATAGGCCAAGAGGTATGGCTGGCTACACGAGACATTCCCCTCAAGGGTATGTCTCTGAAACTGTCCCCCCGGTTCATTGGCCCATATAAAATAGCCCAGATCATCAACCCCTCTGCTGTCTGTCTGAACCTACCTCCGAGTCTTTGCATCCATTCCACGTTCCATGTCTCCCAAATTAAACCTGTTGTCTCTAGCCCCCTGTGCCCACCGTCCGACTCCCCTCCATCCGCCCTGGACATCGATGGTCATCCAGCTTTCACCGTCCGCCGGATGGTGGACTCCCGTCGGCGAGGTCGCGGTTGGCAGTACCTCGTCGATTGGGAGGGCTACAGTCCGGAGGACCGCACATGGGTTCCTGGTTCGTATATCCTCGATCCATCCCTTATCGAGGAATATGAGAGCTCCCTTCCGTCGACATCTTCTGGACCGCCAAGAGGCGGTCGTTGAGAGGGGGGTACAGTTGGGATCTGGAGCTGTACCACCTTCCTCCAGCAGAGTGCGCCGTTGGTCTCCTGGAGCTGGAGCTTTCCAGCACACCTGAGACGCATCTACTCATCAGGAGACCTCTCCTTTATAACCAGCTGCCAGACCTTCCTTCGACGCCGCAGTGTTGACCTTAGTTTGGTTAGCAACCTGAGCCTCTGAAACTGAAAGAATCTAGTTGTCTCTGTTGAGAGATCAGATTCTAACTCTTCCCTGTTTTTGCCTCACAGGAAACCTGTCTCTAGCCTGAAGCTCTGGGTGAGCTTAACCTGCCAATATGCCCTGGTGAACCAAACCTGAAGACTCCTATGTTGATTCCCCTGCTGCTCTTGGTGAAGAGCTGGAAACTCAGATCAAGGTCTGCCATTCAAAGTCAGAAGTTAGACGCTGCAGCTGGTCGTATCCTCTGCTGAACCAACAGTCTCTGGAGCCAACAGTTCCCTCTCTCTCAAAGAGAAGCCTGGACTCAGTCAAGGTAGAATCTGAATAATCAAGAACTCATAACTCATCTGCCTGCTCCACTAATCAAACTATCATCTCTGCAGACTTCAGTGAACCTGCCCGGACCAGTTCCAGAACCAGTACATTATCTTGTGTTGTTGAAACTTTCAATAAACTCTCTTAAACTTTTACCCAGCCTCCGTTGTGTTCTGCATGTGGGCTAAGAACCTTAAACCCATCATGACAGCCACTAACTTATATCCATCACTGTCTGAGCTTTTTTTGTTCTGCGAACAACTGCTGGTTCTTAACACAGACACTTTCCTTAAAACACAAATACATTGGGGAAAAAAAACACATAGTTTGTTCATTACTGGATACCTTTGGATTTAAACTATACCACTAAGGGGCACCTTTTGTTCTTAGTGAGAAAAATAAATGATGTGACATTTTATCTCCATTAAAATAAGTAACTATAACATTCTATATTTTTTAAAAGCTGCAGAAATATTTCTTAAAAGGTAATACATGTGTTAATATGTTGCATATTTAAAAACATTACAAGAGAAAGCATAATTTTATATCCAGAGTGGACAAACCAATGGTCTATTGTTTGTAATGCTACTCTCTAACAAATAATCCAGCATTGTCAAAGCTTTATTTTAGTCAATACTGTCCACTCAAAGCAAGCTCTTAGAGTATACAGTATATAAATGCATTTTGTTTATTTTGAGCAAAGGATAATCAAACTTGTTTTAGCACATTTTTTAGGATGCATAATACCTGGAGGCTTAGAGATTTCAGTGTGCATTTATTTACTCAGAATATGCGTGATTTACAAACCAAACAAGAATCTGATTGTTAGAACCTGTTTAATTTAATATTTTTAATAGCACAAAGCTGCCATCTCTGTTGGCAGATCTTTGTCTTTGAAAGAAGTCAGGTGTGATGTTTATGACACACTGGTCCTGGCTTTTGTTTGTGTTGATATATTCTGCTGACGTCTCTGACAGGTGTTAAAGAGATGATGAATAGGGAAAAAAACTTTGCCTAAAAGTCACAAGCAAAATAAATTTTACATCATTTTTTTTTTTTTTGACTTCGTCACAACATTGAAAAAGGAAATACTGGTTTTGCCACCATTCTGTAATCACACTAATTAAAGAATAATTCCAAGTAGGTTTGGTGAAGCTTTTACAACAGATTCTGCAGAAAACTTGCTTTCACTTTATGAGGCTATTGTCTGCTAAGTGGCTAACAAAATTGATACCTCTAACCCCTAAAAACACAGATTTTTATTATATCCACCACCCAAAGTTTCACTATAAAACCTGGTTGGGTGAGCACATTCTACATTGTGCACTTTAGATTTGGGATGTTCTGATTGCAGGTTCTAGCCGATCACTGATTACCAATCTATATGAAGCCTGCTGATTCTGATTTTAATAGATAAAGAATGTTTTTGAAAAACTTACTCAGTTCTTATATCCATCCATCCATCCATGCATCCATCCATCTTCTTCCGCTTATCCTGGGTCGGGTCGCGGGGGTAGCAGCTTCAGTAGGGAGGCCCAGACATCCCTCTCCCCAGGCACTTGGGACCGCTCCTCCAAGGGAATCCCAAGGCGCTCCCAGGCCAGCCGAGAAACATAGTCCCTCCAGCATGTCCTGGGTCTCCCCCTGGGCCTCCTCCCGCTGGGACATGCCTGGAACACCTCACCAGGCAGACGTCCAGGAGGCATCCTAATCAGATGTCCGAGCCACCTCGACTGGCTCCTTTCGATGTGGAGGAGCAGCGGCTCTACTCTGAGTCCTCCCCAGATGTCTGAGCTCTTCACCCTATCTCCAGAGAGAGCCCAGCCACACTACGGAGAAAACTCATTTCAGCTGCTTGTAGCCAGGATCTCGTTCCTTCGTTCATGACCCAAAGCTCATGACCATAGATGAGGGTAAAAACGTAAATCGACCGGTAAATCGAGAGCTTTGCTTTTTGGCTCAGCTCTCCCTTCACCACAACATACCGGTGCAGTGCACGCTTCACAGCAGACGCCGCACCAATCCGCCTATCGATCTCCCGCTCCATCTTCCCCTCATTCGTGAACAAGACCCCAAGATACTTAAACTCCTCCACTAGGGGCAGTACATCTTCCCCAACCTTGAGAAGGCACTCTACCCTTTTCCGGCTCAAGACCATAGTCTCGGATTTGGAGGCACTGATCCTCATCCTGGCCGCTTCACACTCGGCTGCTCTGCGGGGTGGTGGTCCCTCTATTTAAAAAAGGGGACCGGAGGGTGTGTTCCAACTACAGAGGAATCACACTCTTAAGCCTCCCTGGTAAGGTCTATTCCGGGGTTCTGGAAAGGAGGGTCTGATAGTCGAATCTCGGTTTCAGGAGGAGGAGCAGTTCTTATAAGATCATAAATTGAATATTTTAATCTTATTACTGAAAGGCATTAATCTGTACCCATGAAACAAGAAAAACTTCTGAAATGACTGCTCTGAAATAATAAATCGAAGATTAGAGCATTGAATTTCAGACCTTGGCAGAGATAGACTAGATCTGTGAAAAAGATCGGTTTCACATATAAGAATTGGCCGATCACCCATCTCCCAAAAATTAAGTCCATCAAGTAGGGTGTTAAAAAGAAGGAGATGAAATCTGCTTTCACGAGTTAGATGACATTCCTCACATGGGGCCTCATGTATAGAAGAGTGCATAGCTTTCATATTTAAAATAAGCTGTAAAATGAAATCCTTAAACTTGCGGCGAGAAAAAAAAGAAGTTTGATGTATGAAACCATGTGTAGATTTGTTACTGTGCGCCCTTTACTTAATACATCCCTATTTGCGGAAAATAAAACTCAGCTGGATGAATTGCTTGGAACAGTTTCCCCAAAAAAATGTTGATGCAAAGCAGTATAAATAAAATTTATTAAAAGCAACAACTTGTTGAATGACATCAGCTACTCATTAAATCAGCTGTAAATACAATCTTTTGAATCAGTTAGGTACTAAAAAGTTTGGATGAACCCCAAATAGTTCTGTCCGCTGCTGCACTCAGCACGGATATTGCATGATGTTGATCTTTGTAATGACAAGTCAATATTAGGAATTAATATTGACCCCATGTTTCTCTAAGAAACGTGTCACCACACAAAGTTGGTAAGGTACAGGTACAGTTAAAGTTTAAAATGATTCAGGACAATGACGTAAAACAAATAAATAGAAAAGCCCTTGTGCAAAAAGCCTACTTTGAGTCTGTTCAGTTGAATTAAAATAAAATTTAGTTTATTTATATATAGCCATTTAACAACACATATCATCTCAAGGTACTTTACAGACACAATTTAGATTGGTAAAATGTTTGCATCTAAGGAAGGTAGCTGATTCCATCGAGTCACTGACTTTGCAAGATATGCCTCCTGCTTGATGAGCATGTGGTGACAGTGGACATTTGCTTGCATTGTCCATACACAATCATGCATTCAAATATAGTGGAGAGGAAAAACTACCTTTTAACAGGATAGTTAAAAGATAGTTTAATGGGATAAAAAAGAGAGCACATACAGTTAGTCACAGTACAAGTAAAAGCTGAGCCCATAACTATGAGGTGAGCTGCCTAACCCGCCATTTTTGAAGACACCTTTACACATCACAAATACATGCAAGGCTATTTAATATAAATGCTTTCCATTTATAAAGTAAATTTTCCAGGTATGCAGTATGGAACTGAATTGCTGAACTCTCTATATTTTCTTTACTTGTTTCTATAAAACTCTTTAAAAAACCACAGGTTTTTGCTTCAAGCTATCCGAAGGTCTCTCTGCACTGCTTTGCCAGACAGCAAAGAAAAAAAAGCAATCAGAGGGATTCAAACCGGCGGGTGTTCCTGCAGCTTACAGAAGGAGACAACAGCCACAGCAGCTTGGCCGGTTCATGGGATGGGAACCAGCTCAAAGGCCAGGAAGGCAGGCAACGACTCAGCAGTCATGGGTCAGGGCCCGCAGAGTGCAAGAGGACTTTGCAAGTGTCTGGCTCGCAAGGAAACTGGGTGATATTTTAGTTGATTGATTTTCAAAGATTTAAAAACACCTTATCTGTTCTAACAGAACGGCAGTACCAGCAAGGTTATGCTAGGTTTTCAGCTTAAAGCTTCTTCTTCAAGAGGAATTCAGTCCTTTTTGCCAGCAAAATAAGGTCCACGGTTCCAAAAACGGCACCTCTTGTAAGATGATATCCAGCTGGGCTGTTGTGTCTCTTCTAGCATCAGACCGAGGTCCAGGAGAAGAGGAAGAAAAAGGGTTTCACAGTCGCTTTAAAGGGTCCCACTGGGAAATTGTTCAGGATCTGATCCCACTGCTTAAAGCTTGTTCTTCTGTAGACCTTGAGACATATTTTAGTTTTTCATCTCAGCCTCATTTAGTTTCTATTTTCTTTCAAATGTTTCTCACGTGATTCTCCTAAAATACTAAGAGAAATTAGGTGAACATAGTACAAGAGTCATAGTTTGGATTTTAAGAAGATACCTTGCAAAACTTGAATCTACACGTTACCCATTCACACACCCACGATTGCCACTCACACACCATGATGGCAAGCCACATTGTAGCCACAGCTGCCCTGGAGCTCACCAGGCTCTCAGACCACCATCACTTCCCTTACAGTGTAAGTCGCTTCCCCAAGGACACACCAACAGTGAAAGCCGGAACCCGACCCACAACCCTCTGGTTGCAGGGAAAACTCCTGCATCCGATGCCACTGTCACCAAACCGAGCATTAGAGAAAGAAAAAGCTGGATATGTAAATTGGGAGAGTGCCTCCACTTTGTGAGCAAAATCTGTCCAAATCTGTCCATCTTTTGTTATGTTTGTGCCTAAATATTTAATTTCTTCTTTCAATGGAATACCCTGACATTAATTTTTTTTATTTAACTGTAATCCAGGAGGCTCTAGAAAAACTTTTAATCTCTTTCATAACTATATGTTTTTCCCCTTCCAGAAAATGTGTGGTATTATCAGCGAGTTATGATCAGAAGATGACGGAATACAACACAATGGCCGTTTCTCAATTCACGAGAACGCGAGTATATACTCGCGTTCTCGTCAAGTCCGTTCTTGGCGGGAACGCAGGAATATCGGACTTGACGAGAACGCAAGCATGCAAGCACGTATGTGTATTGGAACAGAAGCGTACTTGTGACGTCATCACATGCAACGTTCTTTAGCATTTCTTTAGCAGTCAAAACTATTTATTCCCTACACAAAACATTTTGAAAACAATATTTTTAATTTCTAAAGCTTAAAAAACATTTAAAAAAATTACCGAACCGCAAAAAACCGCCATCAGAACGAGCGGTAGTTCACACATAACTAGACTGAGAGAAGTGCACTACAGACGGGGTAACATTAGCCCTGGCTGCGGTTACCCTCGGACGTCTGCTGGTCACTCTGGTCCGCTCAACGTCGGACTTTTTTTTTAAATTTCGCACTAGCTCTGTAAACAGGCCACACAGGGAGGCTTAAATGTATAATGTTATCGCCTCAAACGATTTCAAAACGTACTTTTGAAGAACAACAGCAGCAGAAAATGGAATGTTTAACTTACCACTGTGAGCGCTGTCTCGAATCAAGCTGCGGCCGTGGGGCATTCTGGGGAAGCGGTCAGTCTGAAGAATGCACAAGTCTGCTCTGATGCATGCTCGATAAAGAGGGCGGGGCGAGAACAACATCCGGGGATTTGATGCATTCTCGATCTGCCGTTCTCGAGAATTGGAACGGTACTCGGGCTGAGGCTGATGACGTGTCACGAGCACACTAGAACGCTCAAGAACGCATATTGAGAAACGCCCAATAATTCAATGACTCAACATCTTGGATATTATTAAGAAAAACAGCCAATAACTGCAGCTAGAATATTTACAAAGGAAAGAAAGACCCTGTCAGATTCCCTGTTGTACTTCAAATCTTCTGGTTGTTATTTCAGAGAGAGGGACAGCCTTTTTCTTCAATAAACAAATATAGTCTCTGAAGTCAAGAACCAACCTACTGTAATATTATTGTGTATACCCCAACCCTTCATTAATCCTGATTTAGTTTCTCTCACTATCTGTCCCAATTAGTTTTAATTTGTTTGGAAAAAATAAGGGTGAGTAATTTGTAATCTACATTCAATAAATGGATTAGCCTTAGATTATTAATATATCCTCTGTTTTTCTTGGTTTTGGCAATAATGTATTGACTCCTTGTTTCAAAGTTGGCATTAAATCATCTTTTTTAAGACATTCTTTTAATGTTTATTATTACGTCCCCCCAGACAACCTTGTTGAAATTAGAAGTCAAACCATCTTGACCATCTTGAGATTTGTTTTACAGCAACATCTAATTCTTCTATTTGTATTTCAGTCGGATAACGTTTTGAACGTGGAGTCAATTCTAGGAATGTTGAGTTTAATGCTTTTCAAAAAAGGATACTGAAGGCACGGTGAAAAGTTGAGGAAGTCTAAGAATTATATTTGAGCTCGTTGGGATATTTTCTGAAGCTTGAAAGGAGACTGAATTGAGCTTTAGTACATTGTACAGTATTGCTCCAGAGAAAAACTGAGACACAAGAGAAATAAACCTTAGTCTCATTTTGGTGTCACACATATCTCATAGTTACCTGGGAGAAGTAAATGAAATATTTTGATGATCTCTTTTCAAATGTTTCTTTCCTCTGGGATGTCAAAGGCTCTGTTAAAGCACAGCTGTAACCTGCTCCTTTGCTGTTAAGTTGTAATTCTGTTACAGAGCCAATAGTGACTTTTCTTGCTAAGGAGTCGGCAACACTGGTCCCACCAGAAGGAGGCCAGGGTACAGCCTAGGACAGGCAGGGGGAACTATGTCTCTGTGTTGGCTTGGAAACGCTTCAAGCTTCCAGTGGAGATGGAGGAGGTGTCTGGAAGGAACAGTCCAACTTTTTAAAGCATTGGTTAAAACCCTTGCCACCGTCCATAAATAACTTGTCCCCAAGTGTACCCTTTTTTGTATCTTTTTTTCTAAAATGTGTGTAGACTAAGACATTTACATCTAATATCTCAACAACACAGAAATACTATTTGGATTAATAGCAACATCTCACCATACCATAGACATGTGGAAACACTAACAGCATATTTCTCCTGCTCAGGGCCGGCCCGAGGCATAAGCGAACTAAGCGGCCGCTTAGGGCCCCCTGGTGGCGATTGAACAGGCCCTGGTCAATTTTTTATTTTTTTTTTTACATTTAAATAACTTAAACAAGTGATATAAATGATGAATACCAATTAATAAATGAAAAATTCAAGACAAAAAAAATTCAGATTTGTCCACAACTGCTCATGCGCATTCACTTCGCGACGGCAGCCGCAGACAGCTTGCGGTACGCGGCGCGCGCCTGCATTGACAATTCACGCTGGCGCGCACCTGTTAATAAGAAAGTCCAAGCCATGTCACAAAAAAGGATTTATCCCTCTAGTGCTGAAAAAAGAAAAAAGAAAAGGAAAGAGGAAGAGAAAAAAGAGCAAGATAAAGGTATGTTTGCATGATTATTTACTGACCGCTATATTTTGTGCAGCAGCAGCACAGCTAGCTCGTCATCATAACTCATGTCGTGATATTTATCAGCCATCCATCACCATTAACTGTGAAATATTACCCGTTATTAATATACATTTATTTAGGTAGGTGTGTATTTTATGTGTTGATACATATCGGCGTAGGAGACCCAGCACATGCTGGACGGACTATGTTTCTCGGCTGGCCTGGCCTGGCCTGGGAACGCCTGCTTGGGATTCCCCCGGAGGGGAGGGACGTCTGGGCCTCGCTATTGAAGCTGCTACTCCCGCGACCCAACCCCGTATAGGCGGAAGATAATGGATGGATGGATAGATATCGGTTTAAGTTGGAGAAAACACAGATGCCAGCAGCCAGCTTAGCTAGCATTGTTGTTTGTGTTAAAATGAATCTACTAACTTAATAGACAAAGCACATGCGCTCTCTGCTCTAAGATTTTTGGTGAGAGATGGTATTTTATCTTTATTAGAAAATATAGCAAAAATGAAAATAGAGTGCAGTTTTATTAACATGGTGCTTTCCTCATATTTAGGCTGCAGTAGATCACAATGTTAAGTTTTTACCATATGGCAATTATGCCTCATTTGCCAATAGAATATGAATTGTTAGGTGAGGTGTGGAGTTTCTTGTGGTGCAAGATGAGAAAATAAACTCATTCTACAATAAATTATCAGTAAATTTAGATAAAACCAAATTCATGATATTCGGAAACAATAAAAAACAGGTAAATAATCCAATTAAAATATCAATTGAAAGTGTTGATTTAGAACAAGTACATGAAATAAAATTCTTGGGTGTCATATTAGACGATAAGTTTAGCTGGAAACCTCAGATCAGCCTAGTAAAATGTAAAATAACCAAAAGTGTTGCTGTTATAAGAATTAGTTTCGTCTTGGACTACAAATCTTTGTTTATTTCTTACAACACACTTATTGTACCACATTTAACATATTGTGTGGAAGTTTGGGGGAATACATACAAAACAAATTTACAGCCATTATACGTTTTACAAAAGAAATCAATCCGAATACTACATAAAGTGGGATACTGGGAACACACAAATCAGTTATTTATCAAATCAAATATACTGAAATTCTGGGACCTGGTAATATTTAGAACTTCACAATTCATGTTTAAGGTCCTGTTGGGATCTGGAGCTGTACCGCCTTCCTCCAGCAGAGTACGCCGTGGGTCTCCTGGAGCTGGAGCTTTCCAGCACACCTGAGACGCATCTACTCATCAGGGGACCTCTCCTTTATAACCAGCTGCTAGACCTTCCTTCGACGCCACAGTGTTGACCTTAGTTTGGTTAGCAACCTGAGCCTCTGAAACTGAAAGAATCTAGTTGTCTCTGTTGAGAGATCAGATTCTAACTCTTCTCTGTTTTTGCCTCACAGGAAACCTGTCTCTAGCCTGAAGCTCTGGGTGAGCTTAACCTGCCAATATGCCCTGGTGAACCAAACCTGAAGACTCCTATGTGGATTCCCCTGCTGCTCTTGGTGAAGAGCTGGAAACTCAGATCAAGGTCTGCCATTCAAAGTCAGAAGTTAGACGCTGCAGCTGGTCGTATCCTCTGCTGAACCAACAGTCTCTGGACCCAACAGTTCCCTCTCTCTCAAAGAGAAGCCTGGACTCAGTCAAGGTAGAATCTGAATAATCAAGAACTCATAACTCATCTGCCTGCTCCACTAATCAAACTATCATCTCTGCAAACTTCAGTGAACCTGCCCGGACCACTTCTAGAACCAGTACATTATCTTGTGTTGTTGAAACTGTCAATAAACTCTGTTAAACTTTTACCCCGCCTCCGTTGTGTTCTGCATGTGGGCTAAGAACCTTAAACCCATCATGACAGGTCAGAAATCAAAAACTTCCACACAATATAAAGGACATGTTTGGTGACAGAGAGGGGGGTTATGATCTAAGAGGTGAAGGATACTTTAAAAAACAACACTTTAGAACAACCAGGAAGAGTTTTTGTTTATCTGTGTGTGGAGTAAATGTCTGGAATGGATTGAATGACGAGTTTAAAAAAATTATAAATGCAAACCAATTTAAAAAACTGATTAAAACCGAGCTCCTTTCAAAATACGCTATATAAGATGACTGTTTAATAGTCTATAATGTAATTGATGACATAAATAGTACTTAAAATAATTGTACATGGCTAAACATCATGTGGAATGGAAACAAGTGTTTTTTTTGTTTTTTTTATCTTTTCACAGTTAATTGATGATAAATTGACAAGTAGGAAAGGGGCAGGACATTATAAGATGTATCTTCTACCTGCTCCTTTTCGAACAGAAAATATAAAATTTGCATGTCACATGGGCAAAATAATTTGTTTTATATTTTTATTCTTAAGTTTGTTTCATTCAATTTTTTTCTTTCTTGATTGTTTTTACTGTCTGTTCGAAATAAATAAATAAATAAAAACTATGCATTATGCAATGCTATTTTTCCCAGGAGCACTGTTGAAGTACTTTGGAGAACAACCAACTTTACCTGCCCCTACTGTTTCGAGTGTCAGTGCCTCCACAGCTGATGATGCAGCAGGTGAGGGTTTTCTTGATGGCAAATGGTTACATAGCCTGTTAATATGACATGAAACATTTAGCTTTTTATTTATTTCTTTGTTTGTTTTATCATTGCAGGTTCATCCACTGCACAAGCGACAACAAGGGAGGAGCACTTACATGTGACTGAAAGCGAGGAGCAGTTACAAGCACCTGGGTGATTCTCTGAATTAGAAGCACTTTTTGTCCCCAAAGGTTTACCTCAAAGATTTTCATATAAGGTAAACAATAAAGAGAATTTAAAAAGAACAAATGGAAAGATCCATGTGTCTCTGCTTTATAACACACATCTATATCCTAAAATTTACATTTTTAAAGATTTTATGGGCTGCAGAAGATCAGAGGTAAGTGAGATGAGCATGTCCCCTCGCACCTAAAGTACTTTTTCACTGAATGTAAAACAAATAAAATAGCTAGAAAAATCTGATTTTTTTCTGCTAAAATTATTATTTGCATGTGTACTCAAAGCTGAATAAAAGAAATACGAGAAAAATAAACAAATTATTGACAAAATAGCACTATTTGATCATGTCCCTCAGTTTTTGTTCAACCCCGTAACGACATACCAATGTCCCCTTTTTTAAAATATTGGTTCAGTCCAACTTCAACCACACACAGGAAGTGACATCACTCAAGTCTTTTCCCTCTCAAACTGTGAAGAGAGGTAAGTGTAGGCTTACTTTCTCACCTACATTTTATTGTTTTTATCAATAAATTAGCATCGTCAACCTCAACCTTTCAACACTGTTACATGTATAAATGATATTTAATATTGTTTGGGAAAAATAAAACAATTATCTTTGAAAAATACTTGAATTTCTTGTTTTTCACATGCCATAAGCTACACTATACTGCTAGCTAATGTGGACTTATAACTACTTTTAGCTTTAATCTTCAACCCTGTAACATTCAACCCCATAACAAAAAACACTGTTACAGGGTTGAATTATTGTTTCGGGGTTGAAGTTTGTTCTTTTGTTAAGCAAGTCCGTCCCTTTTCTCTAAATGTTATTTCATACATTATTTTCAGATATCTGATGGCTAAATCAAATGCAGAGAGGCAAAGAGAATACAGGGTGAAAAGAAATGCAGATTCACAGAGAAGAGAAGAATACCTCAGGAAAGAGCGTGAGCGATGGAAAAAATATAGAGAAGCAGGGAAAAAGAAATCAATCAGTGACCTGAGTAAGAGAGCTTGAAGACGTAAGCAGAGGGAGTGGCGGAAAGCTAAGGAGCCACAGAAAAGGAAGGCTGAGATTGAAAATGTTGGGTCTGCCTCTCTAACCCCTCCACATACTCATGAATGTGATATTCAAGACGAAGTCCAAGCCAGACCAGGGTCCTCACAGTGAGGGAAATATAGTTTGAAGTATAGTTGACTTTATTGATGATAGTTTTAGAAACACTACTTTTTACTCTGCTTTAAACATGACTAATATGTTTGTTGTAGTAGTTCCTAAGAAATGAACATTTGTAACATGGAAGCTATGGTTTATTGCTTTTAGAACACACGCACCCCCCCCCCACACACACACACACACACACACATATATACACTATATTGCCAAAAGTATTTGCTCACCTGCCTTGACTCACATATGAGCTTAAGTGACATCCCGTTCCTAATCCATAGGGTTCAATATGACGTCGGTCCACCCTTTGCAGCTAGAACAGCTTCAACTCTTCTGGGAAGGCTGTCCACAAGGTTTAGGAGTGTGTTTATGGGAATTTTTGACCATTCTTCCAGAAGCGCATTTGTGAGGTCGCACACTGATGTTGGACGAGAAGGCCTGGCTCTCAGTCTCCGCTCTAATTCATCCCAAAGGTGTTCTATCGGGTTGAGGTCAGGACTCTGTGCAGGCCAGTCAAGTTCATCCACACCAGACTCTGTCATCCATGTCTTTATGGACCTTGCTTTGTGCACTGGTGCACAGTCATGTTGGAAGAGGAAGGGGCCAGCTCCAAACTGTTCCCACAAAGTTGGGAGCATGGAATTGTCCAAAATGTCTTGGTATGCTGAAGCATTCAGAGTTCCTTTCACTGGAACTAAGGGGCCAAGCCCAGCTCCTGAAAAACAACCCCACACCATAATCCCCCCTCCACCAAACTTTACACTTGGCACAATGCAGTCAGACAAGTACCGTTCTCCTGGCAACCGCCAAACCCAGACCCGTCCATCAGATTGCCAGATGGAGAAGCGCGATTCGTCACTCCAGAGAACGCGTCTCCACTGCTCTAGAGTCCAGTGGCGGCGTGCTTTACACCACCGCATCCGACGCTTTGCATTGCACTTGGTTATGTATGGCTTGGATGCAGCTGCTCGACCATGGAAACCCATTCCATGAAGCTCTCTGCGCACTGTTCTTGAGCTAATCTGAAGGCCACATGAAGTTTGGAGGTCTGTAGTGATTGACTCTGCAGAAAGTTGGCGACCTCTTCGCACTATGCGCTTCAGCATCCGCTGACCCCGCTCCGTCAGTTTACGTGGCCTACCACTTCGTGGCTGAGTTGCTGTCGTTCCCAAACACTTCCATTTTCTTATAATACAGCTGACAGTTGACTGTGGAATATTTAGGAGCGAGGAAATTTCACGACTGGATTTGTTGCACAGGTGGCATCCTATCACAGTTCCACGCTGGAATTCACTGAGCTCCTGAGAGCGACCCATTCTTTCACAAATGTTTGTAAAAACAGTCTGCATGCCTAGGTGCTTGAATTTATACACCTGTGGCCATGGAAGTGATTGGAACACCTGATTCCAATAATTTGGATGGGTGAGCAAATACTTTTGGCAATATAGTGTATATATATATATATATATATATATATATATATATATATATATATAAACACACACATATATAGTAAGCCTTGTGGTCAGTCATTGCACCATAATATGTCTCTAGTCATGTAACTACTAATATGCAGAACTAATGATTTCTTTTCCATTTATTTTATGGTTTCATTTTAGTCATTCAGCAGGCAAGAAAGCATCCAGAAAAGCAAGATATAAACTGCGCAAAGAAATAGAAGAACTAAAAAGGAAACTCAAACATCAGAAGAAGCTCAAAGAAAAATATAATAAAAGACTCCAGCGAGCAACTATTAATAAAGATTCTCCAAGATCCAAAGTTTGTCAGTTGCTGAAAAACTGTACTGTAAACAGCAAGGTGAGGAAAACTTTACTGCACCATGAAGCCATAATTTGTGACATCAGGAGGAAGTACAAGAATGCCAGATATGAAAAATGAAAAAAAAAAGTTGCAGAGGTGGTTGTTGGGAAGATAGTCAAGAAATACAGGCTGCAGAGTTGGTCTGAGAAAATATTGGGCTTAAGCGTAGGACCTTGTGTGAAAATGAAGACCTGAGCATTGTTAAACGGATTTCAGAGAGAGATTTTGCTTACAGCATTCAGCCTATACTGTTCATTTAAATAATTTTTAAAGAGTATTCAATATTACATCCAAAATGTTTATTTTCTCGTTTGTTTTAATGCATTAAATTAAATTTAAATTTGATTAAATGTTTTGTGATTCTTTCAACCCTGTTACAGTGTGAGCCACCCTGTTACGATGTGTTCAACCCTGTTACGTGATACATTTTCAGACTTTTTGTGATAATAATAACAAATATGAGATAAATGCTAGCTGAACTTTCTGTAAAGTTCAGAGGACAAAAGAGAAAATATATGAAAACTTAATCTGATGTTTACGTTAAAGTATATTTTTATGATTAATGAAGACTGTAGGTATATAAAGAGGCCATATCATACCTGACAGTCACAAATGATTATTTACAATGAAAAAAATCTACTTATAATTAGTTATTTTATATAAGGGACAAGTGATTACTAAGGCACTAGAAGAATAAGTTTTAATATGTTTTGGGATTGTACCCACACAGAAACTCAATTGTCCCGTTACAGGGTTGAATTTAGAACAACATATGTGACAAAAAAATTGAGAATAATCTTTGGGATTGCATGCCTAAGGTGGGAAAACATATTTTCTCAGAGGTTAAAATAGTCCTAAATCAGACACCATGATCAAAAGCAAAATTTTTTGTGACATTTTTTTCAGTAATCACAAGATCAAAAGTGCACCGAATTCAGAGAATCACCCACCTACATTTACTGATCCACTGGTTTCAAACTCAGCCGGCATGACAGGTCTGTTAATCTAAGTTTTTGTTTTGTGTTGGCTTTACAATAAAATTTTCTGCTATGTTATTTTATTCTTTTTTATTTAATCTATTGTCCCTACAGTAGAGTGACAATATTGTCATTTGGGAAAACCAGGACACCTTGGAACTGGGGGGGTGGGGGGGTTGATTGAAAGAACAAATGTCTCATCATCGGGATTTGCTCCGTGATCAGAGGAAATGTTACTTGGCGCACAACAGTGGTGAAAATTGGAAGTTCAGTTTAATATAATACAAGTCTGTGAATAGTTCCGTCTGAAATGAATGAAAATAGTTGTTTTAATGGTTATTGAGTCAGATATGTGGCGGTAATGTTTGGTTTATCTAAAGGTTTTTATCTGTTACTGTGTAAATGGGTTTGGCTGTAATTTAAGGACAGATTCTAATAGATCTGCAGAGTGGGAACTATAAATCTGATAGGAATTTAATTTTTTTATTGCTGTTTTGCACAATATGCTTAACTAAGTATTTTTTGTTGTTGAATATTAGAGATTTTGCAGATATATTTTGTAGATACATTGTTTAGATTTACTTATATATTTCTAACCCTTTTATAGAATAGAAAATCCCTTTATTGTCCCACAATGGGCAAATTTACAGCACCAGAAAGATTATTGAAAATGGTCACACAAATGAGGACCTTAGAAAAATGTATAAGAATAACATAATAGGGAAGAGTTAAAATATAAAAAATGCTATTCTGTAAAGTGTTTTAACAATATAAAACCGGATAATAAATAACCAATATGCTGCTATGGACATTTTTACTGTAATGGATATTTGAAAATAGCAGCAACATGAGAGATGTGCAGAATGACAGCAGCAGGTTATTTAACTGACTAAGGTTACTATCATTACATTTGATTTTATTTGTTCCTGCTCCCGGTGGTTGGAACATTTATTCCACTCTGGATTCTTGTGAGTGTAGTCTTTGGTTACTTTAACTTTTTTTAAAATAAATAAATAAACAAACAGTTTTGAAAACCTCGGTATTCATTCTTTTCCTGCTTTGTGTGTCAACTTTCATGGTTGCTAAGCAACAGAGCATATGGCGGTAAAACCCGCCGAAGGGTGGACCTGTTCGAATTTACAGCCAAAACTATTCCGGCCTCCTTATTTTCAAGGACTTCGAAGGATCCAGTCTAGGTAGACCGCGTCCTTGGAGGATGCGTCCTAGGTTTTCGAACAGAGCAAGAGCCTCTGATTAAGAACAGGGCTGCCCGCACTGACGCGGCTCAGGGATTACGTCACACGGAGCGTCGTGCGCAGCGAAAGCAGGACATTTCCTCACTTTCTAAAAAAAAACCGGGACGCCCGGGACAGGACGTGAAATACGGATATGTCCCGGGAAATACGGACGTTTGGTCACCCTACCCTACAGGTCCTTCTACATCTGCACCCACTGCTATAGATTTCCCATCCACTGCCTCAACAAGCTCCAGCTATCAAGATGGATCAACAGCTCCTCCAATTGACCCAGTTGAATAGTCAGCATTCCTCTCAGATTCAGAAAGGACTGATCTGGTAAGAAGAGGGCCAGCGCCAATCAGTGACACCTCTACATTCCCCAAGAGATCAGATGGACGAAGCTTTCACTACCACTATACATACAGACAATTACTTAATGGGGAAAAAATCAAGCAAAGCTGGCTAATTTATTCAAAGAAAAGTGATGCAGTTTACTGCTTCTGTTGCAAATTATTTTCAAGAAAGTCCACAAAGCTGTCATCAGAGGGACTGTGTGATTGGGTAAATGTAGGTGTTTTGCTGAAACAGCATGAAAATAGTCAAGATCATTGCAATAATATGGTAAAGTGGAAAGATTTTGCCCTCCGTCTTTCTAAGCATCTAATCGTTGGAGAGATGTTCTTATCCGTTTGATTACTATCATTCAGTCTTTGGCAGAGAGAAATCTTTCACTCAGGGGGTCTGTTGATACTTTGCATCAGGCCAACAATGGGAACTTCCTTAAAGAGGTGGAACTGATGGCAAAATTTGACCCTGTGTTAAAAGATCACATCAGACGAATTGATAGTGGAATGCAGCACAACACGTACCTGGGTAAGACTATCCAGAATGAGCTGATAGAGTGTGTCAGTGACAAAATAATTGAGGTAATGGTGGCAGAAATCAAGGACTGCAAATATTATTCAATAATTTTAGACTGTACACCTGATGTTAGTCACCATGAACAAATGTCTGTTGTGGTGCGCACAGTCACTCTGGGCACAACACCAGAAATAAAAGAGCACTTTTTAGGATTTCTGATAGCTCTAGAATCCACTGGCCTGGGTTTGTCCAATTTAATCCTTAACAGGCTTGAGGAATTGAACATCCCTTTTCAGGATTGTCAGGGGCAGTCCTATGACAATGGGGCTAATATGAAGGGGAAAAACAAAGGTGTGCAGGCTAGGCTATTGGTTAAGAATCCAAGAGCTTTTTATGTGCCTTGCAGTTCCCATACACTAAATCTGACAGTGTCAGATGCGGCTAAAGCATCAGCGGATGCGTCTTGTTTTTTTGGAAATGTAGAGAAGGTGTACGATTTGTTCGCTGGGTCCACTCAAAGGTGGGACGTCTTACGGAAGTTTGTTGACATCACACTCAAATCCTGGAGTGAAACACGCTGGGAAAGCAGGATAAAAAGTATTGAAGCTTTGCGGTACCAGTCAGAGAAGGTGAGGGAAGCCCTGCTAGAAGTGAGAAGCAAAGCGACTGACCCTGTAGTGGCTGTTGAAGCCAACTCGCTTGCGGAAGAGATAGGTTCATTTAGGTTCCAGATTTGTTGTGTTGTCTGGTATGACATTTTGTCTAAAATTAACATCACGAGCAAGCTTCTACAGTCAAAAAACATGCAGCTTGATTTAGCAGTTAACCTTCTAAAAAAGAACAAAGGTGAACTTATCAGTTACCGAAAAACAGGCTTCTGTGATGCACAGGCATCTGCTAAAGAAATTTGTGAGCGGATGAACACAGAAGCAGTGCTGAAAGAGAAGCGATTGCGTTCTACAAAAGGCACTTTGCCTATGAGGCTGCAGATGAGCCAATAGTGGATGCTATGAAGAGGCTTGAAGTGTCATTTTTTAATGCCGTAGTGGATTGTAGCATTCAGTCATTGGAGAATAGATTTACATCTCTAAGTGAGGTTAAAGATAACTTTGGAGTGCTGCTCAATTTTAGGGAGCTTGATCAAATAGTCCGGAGGGAACAATGTGAGCTTCTTGCGGAAAAACTCACTTGTGGAGAGGAGGCTGATATGGATGGTAACGCACTGGCATTAGAGATAGAGAGTCTTCCTGAACTTCCCCAAACTATGAACACTGCCTTTGAGCTTCTCACATACCTCTCACAAAATGAGATGTTTGAGCTTTACCCAATTTCTTTGGGTAGCTCTCAGGATAGCCTGCACTCTGCCTGTGGCAGTTGCCTCAGCAGAGAGGAGCTTTTCCAAGCTCAAATTAATAAAATCATACTTGAGATCATCAATGGCCCAGGAAAGACTAAGTGGACTTGCAGTCATTAGTATTAATAACACAGTTGGCCAAGCAATACCATACAATGATGTCATCAGTGACTTTGCCTCCAGAAAAGCTAGGAAGGAACGATTTTGAGGCATTGTTGTACAATTAAGATGGCGGCGCGCAGAGTCGCAGCGGCCCGGGATACTAAACTTTTTAGTAGCTTTTATGTTTTTTTGGTGGTAGTTTTTATTATAATGCACAGTTATAGCACTCTTGCACTACAATACAGCCGGACCGAACTATTACAACTCAATCGCGGTGCACAGTACCTGCCGATCGGACACTATACCATCCCTCCAGAGATCATCAAACCACCAACCAGGACACCCGCAGCAGCGAGCCGGAGGAGGAAGCGCTGTGAGCGGGGGCAGAAGAGAGGCAAGCGGGCGGGCGTCTGGGCGAGGCTAAAAGCTAAGCCCTTCAGACTACCGCTTCCTACCATCTTCCTTTCTAATGCGCGGTCAATCAGGAATAAGATGGACGAGATCAGACTGCAATTGTCCACACTGAAAGCCTTGAACAACTGCTGCTGCATGATCTTCTCCGAGACCTGGCTAGACAGCTCCACTCCCGATGCTGCTATCGAGTTGGCGGACCGCAGCGTCTACCGAGCCGACAGGACAGCGGACTCGGGTAAGAAAACCGGTGGCGGCCTCTCCATCTACATCGCGAACTCCTGGTGCACCAACAATACGGTTGTGGATAAACTGTGTAGTCCAGACGCAGAACTTTTATTGCTTAAGTGCCGACCGTTCTACCTTCCTCGTGAGTTCAGTGCTGTTTACATATGTGCTGTTTACATTCCACCTGACGCTAACGCTAAGGTAGCACTAGCACAAGTATACAGTAGCATCAACAACTGCCTGGTAGCACACCCAGACTGTGTTTTTATCGCAGCTGGGGACTTCAATCATGCGGACTTAAAATCTGTTCTGCACAAATTCCACCGAAATGTCAAATGTGCTACCAGAGGAGATAGAACTCTGGATCAGGTGTATACTAATGTAGCAGATGCTTACAGAGCCCAGGCATTAGCTCACCTGGGTCTGTCAGACCACCTCTCCCTCCTGCTGCACCCACAGTACACACCCAAAATCAAGAGTGCTGAGACCACTGTCCGAACTGTAAGAATATGGCCAGAGAGCGCTGTTCCTATGCTACAGGGCTGTTTCCAACACACAGACTGGGATGTTTTCAGAGAGCAGGGCACAGTAACGCGGGATATACTGGACAATTACACCACCTCTGTTCTAGACTACATATGTTTCTGTTTGGACAATGTTACAACTTGGAAACAAAGCCGTGTGTATCCTAACACTCCACCTTGGATGACACACGGAGTACAGCAGCTCCTCAGAGCTAGGAATCGTGCTTTTAGGTCTGGTGACCATGAGGCATACAGCAGGGCCAGGACTGCGCTGAGGAGGGGCATCAAGTCTGCCAAACAACATCATAGGAGGCGCATCGAAGCCAGATTTGCAGACACGGCTAATCCCAGGCAGGTGTGGGAGGGCATCAGGGCCATAACTGACTACAAAAAGAAAACACCATCTACCCCAGCCAACAGTCCCAACTTGGCGGAGGATTTAAATGTCTTTTATGCCCGCTTCGACAAGGAGAACACCGACGTTGCCCTCCCCCCTCTCCCCCCCACAGTCCCAGCCCCAGTCCTGACCACACACGAGGTGAGGTGCGCTCTCCGCCGCATCAACATCAGGAAAGCACCCGGGCCGGACGGTGTACCGGGCCGGGTGCTCAAAGACTGCGCTGCGGAACTCACAGACGTCCTCACCTCCATCTACAACATCTCGCTGTCCACTTCATGGGTACCAGCCTGCTTCAAAGCCGCCACAATACTCCCCCTTCCCAAACAGTCCCATGTCACAGGCCTTAACGAATACAGGCCTGTGGCACTCACTCCCATCCCCGCCAAGTGCATGGAGAGACTGGTCATAAAGCACATCAAAGCCGCAACTCCACCATCACACGACTCACACCAGTTTGCCTACAGGGAAAACCGCTCCACAGAGGACGCCATCGCCATCGTGCTCCACACACTGCTGGAGCATCTGGAGCACCAAAACACCTATGCTCGCCTCCTCTTTGTGGACTACAGTTCAGCATTCAACACCATTCGGCCCTACAAACTCCGCCACAAACTTCACCAACTGGGACTCAACACTACCCTGTGCAACTGGACTGTGGACTTCCTCACCAATCGTACACAGAGGGTCAGAGTGGGCAACAACATCTCCTCCACTCTTTCCATAAACACCGGCGCGC
This sequence comes from Cyprinodon diabolis, assembly GCA_030533445.1. Taxonomy (NCBI): domain Eukaryota; kingdom Metazoa; phylum Chordata; class Actinopteri; order Cyprinodontiformes; family Cyprinodontidae; genus Cyprinodon; species Cyprinodon diabolis. The sequence continues at coordinate 16,062,133 of CM060069.1, forward strand.
CCCAGGGGTGTGTTTTAAGCCCTCTGCTCTACACCCTGTTCACACATGACTGCTCTGCCTCTTCTCCCTCTAACCTGATCGTCAAATTCGCTGACGATACCACCGTCCTGGGCCTCATCACCAACAACGATGAGAGGGACTACAGGGCAGAGGTGCAACATCTGGCATCATGGTGTGACAGCAACAACCTTGCTCTTAACACCAAAAAGACCAAGGAAATGATTGTGGACTTTAGGAAAAAACAGCCTAAAAAGCACGAACCCCTCTCCATCAGTTCAGAGGTGGTGGAGAGAGTCAGTACTTTTAAATTCCTAGGGGTGACTTTGGCGGAGGACCTGTCTTGGGGCACTCACATCGCCTCTACTGTTGGGAAGGCCCAGCAGCGCCTTTTCTACCTGAGGAAGCTGAGGAGCCACCACATCCCCAGGCCACTGCTGGTGAACTTTTACAACTGTGCCATCAGCAGTGTTCTGACTTATGGGCTCCTAGTGTGGTTCTCTAGCTCCTCCAAAGCAGACCAGCAGGCACTCCAGCGTGTGGTGAAAACAGCAGGGAAAATCACCAGAATGCCTCTCCCAGAGATTAGTTCCATCTACACCACACGCTGTCTACGGAGAGTGCAGAACATCATGCGTGACAGCCACCATCCTGCCCATCACTTGTTCCAACTTCTACCATCAGGTAAAAGGTACAGGTCCCTTCAGAGCCGGACCAAAAGACTGGCCAACAGCCTATACCACCAGGCCATAAGACTCTTGAATTCACAGGACTTGAGGAACGGACTACCAAAAATTCTGAATTCTGAATGATTTGCCTTATTCATTAGGGCCCCGTTATTATAGTCTGGTTGGGAGCTGTGTATTTATTCTGTGTGTGTGCGTGTGTGTGTGTGTGTGTGTGTGTGTGTGTGTGTGTGTGTGTGTGTGTGCGTGCGTGCGTGTGTGTGTGTTGGGAGGGCAAGCATTATGGCACTTAATAATCTTTGCTGCACTTTAAGTGGGATGGGGGGGGCGGGGCTGGGGGGGTCAAGCACTGGTGTCACTTTTACCTCTTGTGCACTTTACTTGGAACTTGCTGCTACTAAGTATTGTACCCCAAACATAATTTCGTTGCCTTTTTTTTGACAATGACAATAAATTCTTGAAACTTGAAACTTGAAACTTGAATTCATTGTTGAACCCTTGCTGTTTTTATGTTTGCTTTCCTTATTTAAGTATCTGTTTTTGTAACATTCTATTTTTGATATCAATGTTTCTATATTGGTTTTATTTAAAATATTGCACATTTAATGCACATTTGCAAATAATTTATTTAATGTTTGTATTCAAAAGGTTTAATAAAACAAAGTATTGTAAGTATTGTTTATTTATTTTGTATTAATACTTTACCATAGTCTATTCATTTTTAATATTCACTATAACATTATAGTGTGACATTTGTGTCAGTAATCTTCTAGTATAGGTGATTCTGCATGGTAGGAGGGGGGAGCCCCAAATCAAATTCTGCTTAGGGCCCCCAAGAGGCTCGGGCCGGCTCTGCTCCTGCTCCAGTGCTGATATGGTGGAAACTTCAGTTCTTTGGTTTTGTTACAGTATAAAGGCAATGTCTTAGGGGTTTATGCAACTATTTCTCAAAGTTTTCCTTTGCTACTGCCCTTGTGCCTTACTGCAGACACACCTTTGTGTGGAGCATATGGCTACTATGGAGTGGTGCCTTTTGTCAGTCTGCCTGTGGCAGCTGCCACCTTCTGGAGCCATATCCACCTATCCTTTGCTGCATCTGTGTGCTGAGTGTTGCAAGCTTTCTACAGCTCTCTCTGTAATTACTGTGTACCTCCAGGTGACAAACTCATCCTCACACACCCACTAAACACAAACCCACTTGCTTCTAAACATACGCTCACCCACATGTAAGCACACTTCCATACACCATACACCAACAGAAATAATCCAAATGGTTAACCATCATACAAACAGGTTTCTGTATAACAGGATTGTGGCCTGTCTATTCTGATGCTAGTTGCAGTTGTGCTTTAAAGAAGGCCTCCATGCATTTAAGATTCCGTTTTAAAGATACAGTTGTTGTTGTTGTTTTTTTAAATACCCCTTTGCATGTGTTGGCAACCAACCTCTTTACTGTATATGGTGTGCCTGAAATGTCCTGGCAGGAAAGAGGAAATTGTGACACAAATCAAATTTGGTCAAACATGCAGGAAACCTTAACTTTTCATAGAGCAGGATGTCTCCTGTAACAATGATGAGTCAGTTAGTGGGTGTGTTTTTTTGTTTGTTTTTCAGCATACACCCCAGCAACACCTCACTTGGCAATATAAATGTCGTGCTTTTAACTTTGTTATTTGAACTTCACAAACAATACTGTCAGAGAGGTCAAGTAACAAAGTAAAACTATTTGTTACCTTACTTAAGTAGAAAGTTTGTCTCTCTATACTCTACTGGAGTCATCATTTTTAGACAACTTTTTACTTCTGCTTTTTATTATGGCCTGTTGTTATAGAAAAAAATAATAAAACGCCACAAAAAATAATTTTTTTTATCCAGACAATTAATTTTTTTGTGGTTGAACTCGGTACTGCACCAAATTATTGTTCACCACATACCAAAAGAAATTGTTTTTCAAGATGATGCAAAGTTAAATTTGACACTGTTGCCATTAGTTTTAAAACTTAGAAAGGAAATTATCATTCAGAAAAAAATAGGCTAGTGCAGTAACCAGTATAAGTTTTAAAGCATCTGTCCATAACATTTTTCCTGCATTACTTTAACTTTTATACTTTAAGTAGTTTTAAAAATGTACTTATCACCTTAAGTATTTTACTAAAGGAACTATATTCATTCTAGCTCAGACATTAAAATTGTGATAGATGTTCATAATTATGTATTTCTCTGTTTCAAATCATTGTATTGAACTATTACCAGAGGTGGATGCTGTAGATGAGCAAGCATTTCGACAAATCTTTCTGAAAAATATTTTCCTTTCCCTAAAATTACCTTGCTTTTTCACTTTGCTATTGATCAAAGTGGAAGTGATTTTAAAATAATAGTAACTTAGCTGCAGACTGGTGGACCATATGTACTACAAGAGGGAGGGTAGAAGATTCTAAGGTGGACAGTGCACAAAGGTTGCAACATTTCTTCAGTGTAAATAGAAACATTTCTTATTCTGGTCTTTAGATTAATTTAGGAACAGATCATATATGGTGAGGGAGTTTAGGGTAAGTCACCACATCTGTACCATAACTCATTATGTCTTACACTAAGTTTCAGATGCACAAGTGTAGAGAGCACCACCACTCGAGTCAACAGCAGTCAACTCCAGTACCTTGCAACCTAACGGGGGAGTCTGGGTTTCGGTTTTGCAAGGAGATCAACAGTTGCTGTACTTCATTGTGCCAAGTTTTCAGTTTGGTGCAGTTGTAGTGAATTAATTCTTAACACATGAACATAACACAACATTTTGTAAGTCTTTGCCCAAATTTGCATAAATGGTTTTAAAGTGACTCTTTGGTTTTCCAACATTACCAGCATGCAAATTACAGTAATAATGGTTAAATAGTTCCCTTGTTTCCATAATGGGTCCTTGGCAGGTCTTTCGCCGGTAAGCAACAGGTCCTTGTGGGCAATGTCATCCCCCACAATGATGTTGTCAGTGATGCCTTCTGTAACATCATTAGGAGCATACATAAAAAGCAGGTCTCAGAAATTCAGATAAGGTAAAGATTTTTTTAAGCAGAACTGAATGAATGTTTTTTGACCTGCAAGGGAATACTTGAAGAGAAACACAATTCCAATTTCAACTTTTAAATCACTGTTTGATGCAATGTTGTTTTTCGATGAGAAATAGGTCTGTTTATGAAAGGACAATATAAATACCTTGCTGGAAAGACATGGTTTATGAACTTTTTAAAGCTAAATAAAGATTGTGTGGTTAATGTAATGAACTCAGAATGTAGGACCCAGAATTCGAGGCGAGACAGGCAGTGGGAAAGTTCAAAGCGTTTATTTAACTAAACAGGTGCGCGGGGCTGCTCGTCTGCTGCGGGGCGGATCTCTGCAGAAACAGGAGAATACAGATCAGTGACTGGAAATGGAGCTTAACACGACTTGGAGCAAAGTCACTGACCTGATTCAAAGTTCAGTCCGTTTGCGGAGCTTTGACCGCAGTTGCGGCGGGAGACGCCCCCAGAGTTCCTAGAGAGCGCGCAGCAGACGCCGAGAAGCAACAGAGTCCAGAAGGGAGATCCAAGGCCAAAGTCAGACGACAGTTCCAGGTTCAGAAGCCGGTAGAATCCAGGGTCAGACAGGACAAACAGAGCAGACAGGGGCAAGGCAAAAACTCGAAATCCTCAGGGCAGAAACTGGTCAATATCAGGGAAACAGGCAGACTACAGATTGCTAGGGAACGTATCACAAAAACACAAGAATAACCTGGCGCTGATGGGAGGCAAACACGCAACTTAAATAGTAGAGGAACCAGGTGGAAATGATCGGCGATAATCAGCTGCAGAACCAATTAGACAGGGAGCAATGAGCAAAGGAAAAAACCAAACCATCAGCGCCGAGATCATGACAGTTAAAGTATTTCACTGCAAAAATGTATGATGTTTTAGGGGCAGGTAATGAAGAAAAGTGCTTGGAACATGCTCTTGTACTTTTGCTAGTTTGTTTCAGCCTTTCTTGAATCTCATGTGCAGGGGTTGGTAATCTTAAAGATAAGAGCTGTTTATTTGATTTGATGATATAACGTTACTACTAGCTAAGGGTGGTGTGTAGCAGCTCACAATGGTGAGAAAGTGATTATGTGGAAGCTGTAATTTAATAGTAAGAAATCTTAATTGACTCCTGGGGAAACAATGACTGAACAGTAACATGGAATTTCTGTTTAGCATATTTTACTATGTCACCACACTCTCTTGGATCATATTGTAACCATTAAAAGCAGCTACTTAAAGAAAATAAAGTAAATTAATGTATGACCAAGGGCTGTTTTTGTCCAACATCAGTGTTTGACCTCAAATATTTACTTTCGCAAAATTGTAAAAATATAATCACTCTTATAAATGAAGTTGAAAGGTTCTTCCTAAGAATAAAAGCATTCATAACTGCAATGATTGAGCTAACCATCATTGTTTTAGTATTGGATTTGTCAGTGCCAAACAAGGCAAGGCAAGATAAGTGTCAGGATCCGGGGCTTTGCCCACCAGAGGGTGCCGTGGATCCATGCTGTTTTCTATCTGCTGATTAAGGAAGCTCCCTATATAAGCTGAGTCTGAACTTCCCTCTGTGCTGGATCGTTGTCTTACCTGTGCCACCATGCCTGTCTGAACCTGCATCCTGTAAGTCTTTCAACCGTTTCCAATAAAATACTGGACTTTTAATCCTCCCTCTGTGTCTGTGAGTCTGCATTTGGGCTAGTAAAACCATCGCATCATGACAGAACGATCCAGCCAACAGACTAGCCCAGCAGACTCCTTCTACGCGGTCCTGGAGAGCCCGCTCTGTGCCGTCTGGAGACCCCTGAGCCCGCTCTGTGCCGTTTGGAGACCCCTGAGCCCGCTCTGTGCCGTTTGGAGACCCCTGAGCCCGCTCTGTGCCGTCTGGAGACCCCTGAGCCCGCTCTGTGCCGTTTGGAGACCCCTGAGCCCACTCTGTGCCGTCTGGAGACCCCTGAGCCCGCTCTGTGCCGTTTGGAGACCCCTGAGCCCGCTCTGTGCCGTCTGGAGACCCCTGAGCCCGCTCTGTGCCGTCTGGAGACCCCTGAGCCCACTCTGTGCCGTCTGGAGACCCCTGAGCCTGCTCTGCGCCTTCCAGAGACTCCGGATGTGGAGCCACAATCGGTGGATCCCTCTGTTCCTGAGGTGGAGCCATAATCGGTGGTTCCCTCTGTTCCTGAGGTGGAGCCACAGTTGGTGGCTTCCTCTGTTCCGGATGCGGAGCCGCAGTCGGTGGCTTCCTCTGCTCTGGATGTGGAGCCGTAGTGGGCGGACCTGTTGCAGAGCAGCGGGAGCGGAGACGGCGTCCTTCTCGGGGCTACTTGCTGAAGCGGAGACAGTGTTTCTCCCGGTGCTTCCTGCTGCCGGTTCCGTGGCCGGCCACGTAGACTCTTCCTGGCATCCCTGGTTCGCCCATCGCCCTCCATGGGCGAGTTGTTTCTTTTTTTTTCTTGGGGCGTCTGGAATCCGCCCTTGATGGGGGGGTACTGTCAGGATCCGGGGCTTTGCCCACCAGAGGGCGCCGTGGATCCATGCCTGGGGAGTTTGGGCTCAGCATGGATCAGCTGTTTTCTATCTGCTGATTAAGGAAGCTCCCTATACCATGCCTGTCTGAACCTGCATCCTGTAAGTCTGTCAACCGGTTCCAATAAAATACTGGACTTTTAATCCTCCCTCTGTGTCTGTGAGTCTGCATTTGGGCTAGTAAAACCATCGCATCATGACAATAAGTTTATTTGTGCATCACAATTCAGTACATTGAACTCCATATGGTGCTCGTCGAAATCCCTGCAGACATCGTGTTCAGTATGAATGCACCTTGAGTATCTCCTCCAGAGCTCCACTTACTGAATCCTGTCTTTTGCTCCAGCCCCTGTTCCCTGGTGATTAATTTTTCAATAAACTATTTAAACTTTCTTATGTCTTCTAAATGTGTACTTTATGTCGGTCATAGGTATTACTAAAGGCATATCAGATGCTTTATAAAACAAATCATGACCCCTCATTTACAATGGCTCCTGTCCTCCATTGCATCAGTCTAGTAAATCCCCTGCCTCTGTTACACTGTAGTATGACCGACAGCTATCTTCCATCATGCGGCAATATACAGATCAAGTCTTTTGCAATGGAGGACACTAAAATGTGTCAATTTCTAAAAAAAAAAAGAAACAAAAAAAAAAACAGATGAGCCAGACAAGAAGTAAGACATGATTAGAGTGAAAATAAAATATGATGTACACAGATCGATCCTGCACACACTGATTGAGGACTGCTGCTGGAAAAAGTGTGGTGGATCAAGAACCGGAAATGGGATGCGGGATTTTATGAAGCCAGGTTGAGGCTAGCTGAGGACCAACAACTAATCCATGTTCCACAGATTGGTTTTGGGTTATTTTTTGTTTATTTATTTTACTGTTTTAGCAAGTTTAAAAAAAAAAAAAGTTGAACATTTTAATAGAAAAACTCTTTACTTAATGGGGAACACACTTTTGGTCATTAAAATGAATCTTCAATTATTATCAAAGATAAATAAAGTTAAATGGAAAGTATTTCATGGCAAGAGAATACAATAATGTTAGAGGAAAATTGTGGTGTCTGAGCCTCTCTCTCTCTATGATAGGTGTGGCTTGGGAGGAGCGGGCTGCACACAGCTGAGACTAATCTTCATCTGGATCAGTATTTAAAGCCTGGCTTCCTGAGTCCTTACTACCTGATGGTCACTGTTAGTTGGTAGATATGCCAACTTCTCTCCCTTGAGGAAATAATTACTTCATCTTTTGAAATCGTAAATAATAATTTTACCTGTACTCTGTCTACCCAGGATCCATTTCCAAATCAGTCTCCAGCTACCAAGCCACACCACCCACCTCCCTCTTCTCCAGCTGCTGCAGAGAGCTTGCCTTCCACCTCAAACTGCCCCCTGCTTCCAGAGACGCCTTCCTTCCCTGTCTGCCTATGAACCAAAAAATAAACTTTGCTCCTTTCTCCTAGCCTGGATATCTGCATTCTGGGTCCAGCACCTAGCTCCTCACAGAAAAAGTTTTATTTGAATGTCGATCTTACTTGACATGCATATTTACTGCTTCCTACAAACATCATAAGGTACTCATTGTCTGGGGTTAGAACAACAACAAAATGCCAGATTGATAAGCATGTCAACCAGCAAAGATTTACTTAAAACAATGCTTTTTATTTAATCAATGTGTGCGTTACATAACAGCTGAAACTTGATGATTCATTCCTAAAGAAAGTTTTTCTTTTATTTAGGATTTTTAAGCATATTTTTTGCTCTGAAAACAGCTAAAACTGTTTTGTTTTAGTTTTCAACACAATGAATTTCAGAGTTAATAGTTCTGTTTAGTAAATCTTCAAAGTATAGAAAAAAGTTTAAAAAGTGCATGAAATAATAATTGGATAAACAGATAAATGGAAAGACTGACAGATGGATGGACAGATGGCAGATGACAAAAAGATGCCAATAAACAAACGCAGAACTTGTACATGACTAAGGTCAGAACAATGGGCTATGATAGGAAGCATGCAGACTCATTTTCCATACTCCATCCTTACTGCCAGCACTCTTGGACATCTTGTATCATGTAGAACGCTGATACACATTTGCTTTGCCTAAGGAGTACATGCTAATTTGATGATTTGGGAAGTAGTGCTGAGAAGACTTTAAAATCAAACAAAAACATATTTACATATAAAAGGATCATGACAAGATGACTGTATTACAACTGGATGAGTTGATAAATTGACAAATAATGGTTAGTTGAAGGGACAGATATTTACTTTGGAAAATATAAAGATGATTGAGACCTGGGGAATACTTAGATTCCAGAATTTTCTGGAGTTTTGATTTTATGTAAGCAAAATCAATCAATTTGCATCTGCATGCCTAAACTAATTGATCTGGAAACAAAATATGGGGATATTTTGCAAGTACATGGATTAACGTTTTAATCAATGAACTTCGAGTTTTTATTTTTTTTAATTGATCAAAATGGCAAAACACTTTTGCAATCTTTTACTTCCACTTATTGTTTATAAAAGTGATGAAATCTGACAAGACAAGCTTTGTCATGATCATGGCTCTGGGGGCTGGCCTAATTGATCATTTTATTCACCTGACTAACCCTGCCTAGTTTACAATTTCCAATCAATCCACTTGCTCCTGTATGTATATATACGGCTCAGTCCCAGCTATCGGGCCAGATTATTGAGGTTGTTGTTGATGATCTAGTCATGTTCTCCTTCTGAGGGGGGCCAGTGGTGAGAAAGGTTTTTTGTATTTTGTAGTGTTCCTCATTTCCTGATCATGTCCTGTCTCTTATCCACTGAGTGTGCCCTGTTCCTGTTTTGGCTCAGTGGAGTGAGCGGTTTTAGCGTTTTTGTTCCTGTTGTCCTGACCTGTTCTGCCTCTCAACTACTGGGCTTGCCTGTTAACATATGAGCGCTCTGCCTAAACTCTCTGTGGACTCCTGGAACCCTGGACCTGCCTGTTCCTGTTCTCATTGGTATCCCTGATCGGGCTTCGGACTCATGCTTGCCCTCCATGACTGCAGCATCTGGTTCAATCTGGACGGTGCCCGTCACATCTAATTGGCAGCCCTCCTACCACCGCTGCAGATCTGCAGCAGATCCGTAACAGATAATAAATGCTTTGAATTATCCCACTCTCTGTCTCGTCTTCAATACTGGGTCCTTCTCTCCTGAATCCTGACAAACTTCAAATAATTCTTAAGGCAGAAGGAGTCTTTTTGTATTGACTGTCCTTTGTATTGCTCATAAAGGATTAGATGTCAAAATAATGGAGTACAATGAGTTGAATAACACAAATTTTACGTTATCATAAGATTTTTCCCTCTCCCTTTAGAAGGTCATATTAGGCCTTAATAAGCAATTGATGAACAAAGCCAAATATGTTTCCAACTGCCAGGCAAATGAAACCCACTGAACCGTCTTCTTTTTGTTTTTAGAAAGCTTTTAAAGAAATAGTTTAGAGGAAAAAACAACATAATTTCACCAGAAACTACAGCACCACAAACAAAGGTAAAAGGAAATGTAACATAAGAGGAATTAAACTAGCTGCTCTCTTCATGCTGGATAAAGCCTTTTGAACACAAAGGTAGAATTTTGGAGCCTGAAGAAACATCACATCTACATGCATCCCGGTTGGAGCATACATTTTTCTGCCTCAACAGTTTTACCAGGGTTTGGAAAACAGCATCAATCCTTTTAAAGTGGGACTAAAATTTAGTTGATGTGTCCTTGTGTAAAAATGAATAGCAAAGAAATGCACAATAACAACAGCAAAAAAATCCTGTGGGTTATAAAGTCAAGGGAACAAACAACAGATCAAAAGGAGGAAAGTGCTGTCCCAGTGTCCCAAGTTATTTATTTTTTCATTGACATACGACTGCAGCGACAGAGAGAAAGAGAGAATATGAAAACAACAAACAAGCACTGAATTACAAATACTCAATGGGAAGCAAAATTGTGACAAAGATAAAAACGAAGTAAAATAAAAAAAAATAAATAAAGATGTGCTTGGAATTGACCTACTTCCATGCATGAAAGTGTCAATATTCTGCACTTTTTGGTTCTGTTTAAGTTTTCTTTTTGAGTTTTCAGTAATATTTTGTTTAATGTATTTCTGTGTTTTCTATTTTTTTGGGGTTTCATTTCCATTTTGTGTTATTCTAGTTGTTTTTGGTTGAGTTCTCATGTATTTCTTGTTTACCCTCTGTTGCCCACTTGTGTCGGTCTCCTTCTCCTAGCTCCCTTCTTGATTCCTCTGTCCACACCTGCTTCGAATCTGCTGATTACCCTGGTCTTTGTTCAGTCTCCCATTTATACAACTCCAGTTCAGTCACTGTTTGCTGGTTCATCTCCGTTTCCTGGCTCCCCATGTGTGTTCACCCTGACGTTACTGGATTTTTTTGGTTCTCAGTATTTTGTATTTTTGCCTCTGATGAATGGATGTGTAAATTAAAACTGCAAGATACCACTTTAGCTTCCGTCTCTGCATTTGGGTCCTCGAAAAACCTCCACTCAACTATGACAGAAAGTCGGCTTTCTTCATGTGGTGTTGTCATCTCGTGTTGTTTTTTCTACTAGAAAGCTGGAATTCGTGATGTTATGAGATGAGCTGAGGCTTCGAGGCGTGAGTCGAGTAATGGAGGGGGCATTTCCACGAAGCGCAGGTCGAGGGCGTGATTCATTTAGGGGAGGGGCTAAAATTGATGGGGCCCGAAGCTTCTCTACTGTGATAAAATGTGAACACTTCAGGAAGTTGTTCAGAATGCGTGAGAACTTCGACAGCCATTTAAATAGCCTCACTACTCAGCCAAGATGTGGGAGTTGGTAGGAGAGTTGCTGTCAGTTGGATAGAGGTGAGATATATTCTACGAATAGATTGGTTGAAAAAAAAAAACAATCAAGTGGTTAAAACTATTTTAGTTAGACCAAACAATGTAATGATCAAAGTGTGAACAAGCCACTGGTTACAGTTTTAACATCAGTGTTAAGTAGCATTGCTTTCTGATGAGCAGTTACCATTGCTAGTGACGTCAGCTGTAAGTCATTGACTTCCACTTCTGAGGTTGTTGGTTTGAGACCCACTATAGACTTTTGATAGTTGTGATAAGAGTTAGCAAGTATTTTGGCTAATGTGGCTAATTTGTATTGGTTTACCTTTGTATAAATACAGATGGGGTGAAAACACTGCCAAATTAGATTGGTTGGTTTAGCCAAAAGATTGTTTGAACACATAACTTCCAACCCAATTAAAACCAAAACTTAATTTGCACAAGCACTTTCGCTGTCTGCTTGAGCTTATTTTACCAAAATGGAAGAAAAACTGTGTATCTTAAATGAGTGTTCTCTTCTGAGACATTTTACACTGATAAAAAACTTACAAAAGGTTTTGTTACACACATCAATCAAAAACAGTTTCAAAGAAACTGAAATAAAAAAAATAAAAAAACAATATAAAAAAAAATCAGATTATATCACTCTGTAGTTCTGCTCTCCGCCAGTAGGTAGTGATATATTCACATGAAGCTTCATGAACTGTGGGGATTGTTGAAGCAATTTAGCCAAATGGTTCAATGCCTCATGAGGCTTCATCTCACCATCATTTGATGAAACCTTTTTAAGATACCAGAGTTACTGAGATTAAACTGGCGGGGAGCAGCAAAATGATTCTCTATGCTGAGTTCTGCATTGTTGAATGTTTTCTCGTGTTGTGTTTTTAGTCTACACATTGCTGTGACATACATTTAAAAACTAATAGCTATTTAAACATTGTTGATGTTGTTTTTAAAACTGCTCACTAGCAGTCAGTTGATGCATCCTCTTTTTCCTGTAGCAGAAGAGTTAGGAAGCCAATAAATATCTTGCACAAGTAGATAAGGGGTCAGTTTCACAATGTTTTATTGTGGAACTCTGAGTTTTCTGTTTCATAAAAGCTGCTGTGAATTAGTTTAATCGATTCACTCAGAGTTGAGCATGTGCATTACAAATATGAAAAGCCAATATCAGTTAAGCCCTGTCTCGATGAGTCACTGATTTCACACCACTGGAGCAAGATTTTAATGCAGAAATGAATACTACTATACTATAGCACATGCAGGCAGCATTAGTCAAGGAATATACACACTAACACACGCATACTTCACAACCATTACATCTTTGCCAAGAGTAAATATGCTAAGAGTAAGTATTCCACATTTAGCCAAAATCCTCTTACATCGAGATGTGTCTGTATAACTTTTAATGGTTATGGGATTCTTTTCCCTCTATGGTCTTTGGTTTTCATGTTACAGTTGTCACAAACCAGACAGAATATTGTTCTACAAAGTAAAAAAAAAAAACTCTTTCACCAAGGAATTCCCACAGTACTCTAGCACTTTTAACAGCTTTCAAATTAGAGGATTTACCACATTTAAAGAATCATGTTTTTTAAATCTGTCAACGGTTCTCATAAAGAGATTAAACATCGCTTTCCCGTCTCTGTGGCTGAAATGATCAAATGATCAAAAACCCTTAATGAAAGGGAACTCATTTTCATCTTGTAAATAAATCATACAAGCAGCAAATGAATGATTTTTTTAAGTGCTCCATGGAGGAGGTTCTTTAATTCAATTTCAGACATTCATCTAATTGGGGACTAAAACAACACAATGAAATAATAGCTATCTTATCATCTGTTCATAGAGATACTTTAAGCTTGTAATACTTTTCTTTCTATTACTCACAAAGAAAGAATATCTGCTTCAGAAAAGATGTTGCCAATACATACAATTCTTATAAAAACACAACTTCTAAATATATAAAAATCCATGGATTATTGCTTATAAATGGTCTAAAAGATATATTTTGCATGCAGGAGGGACCCCATGAAGTGTCTTTTAGTGTGGACCTGCTGGGTTTTTTTTTTTGCTGTATTTGGAGGTTTTGTGGTTCTTATACAGTATATGCAGACAGCATGAGCTTTAGATCTTCTAATGAAACCCGTTGGAGTCTGAGGTGGGTTCGTTTACATGTAGACAGCACTGATACGTAGAGGAAGTACCCTGACAGGCTGAGGACAAGAGAGAGAAGATACCTTACTCAGGGCCAGTACTTTGTCTGATTTTATAGTGGTCCAGCACTAAGGTTCTCTATTTCTCTCTATCATATTGTATTATATATACATCTGTTATGCTTGTGGGAATTAACTCTGTTAATACTTAAAGAATTTTTTTCTGTTGCATTATTTGTAGAACACTTCCCCTCAATTAAAGGATGTTGGTTATACACCAGTGGACACAGCAACAACAAAAATGCTGCAGTATGTCAGGCCCTTTGGTGCCACAGTATCTCTACCCCAGAAACACACCTAAGCCACTGAACATAAATATATGCATTCAACAGAATTGTAGATAAACTGCTACATTGTGGCTCTCTGTTAATAGAGAGCAATGCATCGACAAAATTTTGATTTCAGAAGTGGGGAGACACAAGCATTTTTTTAAATATAATTCTTATTTATAAGTTTAGTGTTTTCTCAAGTTCTTTTTTGTTTCCTCATCTTTTACTTGCATCTTCACTATCCCTGTCCTGATAAAATATATGGATGTATGACATGGAAATTTGGTCTGCAACAAATCATGTAGATTAAAAAGACATAGTTTTACAATTATTATGACCTTTTATATATTTAACAGACATGCCTATCAGAGAGCAGCACAGGTATGTGACTGCAATAATCTGATGAGGATGATTATGAACGTGCAAGTCACTAACTTGGTTTGATATATATATATATGTATATATGTATGTATACATATATATATATATATATATATATGTATATATATATACATATATTTGTATACATATATATATGTATATATGTATGTGTGTATATATATATATATATGTGTATATATATATATATATATATATATATATGTATATATGTGTATATATATATATATATATATATATATATATATGTATAAATGTATGTGTGTGTATATATATATATATATATATATATATGTATAAATGTATGTGTGTGTATATATATATATATATATATATATATACATGTGTATATATATATATATATATATATATATATATATATGTATATATATATATATGTATGTGTGTATATATATATATATATATATATATATATATATATATATATATATATATATATATATGTATATATGTATGTATACATATATATATATATATATGTATGTATACATATATATATATATATATATATGTATGTATACATATATATATATATATATGTATGTATACATATATATATATATATATGTATGTATACATATATATATATATATATATATATGTATATATGTATGTATACATATATATATATATATATATATATATGTATATATGTATGTATGTATATATATATATATATACCATATGCTAGTAGGGAAAGCTTACATGGAGTGCCATAACCAAGTGGCTGGAATAGTGTACATGAACATCTGTGCAGAATACGGGCTGGAAACCCCAAGATCAAAGTGGGAAAAAGCCCCAAAGATGGTAGAGAATGACCCAGCCAAGATCCTGTGGGACTTCAATGGTAATGGCAAACAAAAAGTTTCTGCAACATCAGGAAGAAGGAACATGAGAAACTTGAGAAATACCAGGGGATCAGAAAGAAGCTGGAACAAACCTGGAAGGTGAAGTGCCCCATGGTCATTGGGGCACTCGGGGCAGTGACCCCCCAAACTTGAGGAGTGGTTACAGCAGATCCCTGGAAATACATCAGACATCTTGGTCCAAAAGGGTGCAGTTCTAGGAACAGTAAAGATACTATGCAGAACCCTCAAGCTCCAAGGCCTCTGGTAGGGAATCCAAGCTTGGAGGAAAAAAAGTGGGGCTAGACCGCCCACGGTGGGTGAGGAAGAGTTTTTTTTATTTTGATATATAATCTGGTAAAAAAAAAAAAAGGCAAGGAATTCTCATAACCATGAAGCATTTTTAAAAAATATCCAGGGCCAGGTATGATGACCAAATGTCTTGATGTCTGCTGGACTTTTACTTCTGCTCTCTCTGTCTCAGTCTCTCTGTGTCTAGTGATGGATGTATGCAAGCTCTTGGTTTATGGCATTTGTATGGCCATTACTTTGGCTACCCTCTGATGTAGGTTAAGTATACTAACCTTGTAATATACTGTACATATGTGAAATAAAAAAGGATCTTTAACAATCTATGCTTCAATAGTTGTGACATTTGAGGGAGATTAAATAAAACATTAAAACTTCTATCTTATACCATTAAAGTATGAGCTATAATTAATCAAGAAATATGCATGCCTTTTTAAAAACCTAAGTACTTTAACTTTTAAGAAGTCTTTCTATTAATGACAAGATTACTCATTACCAGCTTGGGGAGACCATCTGAGAGAAAGTAAAAAAAGAGAAGTAAAAGGAGTATAAGACTGAGCTAATTCGTGTAAGTTAATGTTGCATTCATAGAGAAAAAAAAATAGAAAAAAAAAAAAAAAATATATATATATATATATATATATATATATATATATATATATATATATATATATATATATATATGAAGGTCAGCAAAGCTAGAGGCAGTGAGATAAGAAATAAAGAGGATCCGAATATTAAAAATCAGGGACAAAAAATCATTTGGGTTGGTGTGTATTATAGTAATGAAAAAAGCTAAAATATTTCCCTTATTGGGTGGTGTTGAGAAAAGCTTAACATTTTTAACAGAGACGACAATGCTGTTAGCTGTTATATCAGGGTATGGTGCAGTCATTGCGGAGGGTTTTTACAGTCTGAGAAGCTGAGACATCTAAGAACTAGAATGCGGTAGAGCAATTAAGTTTTCATATGCACTTTGATTTTCTATTAAATATCATGTCCTTGTTTTAGACAGCACAGTTTGGGCCCAAATAAATTAGATTTAGTTTTCACAGATAGAGATCAAGAGATCTGAAGGATGATTGACTTTACAACATAACCTAATCTTAGGTATGCTCACTGTGAACAGTTATTTGCCTCATTATCAGATCAATAAAGTGTAATTGCATAAACCTATATTTGTCTTTTGTCATTTATTACTTGGGCAGGTATTATCTTGGCGATAATGTTCATTTGGTGTGTTGCAGTTCATTAATCAGGCAAGCCAATAATGATCTTAGCAATGTCACTTATGCTGGGGAAACTACCATCACAAAAACAAATACTAGCTGTCAAATCTGGCTCATGGTGTAGAGAGGTTGTTAATAGTGTTTTCTGCACTAGGGTTAACAGTAGGTTTAATCCCCTTCTTTCCGGAACGCTGTGCCAGATCAGGATAGGATGACATAGCTGTCTGGCTTGAAGACAGCTTGCAGACGCCTGGTGTGTCAGTTTGTCACACCAGGTCTTGATGGTGCTTCAGGTGACATGGATGCTGTCACAGAGTAGTGAGAAGTGATGTTTCTAAAGTGGTTTTGCAGCATTTGTGGCTCAGTTTTAATCTGTTGTAAAGCTTTATTACAGCTTTACATCTTTTCAGCTAGGATTCAAGTCATATTTTAACCTAAATAGCTTATTATTTTCATTAAATTGGTGGGTTTTGTTAACAGTACAATGTGTTTAAATACTTAGGTAAGTTGTATTTTTGATTAATTTTAGTGTATTGAATAAGCACAGTGCTCTGACATAATCCAAAACCTAATCAATATTTAATCTGAAAATATATGAAAGAATAAGTGAGGTTTCTGCATAAAAAAAAAAATGTGCTAAATTATAGGACAGTTAATAATGTGCTGTAATTCCATACAGTTAAATCAAAAGCACCTTGCTTAATTTATGTCTGGTAAAGTGAAAGTAATAAACTACTTAAAATTTGATTAAAAAATCATAGATTATATAAGTAATGTAGAATACAGCCGTAGTTTTATTAATACTAAAAAGCATTCCATTCAATCAGTCTGTCATATCCTTGACATGTTGTATAGTAGCAACCAAAGCCTCCGAGACACTATCCACAGAGGTGTGGTGTTTCTCTTTGCCATAAATATCCTATATGCATCCCCGTGCATAACACAGAGATCAACATCAGTGTGTTGATCTCCTGAGGCCACACCCTCCCTCTTTGCATATATACACTTTAGATGAAATGCGCATCTCACCAGCATTCAACTATATGTATCCTGGAGTTAGAATAATGTATCAGAATGATCATTTGCCTAATTCTACACACAGTGTTATTGCTAGTAGCAATTGAACTGGTTTTATTCTTTTTGCCTCGAACATAAATTCTGAAACATGCACAGAATAAACTATTGGCCACTGAGCATATCACTACAGAAACTATTTGTTTAATTATTTTTTATTCAAGGGCAACTGCTCCTTTTTACCTTACAGATTGATTCTGCTAATACTATGTAGGAACCAGTAGCTCATCAGGCCACAATTCAGCCTTAGCAATGCTAAAGTCACCAATTTAACTAAAGCACCTTTAAAAACCTTTACACCACTTAAAATTTTACAATTCTGTCATGGTATTGCCATGACTTTATATATTTATTTATTTATTTATTTATTTATTTATTTATTCTTTTATATCTACTGTAGAAGTAATGTGATAAGCCAACACAAAGTTATGCATAATTCTGCACTGGGAGGAAAATTATCAAGGCTTTTGCTAAGTGTTTAAATAAACTTTGGATTAAGGAAGCATACTTTTGTCTTCTTCCTTTTTTCTTTTGTTTATCAGTCAAAATGAGATATTCCTAACATAAAAATGTTTTGATCCCTATCTTTGCTGAAGAAAATCAAATCCACAGCATGATTCTGCTCCCACCATTGTCAGGTTTCTGTTATGTTTTTCTTTTCAGTATTCAGTCTTGCCTTACTCCTTGTTTTATATTCCTAGTAATTTAACATTGTGGTATTTCCAGTCTTCTAGGTTTCTCTTTTGTTGCTCTCTGCTGCCCTCTTATGTTCTCCTTCTTCCCTAGCTCTTTCCCTCTTGTTCTGTGCACACCTGCTCCCAGTTTCCTCATTAGCCCCCTCTTTGTCTCAGTCTCCTTTAAAAGCCCTCTCTATTCAGTTCCCCTTTGCTGGGTCCTCGTCAAACACCGTCAAACTTGCTCCAACTCCTTCTCTCTGTGCCTACCTCCTTATGATTGTGATTGTTGTCCCCTGATATCTCCATGGTTTCTGGTACGTTTAGAGTTGTTTTCATGTTTTCGATTTTTGGACTCCTGGTTTCATGTTTGTTTGGACTTTGTTTTCTTTTGGATTTTTGGATAACCTGCCTTTGTTTTCAGTATCCCTTTTTAATTAAATCAATGAAATTCACCTCTGACTTCCTGCATCTGCTTTGGGTCAACACTCAATAACCAAATCCTGACAGCCATATTTTATTGTGGAATGGCAGAGTGATATTGTGTTTCTTTATGCTGTGGCACATAGATCTTTGCAGCTGGACCAAGAAGTGTGTGTTTTTGATAATGCTCTGCTATCACAGCAAGCAATATCTAAATAGCTTTTTTTATTATGTATTTTTTTTTCTCTACCATTGGTTGTTATGAAGCTCATGGATAACCTATGTGCTACACACACATACTTCCACCTGCTTTGTAAACTTTCCTGCTCTGTCAGAGTCTCTATGGGCCTCTTCACTGAATTGTAGATATAGCGCTCTTTGAGACGTACAAAGCTTGGGGTAGTATTTTATAACATTTTTTTAAATTCAAAGAACATTATAATGTTCTTTGAACGTTAGAATGCTTTTTGCTCACAGCTGTTATTTTTTCTCATATATGGAGTAATATGTGAATCCAAAAATGACCAAAAATTGTCAAAACTTGGAGAGTGGGTGGAGCTTCCTATGGGAACCTTATAGGAGCGTATTTTGGAGTGAGGGTAAAGTTCTTTACCCTCACCCGACTCTAACCCTAACCCTTCCCTACCCTTACCCTAAAAAAATGTAACTGCACGATTACTTCATCTAGTAATTAGTTACTTTCATAGTTTAGTACCTGAGTTATTTACTTAGTAACTTTTTTGAAAAAGGTAGAAGTAAATAAAACAAATTCATAATTTATATTGAAACACAAAATTTTCAGGGCAAGTTATTTAATTGAAAGCTGCATGGTTAACCAACTACAGTGGTCTACACACAAAAGCCATTTTCAAAGCTATGTATATTTTCCATCCACTTAACAAATATGTATAATTTTTATTTGTTTTTTAGTTGATAAAAATTAGAACTGTTTAGACTGGGTGATATTTTTTAATCTGTGACAAGTTATAATAATTAAAAGTAATTAAGAGTAGGTCATTCATGCTAGTAAAACTAGAATTTACAGGCAAGACAATATAAGGCAAGGCAAGCTTATTTGTATTGCACAATTCAGTACAAAGACAATTCAAAGTGCTTTACATAAATAAAATAGAAAAACAATAATAAAATCAAGTAAAGATAAAAACATGATAAAGGCAGGTAGTGAAGCAAATAAAACAATTGGTCCACAATTTTAGAATAATAAAACCTCAGTTAACAGATTAACTGTCTAAGCCAGTTCTAAAGAAATAGATTTTTATCTTTGAACTCAGGCTTTCAGCACTTTTACAGTGTTCTGGGAATTTGTTTCAGATAAGTGGAGCATATGAATTACATGGTATTTCTCCATGTTTGATTCTATTTCTGGTGGTACAGAGTAGGCCTGAATGAGAAGACCCAAGTCATCTGGGAGGTTGATACACTGAAAACAAATCTGTTTTCAGTGTATATATTTAGGTGCTGATCCATTCCTAGACTTAGACTTAGAAAGATTTTATTTTGTCATTTTGTACACACAAGTGTAAACAAAAACAAAATTCCATTAAGTACAGTTCTCTAGACTATTTCATTTTTTGTAAGTGCAGCCTTGATGAAGGTAAGCAGCAGTGATAAAAACATTTTAATGTAAAAAAAAAAAGTGATGTAAACATATGACTGTATAGTTACAGATCCAGCATTCATTTTTTAAAAATTTTTATTTATGTACTAACTGAAGAATTTTAAAGTTTGTTTTCTAAGCTTTATGCAGCCAGTATATAGGGACTTCAGGATCGGGCTTATATGCTCTACTTTCTTAGTTGTGTAGTAGTGAGAAGCTGGGGAGCAGCATTTTGGATAATCTGCAGCTGTCTGATAATTTTTTTAAACAAACCTATCACACCAAGAAAGCAGTTGGATGTAGCTTCCCGTGACGGTGACTATGTTTTCCAACAACAGAGAGCATATGCAGTGGGCTTGTAGACTTGTCTGGCGCCTTGGATTAAAAAAACAAAAACAAACAAAAAAAACAGCTGTAGTCATGATGGCACAGAAGCAGAAATTATCCATTCAGGAGAATTTCTAGGAAATTGTGAGGGGTAGTGATGCTGAAACCAAGGATTTTTTTGCTAACTTGTGCTCAGATTTTGAGGAGAATGAGAATGAACAGCTCATACAGTACGTTATGAGAAAGCCATTTCACTTTCTTTTGATTTCCAGCATTTTTAACTCACTGATTGCAGGTAGAGTTAGAGTCATGAATAAAGCAGTTGTTTTATTATCCTTGATATTTTTGGAGAGCTGTAGGAGACCACTAGGAGAGATGTAATCAGCGTGTTTGCACGTGTTTGGATGCTGTGCCACCAAACTCCTGCTCTCTCTAAAAGAGGAAATCTTGAGCGGCACTACAACACCAACCATAAAAAAATTTTTTTTTTTTTTTTTGCCAAGAGTGCCAGTTGCATGAGGAAAGTTGCTGAGCTTTTTCAACAAAGCGACTAGCGACAAATCTAGCGACTTTTCTGGTGTCTGCCATTGGGAGCCTCACCCGTCCCAACCCCGTTCTCCCGCTTCCGCGGGAGTCCCTCTCAGCGCTGCAGTCAGAGCCACAGCATGTTTACCCTCAGCGTCAAGACTGCAAATGAGCTGCGCACATGCGCTGGGATTGACGGCGCAGGTTGATCACGCTGGACTCAGCTCCCTCAGTTGCTGAACCTGCCATAGAGAACCTTGAACAACATGACGATGACCCCCTCTTTCTGTGAGCAGGCAAGCACAGCCTGTGTGTGTGGAGGGAAATCTTATTAGTTTAAATTATTTGCTCACATTGTCATTGATTCTTTGTAGGCTTTTTTTTGTTCCATTTAGATTGTTAATGTAATGTAAAAAATTGTATGGTTCAAAATGTTCATGTTTTACCATGCTTTCTAAGCTCCTTAGTGGACCACAAGGGAAAAAATAAAAAGTAAAAAAAAAAGTTGAAAAAAAAAATTATTCAAATTAAGCAATGACGTCATTCAGCGACTTCTAGCGACTTATAGCACAGCCAATAGCTACTTTCCTTACAGAGGAGTTGGCAACACTGGAAGCCTTTTACAGAAGGGGATTTATTCAAGGAATCAATGGTCATCACTGCAGACACGCTTTTCATCTTCTTCAAAAACAAAGATAACATCAGAACTGTGCTCCGCAGTGTCCAGTTTGACCCAAATACTGTACTGTAGTGAAGAGGGTTGAGGAAATCTCAGGGGACATGGATCCAACAGTGTTAGACTTGTCACATATTTTCAATCCAGTTTGATGAATCCCTGGATGTAATGGACACAGCTCAGCTTCCTTCGTTTGTAAGGATTGCATTCCCAGATTATACAGCAAAGAGGATCTACTTACACTTTAGCATAAAAAAAAAATAAATAAATAAAGGAATGTACAATGACTTTAAAAATATCTGTGAAGCTGACCTCCCGATTCACAAACTAGAGGTAGCTACAAGTGATGGAGCCCCAGCATGCGTAGGGAGGGCCCTGGAGTTATTGCGCTGTACCGTAATAACCACGCTTTTTATAATTTTGTCAACTACCACTCTGTCATTCACCAGCAGGCCCTGGTGGTGAAGGCTGTGAAGTTTTCTCAAGTTATGACTGTGGTCATCAAACTGATCAACTCAGTTTGAACAAAAACCTACTCCATGTTGATGTGCGGTTGTCGAGTCACGATAAAGTGCTGCAGGGAGTTGTTGATTTGATAGCCGGGATATAGACTTTTCTTTAGACAAGGAAAAAGGAGTGAAAGGAGCTGTCAGATGATCAGTGGCTGCTGTACCTGGGGCTCTGACAGATCTGAACATGCAACCGAATGCGCTAAAGCTCCAAGGAAAAGACTCCTTCCCCATATGATCAGCGCAGTGAATGCGTCCAATGCCAAGCTAGGAGTTTGGAACTTACAACTGAAAGACGGGAGGCTGACACACCTTTCCCATCTTGCAGAAAATATCACAGGCCATCACTGACAAGGATGCTTTTCAGCCTGAATTATTGTCTTTTTCTGCCATGGACATGTCATGGATTTGATATATCTCATGGAAGATGTCACTGTATTCCGTAAAAATTCAAAAAATATCCAAATGGTAACAACCATTTGCATGTTTCCAAGCAATACAAGGCCTTGTCCATATAAGACTCAAACGCACTGCGGATCCAGACATTTGAATTGAGAAAGCTTCCTGGAGAGGTGGCGAAACGTCTTCAAATCTTGAAAACCAAGTCCAGTGGATATTTTTTGAATTTTTACGGAATGACTATGATCTGGGTGACTGAGAACCTTCATCAGCATGTCACTGTATTCACTCCTCCTAGCCACCGATGTGTGGCAAGTAGCAGCCAAGTTCTAGCAGTTGCTCTGCTTAATGAGGTTGAGATGGAGATGGTTGATTTGCTAATTGACATTGAGTTGAAAGTAAGATTGCAGGACAGTAACTTTGGGGGAACTGTCAGCAGGGGGAGGTTATCCCTCCTCACCTCACCTGCAGTAAGAGTGAGTGCCTACTTAGGATCCGCTTATCTGTAAATGACCCTCACAGATTAAAATAATTAAATCAAAGTACAGGAGCCGCCTAACCGACATACACCTCACAGACTGTCTCAGACTATCTGTCAGTAGCTATAAACCAAATTACAAGGCAAAGAGAGACATCATTCAGTTACAGCCATCTCACTAACATGGGTGAGTAACATTTTGTGACATTTTGACATACGATTGCAAAGTAGTGCTACTTAAACCGGTAAATAACTGAACTGAAATCATTAATAAGAATTTGTAAAACACAATAACAGTTCCATTTTGATAATACATTTTATTTCTAAAAATCTTATTTAGAATTATGTAGCTTTGTATTACTTGTATGTTTATACATTTTATGGACATCTACTTACAGTATCTTATCTTTTAAATACTTGATTGCTTTATTAATGAATTACCTCTCTTCTTATTACTTCATGATGTCTTTTCTAAATAAAATCTTTGCTGTTTGAGAAGAAAGGACATTATTTGGTTCATATATCACTGCACTCTATTTATTTGATCTTTTTTCCAATGGCTTGTGTTAATGAAAATAGGGATACAGTTTTTCATATGCAGAAGTAGCCATACCATAGAATTGGCACCTTCATGTGACAAGACCTTTTTTTATGCAGTGAAAACCAGAGTCAGCACAGTTTTTGGCCACTTTTGGCTCAAGTGTACCGAAATCACAGTTACCCCTGGCAGCCTGTCCACTCAAACCTTTGTGGAACAAATAAGTTTCAAGTCCAAATGTGTTACAGTTATAGTCAAGATGTGGATCTGCACAGTCTTTAACAGTCTACAAGTCTTTAACAACATTTTCAAAGGGAGGTTCACTTTGTATTTATTAATTACACTAGATTAGATTAATTAGATTTATTTTCTTTATTTGAGCACCTCTGATTCAGAAAAATGACATTTACAATATTGGTGCCACTTGGAAAAAAAGAAGGTCTTTAATGACGTTGGTTCATACAAATGTTCATAATATGACTTTTTCATACACATTTTAACATTGGAGTTGCATTTCATTTAATCAGATATGTAATTTCAGGCTGAAATTGCTCCTAAAACACCTGGGCTCAAGATGTTGTGCTAATAAAAGTTTACATTAAGTATTCAGATCAGTTCATTTGCAGCTAAATATAATAAAGTGTTATTAACTGCTGTGTAAGTTTGCTAATGCTCTATACTTATGCACTTTACCATAGTGGTCTACATTTACGAGAAACATAATACCATAGGGGGATGAAGTTAGTCATTACCTGAAGAACTATTGGGCTTGTTGAACATGTGACATACATGCATTTTGTACATATTAAATTGTTTGTTGGGTCACAAATAAAAAATGCAATCTGGATGTTATAGGCAGTGCTTTCTTTCATTATAAATCTAGCCTGTCTCTACTATTTTCCAGCATTCTCCAGGTTGTAAACATTGCTGTTTCACCACTCCCACAGCTTCAGGTCAATAACAAAGGCAAAATGCAAGGTGCAGGGGTACTTTATTTAGGTTTATTTATTGAAAGGTGGTTTACCATCTTGGGTTTCCAGGTATCACTTAAAAAACGTAATGTTCCGTATTTGGAAGAAAAATTCCATGCTCAGTAAGATGGTTAGAAAATGATTTGTAGCTACGTATTTAAAAAAAATAAAAATGTATATTGTTGTTATCAGAATAAATAAATGGCAGGTTATTTAACCAACCTGCTCCTGTTGTGTGTTTTTGTCACTTTTGAGCTACGGAGATTGGACGGTAACATCTAATATACAATACAACATATCTAATATATTATTCGGAACTCCTTTTTATCCGCCATCTTTACAAACTGTTATGCGTTGTCATGGTAGCAGTTTGTGGGAGTTCAGCCTTTGTAATGACAGGGGTGTGGAAAGCAACAGCTCACCAAAATAGCTTGGCGTGGGGAGGGTGAATGAGGAAGTTCCTGGTACAGGCTGTCTGTCCAATCTGAGACGAATGTTCCTGCACAAATACATGGGCTCAGAGGGCCTCATTGTTAATATTTATTTTTCAAATGTAGGATAATATTGGATATGCAATTTTGTATTATTTGTTACTTCAACTTTGAATAATCTTTTTGTTCTGCTTCTTCTCATCCTGTTAGCTACATCTGGCCTGGCACTTTTGTAGCTGCAAAACTATTAGGAAGGACACACTGGATACGCCGCTGCAATCAACAAGATCCATTATTGATAATGGATTTGGGCCTCTTTTGCAGTCCTGTTTCTCTCCTAGAGATGGGGTCAGTTTTTCTTGTGACTAACTGTATGTGCTCTCTTTTATTTTTTTATATGAAAATTGGCTCTAACTTTATCTGCTTAACCATTTTTTTTACCAGGCACAGCCATATGTGGAGCTAGTTTATTGTTACCCATATACCTTCTAATATATACAGTAAATATGCATTAGTGTCTTTATGTTCCCTTTGTGTGTCTGTTTCCTTCTTTTGAAGTCCCAGTCTGATTTAGCAAGAAAGACATTCACTCCCAGCCAGGTTCTGCTGGATGTTTATTCCTGTTGAAAGGCAGTTTTTCCTCTCAACTGTGGCTGCATGCATGCTCAGTGTGAAAGGTTGCTGCAGAATGAACATCACAGAGTAAGCATATGTCTATTGTCACTCTATGCTTATCCATCAAAAGCAAAACACACAGCTGGGTTTTCTTAAATTAAAAACTTTTAACAGAACTGTCTCTTTTAAATTGAATTGTCTTTGCAAAGTGCCTTGACATGACATGCATTGTAGTAAACAGATTTTAATTTAATTGACTGTTCTTGCAATATCAACTTTCTTATAGTTGATTTTACTTGCCGCATAATTATCGTCCTAAATTTGGCTTCAACATATATCCAAAACTATTAACCTTTAATTTCTGCTAGTTTTGCACATTTAATTATATGCATCATGGTTAGTAAAAATGAGTTTTACAATGCAACCTAGAAAAAGAAGTGAAATTCAAAAACATAATTTCACTTTCTTTTCAAGACAACTTATGTAAGCTCTATCTTGTCTGTTTATTTCCAGGAATTTCTCAGAAAGGATTCTGGGTTTTATATCTTGGAAACAATCATGGGTCCTTACACAGAAGCAAGCAGTCATGTGGAGCTCATTGGCAGAAGACCCACATTAGGTTGCTTTAGTTACATTGTGCTAATGGGATAAACAACACAATCAAGGGGAGATAAGCTCACATATTTACTGCTGACAGCTTTCTACAGTATGAGGACTTTGTGTGAGTACATTCAAGAAAAGAAATAACCAAAGCTCTAAATTTATTTCATGAAATTAGTTCAGTAGAAATAGAAAGCAACAGAAAAGCAGTCAACAATGGGGGACACAAAATATTACAAAATGTAACAATTCATAGAGATACAAGAAATAATGTTCTGATCAACAAAATAAACACATAGCTACAAATTGAAAGAAAAGAAGCTACAAAGAAAAAAAGGCTGTTAAGATAATTGAATGATAAAAGAGATTTCTCAGCATTACCAAAACAACATTTTCCTCTTAGAGACTTAAAGCTGAAGTCTGTAAGCTTTTAAAAATCACTTTTTTGTCATATTGGCTAAAACTGTCCCTATGCCCAGACAGCAGTACATGTGATATGTAACCTGTGAAAAAAAACTGCTGCATTTGCTCCCGCATACTGCCTGTATTTCAATCTGAAAAGAATAATTCGGGACGAGTCAAAACAACCAATCACAGCCAGAGGAGCGTCTGATGGAGTGTCAATCACAGCTCACATACGCTGAATTCCCCCCCCCGCTTAACCTGCCGCAGCGCCCGGCTGCCGCAGTCAGGAGGACGCGCGTGGAAGTCATGGCGGAGCGACAGCCACCAGCGAAAGAGAAACTGCCCTTACTGCCCCTGCTGACAACTGCTTACATGGCAAACTTCGGTTTAACCAGCATCTTATATCTAGCTGCTTGGAGGTGAGTGTTATCGCTCTTACCGGTTCACACTACATGCCGCGTACGCTGCTTGGACGCTTCTGGTCGCATGCGGTAGCCGCGCAGATGCTGTGAGAGGGGTGGGGCATGAGTGATGCAGAGAGGGTGGGGGAGTGGCGTGAAACCTGTTTTTCTTCAAATTTTCCGTCGAAGTCTGCTCTCTTCTCAATGTTACAGACTGCAGCTTTAACCACTGTGACTGTAGTTACACATAGATCTTTGTGAGGCTGCTATTTACCTCCCACCATGAATCTCTCTAAAACAATCAATTTTCTTTTGATATTACACAGAGACATTTTTACCTTGTGTTAAAGAAAAATGATTAATTTTAGTTTTTAATACAGTTAATCTTATGGTATGTGTAAAAGGTATGTTGAACACTTGCATTTTGACCATATTTCTTAATTTTGAACAAGGTGGTGTTAATGATTTAAAACTAAACTATTGATGGGTAAGTATTTAAAGTACAAGAGGTCATAAAATGAGTATCCCCTGGGGGGCGAATATCATTTGAGGCCTCGAGGAGAGAGGCCTGCTTTGTTTACAGAAGATCAAAAGTCTTCCAGAATAAACATCTGGGATGGTGTGAAACTGAATACAATGTAGAATGTTAAAACACTAACATTTAGTTTTTAAGACATTTTTCTAAGTATTAATAGCATGTTTTTTTAATGAAAATTGTATGATCTAATATTAGAATTAACTAGTTTAGTAGATGATGAATGTATTTGAAAATTGTACTATCTGTGACAATATCAGAAGCAAATGGAAATTGTTTGAATGAAAATGTTTTGTTTAGTATTAGAAAATTGCTCAGGATCTATGCTTAATGGGGTAATTGAATATGTTAGCTTGTATACGTGGGATTGAATATTATGTTTCATATGTGAGAAAAAGGAATTGTATCTCATGTTCTGTTGATTCTGTGTGGTTTAAGGAGAGATTCAATCTTTTGGGGTGAGATGGTGCAGAGGAGCAAAAATCGAGTTTGTGAAGATAACCTTTCCTTGAACCCCAATACTGAATTTAAGCTTGTCTTGAGAGTTTATGGCAGGAAGAGGCCCCCCGCATTCCACAGCGATTCTGTGAAACCTTATCTGATGTTAGCCAGATGACTTTAAAATTCCTGGAGGCCCGGCAATAAATTAGGTGAAGCTTTAAGTTTTCTGATTGTCCAAGGTAGCTTCCAATTGGTCAAGCGGAGGCCCTTATACTAAAGGGAAGGACTTATCTACATTATAAAATTTTGTGCACACGGGCAAAAAATTCAGATAGCTGCCACTATTATGCTTTTTTGCACCAGCTCTCTCCAAAGACGCGTCTTTGCCTTTCTTTTTCTATTTTCATTACCTCAGGTAATTCAATGTATGTTTCTGTTGTTCTGCAGTTTTGTTGTTAATTCATAAGCTGTTCCTTGTTGAATTAAATTCTGTTATTCTGTGATGTCCACACGCCTTACTGGTCTTCCTTAGGGCCACACGTAGCTCGCCGAGAGGCCCGGGTACCGGAGGAAGATAGAAGCCAAACTTTTTCCAAAGTTAACTATTTTAAAATATTTTCTTCCTTAACACTTGCAAGCAAGATTAATTGAAATGAATGAATTGAGATCTGTGAAATCACAAACAACTGAAAATAGATTTTCTCCAGAAGCCAACTGATTCATCAGTCTCGATACAAAATGTTTAAGAACAATGAAATGCAGTGACATGCATGATGTCAACACGTAAACCAGAACCGACTGAAGCAAAACAAACATGGCTCCATTTTGCTGGAATACCCTGTGTTTCATTTTTGAAAAACTAGTAAAAGAACATGATTTATATCTTTGTGATCGCACAGTCCTCCTGACCAGATTTGGTAAGAATTTGATTTATCCGGGGTCCGTTTCACAAAGTAGGTTTACTGAAAACTCTAAGTTTTTAAAACCCGAGTTTTCCATTTTGTTGGGATCTGGAGATGTACCACCTCCGGAGGACCGCACCTGGGTTCCTGGCTCATACATCCTTGATCCGTCCCTGATCGAGGAGTATGAGAGTTCCCTCCCGTCCACTTCCTCGGGACCGCCAAGAGGCGGTCGTTGAGAGGGGGGTACTGTTGGGATCTGGAGATGTACCACCTTTCTCCAGCAGAGTGCGCTGTAGGTCTCCTGGGCTGGAGCCCTCCAGCACACCTGAGACGCATCTACTCATCAGGAGACCTTCCCTTCTTAAGCAGCTGCCAGACCTTCCTTCGACGCCGCAGTGTTGACCTTAGTTTGGTTAGCAACCTGAGCCTCTGTTACCTGAAGAATCTAAGTTGTCTCTAAGTGAGAAAACTGGTTCTAACCTTCCTCTGTCTTTGCTCACAGGAAACCTGTCTCAAGCCTGAAGCTCTGGGTGAGCTTAACCTGCCTTCCAGCCCTGGTGAGCCAAACCTGAAGATTCCTATTTTGGATTTCCCCTGCTGCTCTCTGTGAAGAGCTGGAAACTCTGATCAAGGTCTGCCATTCAAAGTCAGAAGCTAGACGCTGCAGCTGCTTGAGCCCTCTGCTGAACCAACAGTCTCTGGACCCAACGGTTCCGTTTCTCTCACAAGTGAAGCCTGGACCCCGTCAAGGTAGAATCAGAATTATCTAAAGGACTCTTTAATCATCTGCCTGTCCAGCTAATCAAACTATCATCTCTGCAGACTTCAGTGAACCCAACCCAGACCTGTTCCAGATCCAGTTCATGTCTTTTGTATCAAACATCTTTAATAAACTCTGTTAAACTTTTACCCAGCCTCCTTTGTGTTCTGCGTGTGGGTTTGATATTAAACCGATCATGACACATTTCAGAGAGAGCTTGTTCAACCTCTGTTTTTGTTACCTTAGCAAAATTCACCCTAGAGCTAACCTGATTGGGAGCAGGTTTTCCTCAATAACCACTGCATGAAAAGAGAGATTTTCGTCCCCGTAAACTCCCGCCGATCTCCCTGATTTTCGTCAGTTTCCGACAATTTGCAACCCACGCTTGTCCGCGTTTGTCGTGCCACAAATTGTCGGAAACGGACTCTGACGTATGTGGAGAGCGATCAGCTGTACTAATGGCCCTAATTAGCATATGAATGCAGCAAACCCGTGCGGCTGGCCAGGTCTGGCTTGAATAACCTACTCAGTATTGGCTGAAACCACTATTCTCAAAAAAGTGAAATCGCTCGTGATTGGCAGCAAAACAACATGTGGCCAAGCCAGGCTTTAATTTTCTTACTGAGCATTGGACGGAACCACTTCTTTTTAAACAAGTAAAGTCGCTCGTGATTGGTTGGCATATATATATATTTACATATAAATTTACATATATATTTATGAATATATATTTATTCATTCATATATTTATTCATTCATATATTTATTCATTCATTCATATGCTGTGTATTTATGTTATCCTACACTACTGCACAATTATTAGGCTACCATCAAGGACATGAATGAATTTATACAGGAAATGAACATTTGCCAGGAAGCTGTTTATGCAAAGAAAGAGCTTTATTAAAACACACACAACTATATACAACGCGTATCCAAACACATGCGTATCCAAAAATTACAAGTCCGTGAACGGTCCGTTTGCTTCCTCGGCGTTGGAGGTAACTGGCAGCATTCCCTCCGAGGCAGGTCCGATGTGCAGACGCCTACTGTACGTGGCCCTGTACTTCGGCATCGCTTCTAACCGGGACTGCAGCTTAACACAGAGTTCAGTGAGATCCACCGTAAAATCCATCCAGAGACACCGCCAACGACGCCATCTTCTTCGTCGGACATGAGGTTGACGGTGGCGGACTTCCAGAGTTCCACTTCCTCATCTGCTAGCACACTCTGCCTCGCTTTCAGCAGCTGAAAAAAAACAATGAATCAGCGCACTGCGTATGGACACAACACATCTATCAATGCACCTGAAAAATAGTCACCAAATAAAGTCTTACCCTCTTTCTTCTAACCCGACTCCGAGCAGATTGCTTGGCAGCCTCCGCACGCAACGTGTTCTCAGGCTGCGTATATATCTGAAGCTCCTGCGTACCGTCTCACAATACGTCTTACAGGCAGCTGGAAAACAATTAAATGAGAGTGGTTTGAATAAAAAAATCAAACGCAAGTCACAGTAACAAGGAAGGAGAAAACATTAAAACAAGTCACTTACACACAATGTCGTCTTTATCAACATCGTGCAAATCTGGACTTGCTGATATGGCTCCGAGCAAATAGGAGGTCCGTGAAAACAAAATGTACAGCTATGATCAGTATCTATCCATATCCATTTCCTTTTACCGCAGAATGAAAGCATATTCTTTAAATCTTACCCTTGCTCCGGTTCATAGCGCCTGCAATTAGTCTCTGAGTTGTGAAGACAGCGTACTGCTTCCTGTGAATCACAAAAAATACACTTTAATAAAGCTTGTTCTTGCAAGGCTACTATTAGCCGTAGCTTTAGGCTAGGCTGTTATTAGCCGTAGCTTTAGGCTAGGCTGCTATTAGCCATAGCTTTAGGCTAGGCTGCTATTAGCCGTAGCTTAGGCTAGGCTGCTTTTAGCTTAGCAGGCAGTAATCAAACATATATTTACCGCTAGCATCTCTTCTTTGAGTTCGTCTTGTTCGACTGCAGCGTCGCCATCGCGTCCAAGAGGAGTTTTACCCCGAAATCCCACATACTCCGCTCCAGACCGCCTGCACAAAGCAAAGCATACATCCTCCACTGTGGCTCCAGACCGCTCCGCTCTGAGTTTCTTGGATCGTAGAGAGCATGCGTGAGATGAACCAGGGTTTCCGCGGATCATTAAAAATAATTACAATTCATTCATTTTTTTTTTTAATCAAGGCCTTAATTGGCACTAAAATTATTTAAATATGTTTATCGAAGTATTTATAATTCTTTAATAAAAAATGCTTATAAAAACAATTTCGTCAGATATATTATATCGCTATTAATTTGCGTGGAACTGATCATAAAGCCGCATGTTCGGAAAGGAGGCTCCAGGCGGAGAAAAAGCTAGAGGATATATATATACGTATATGTGTGTGTGTGTGTTTACATACATACAGGAGTCATGGAACTGTGCTTACAGCTCCTTCATATTTCATGTACACTAATAACTTGTGTTCATGGTTCTTGTTGATGGCATTAAAATAATTTCTAATAGCATTAAAATAGCATTAAATTAGAGTCACTCATTCCTGTATGAACCCTGTGAATGCTTAATTTAATATGACATATTAAAAAAATCCCCCCATCATCCAGCATATGTTCAGTTTCTGCCCAAATATATATATATATTTTTGTAGATTTTTGTAACGGGGATAAGGATAATTCAAAACTGCTTTTTTTGAATGAACTTGTTCTCTACTCCCAAACTCAGCATCTCTTTTCATTCCTAATAAGAGGTTTCTTTTGAATGGATTTGATTAAAGTTTAAGTCCCTCGGTATAAAATAAATATTTTGATGGAGATGAGAAATCTGCTTCCTCGTTGGTGAATAACCAATAGTTTGGATCCAATCATTTAAATAAACGGTGTTAGTTTTTTTTTTATATATAAGAATTGTGCTATAATTTCTAGTCACCGATCTGTTGCTGCTATATTTTAATTTGACGAACCGGAATTTGTCGATGTTCTTTTTCCTGTTTGGTGCGATTGCAATTGCGGATCTTGACCTGGCCGGACCTTATGACCACAGTGTACCAATCTTCTGATGGCTACTTCCAACAGGATAATGCGCCATGTTATAAAGTGAATCATCTCAGACTCATTTCTTGAAACTTTTCCACTTAAGTAATTGTGAATTGAGCATATTGACAGACAACATTTTATTTTTTCTCTTAAATGCAAAAAAAAATAATTACTGCTCTAAATGTATTGCTCTGTCAGCTAAAGATCTATTTTGGTCTCCATACTTTAATTAAATAAATCAATTCAAGCTAAAATGTAAGAGTCTATACTGAGCCTGATCTCTTTGTATCAGAGATTTTCTTACCTTTTAGAAAAATGTCACTTGGGTAAAACTCCCCCTGCAAGCCTGATTTGCATTTGTATAGCTCACAGCATTTTCATTTACATGTTAAAGCCTCCCCTAGAATTCCATGGGGGGGAGGCATGGGGGGAACACTGCCTAAGAAAGTCCACGTCAATTTCTGACAATTTACGGGAGTTTTCGGCGAAGCCTGCAAATTGCCGTAAACTGCTGCTAACCTGAAGTTCCACGACAATCTACAGTGCCGCATATTGACAAAAATCCCACTTTTCATGAAGTGAACCTCAGAATGGCCATTGATCCACTATTATTCAAGCAGTAAAGTAGTTTTCCCCCCGTAATATTATCATGTTTGTCTGAATATCTATTTTTGATATCTGAAATATATTTTTTCCTAGTCAAAATTAACATTGCAACCAAATTTCATCTGGAGCCAGGGTTTCTAACCTTAAGCTACTGTATATCAATTTGTTTGTTAAACCTGCTTTGTGATATGGGCCTCTGCCAACTCTGCTAGTTGTGAAACAAATCAAGAATGTGATGCGTCACAGCTGCTAGTGCTGTTGGGATTGGCTAAAAGTTCCACATGTGAGGCAGGCGCCACTTGGTGATTTATCCAATCCATCCTTTTGCGAACACTTCCCACACAAGCCTTACCAGATTATACTGTGTAGAGCTCAAAAGAACTGTTTATATCAATTTGGCTTATGCCAGGTCTAGAAAATTACACCGGTGAAAATTATACCTGTAGTAATCTCAGCTCCAATAAAAAAAAAGATATTCTAAAAAGCTTTAGGGTAAAATAACAAAAAGATTCTGTCACATCCCCTCCTCGGGATTCAGAGAGAACAAGTCACGTTTAACAGAAGTTAGAGATTTAATTCAAACATTTATTTATCAATGGATATCAATGGGACACTGCATCGCATGCCTAACCCCTAACTTTTCCGAAGCAGTCTGAAGAGCTACCTCATCTATTTCAAAGATACACTGTCTTTTTCCCTCAGTTGGTTCTCACAATACACATCTTACCAAGTTGGATCCTCCCTATGGGCCAGAACCTTCCTTATCACCACAAGGATCCTGGCTCAGAGGGAGCGTGTTATTCTTCGTGGTCTGCAGCTCAAAGCAAGAGTAGCTAGTTCTGTGTGCCCCATTATTTTCAAGACCAAAGCTATCAGTCCAATTGGTTACAAAGCAGTCCCAGTCTCTAAAGGTTCACAAAGTTCAACTATTCTTCACAACAATGGTACATTTGAAAGTGTTATTTTATTATACTTTGTAAACATAGTTTTGTTTACAATTTTATGATACATCCTTTTGAGCTAATACATTTTCCACTATAGTAAGAAAGGTTGTAGAAATGGCTGTAAAATTCCAAAACTTGACAGTGCTTCTTCTTATGTTTTGGGGTCTTAAAATACTCAAATGCAGGCAGACTAAAAGCAATTTGAATAAAAACATAATAAAAATAAATAAATTAAGAAAAGCCAAAAGAAAAAATGATTTACAAATTAAAGAAAAAAAAAACCTTAATAGAATATGGCAGAAATAGAACATGGTATCACACCAGCCAGATTGAAATTACATGATAAATCTTTTAAAGCTACAGTGTGTAATTTTCAGCGACATCTAACGTCCAGACTGCAGACCGCAGCAACATGAACATCTCCCCCCCAACAGTACGGCGAGCGTTACGGGACAAAATGTCTTCCACGACGTCCGCATCACCTACCTTCTCAAGTGATGAGGTCTGTTTACATAGATAATTTTACAGATAGTATTTCATTAGTCTGTGTGTTCAGTACCGTCTCAGTTCATCTCTCTCAACTTGCCGTAGTTACTTTCGAGCGTAATGGGCGATCTCGCAATCGCTAGTTTGTTGGCTCTGCGCTGCCGTAGCGCAAAGATGTCTGCCTCCATGGCTTCGAGACCCGCTCCTATGTAATTATAAATAACGAATTCTAAGGCAACGCAAATATTAAGGTTAAGAGGCTGAGCTCATAGATGATGATAAATAACATAGTTATGTATAATATATTACATTTCTGACTGTATATCCCTGTAATTATTACACACTGTAGCTTTAACAAAAAAGACCAATGAGTTCAATCACTGATAAAGATGGAAAATTATATAGGAACCCAATATATTCTCACTCCCAACTCGTCACATATTGACACTTGGTGAAAGTCCCCTGTATGTAACATATTGACGCGCAGGGGGTACCCCTCTCATCAGTGTTTTATGCGCAGGTTAAATTTCATGTTGGGGACAGTCTATCACTTGACCCGTGACAAAAAAAAAGAATTGAAGTTTAGCCTAAAAAGTTACTTTGGTAGCTTTAGAAGTGTATGGTAAGATGTATACTACTATTTCTTTAGGTTTAGGGGTTATGTTTAGGGTAAGTGATGTGTTACTGCTAGCTTTTTACTTCACAGCTGTCATTTACAAATAGAACGCTTTAGTAAGTTACTCTTCATCTATTTCTAAGTGAAGATCTGTTGAATATTTGGAAGTACTTGTCATAACTATTTAATGATTGTTTAGGGGAAATTTCAAAAAACACGTGACCACATTGCCTATTCCTGCATGCACTAACAACAACATAAGGGGTAGATGAGGGTGAACAATAAAGAAGACACCATTGACAGGCTGCCTTGACAAATGTGAGTTGTGTGTGCAAGAGGAGAGAAAAAAAGAAACCCAGATGATGTTTGAGACAGTTAAGGTGTGGGAAGTGCACTTGATGAGGTGTCATGGGCCCTAATTCAGATCACATAACATGGTTAGATGTCCATCTAAACACTCTAAGACTGTGACCCCCACTGCTTTCTTGATGCTTGTCAGGAGAGGTAGATTAAATGGAGTGATTTGAGTGCTTGAAATTTAATAATACTTATTTTAATGTACCCAAGAACGGCAAAATACTACACTTATGATTGGAAATGCTGAAAAATATTATTTGTAGGTAAGCCAACACTTAGCAAAAGGAGCTCAAGGCTTTAACAAGGTAGCGCGGTGTGCTGGTGCAGAACATCACACCTCCGTCTTTTACCCAACTGAACTCAGCCAGGGAAATGAAATCAGCAGGCTGGGATGTGAGCTGACAGTAATCAGGTTTCACCAGCCTTCCCCATCGACTGCTGGGTCAAGATCATATAAGCGTACAGTGGTGTCTGCCCTCTGTCCTGCCTCCCACTTTTTCCGTTTCAGTCTCCTCCTGTTTGCAGCTTTGCTGTCATGGCTTAAATGAACCAATAGAGGCCTGTTTTTCAGGTTTGCCATCAGTCAAAATTTAATAGAATTACCATTTTACCTCATATTCAGCTATAAATATTGAAAAAATAAAGCTAGACTTTCTTTTTCTTATTTGGATTGGTAAACATTAACAATATCATTACATAGTGCATCCATGATGACACTTTGAAAGCCTTTCACAATGACATTTATAAGGAGTTGATGATATTCCCAGTGTATTACATTTAGTCCTGTTTGCAGGAAACCTCAAAAGACTTAAATTTTATTGCAAAAAGCACTTGCCAGCAATAAAAACAATATAGGGTATATGTGAAGAGACACCTATTGTGGTTCTAGTTGTTTGCAGGACTGAACTTTATAGTGCACATGAGATGACATGGAATCAGAATGTAATGAGCCTTGATGAAACTTAATAGCGGTATTGTGAGATTGGGAGCGCTCCATTTCACTGTGATGGAAGAGGCTGTCTCTTAAAGATCCATTTGTGCGTTACCAAGGTCAGCATTTTGTCTTTAATGAGAGTAATCTTATGGTGGTGCAGTAAATACTGGAGTTGCCATCCTACTCGAATATACATGAACATCAACAATGAAGCTGTGACACAGACACAAACAAATGGGAGCAGGCAACCTTTGGATTGTGTGCTTTTAAAGTTAAGATTAGAGACACAGTTTAAAAGAAATGCAGCTAATTGTTCAGAATGTATGACTTAAATAAATAGATTATTTAATTTCACATTAAAGCTAATAATAAATTATCATAAAATATGAAGTGTGGTGGCTGAATGCATTTTAAGACAAAACCACAAACATGCTGCTTCCTAGGGTTGCATCATGAAAAGATAAAAAGAAGTAAGTAAGTATGACGAAAAATTAGAATTTTGGACCTTTCCAAGTCTGGCTCCTCTTGGGATGCAAACACCAAAGTAAATAGGCAATACAAACAACATTGTAATGTCATGCCTCTACGCCTTTCAAGAGAGAGAAAGATATGTGTCCCAGAGATTTGTGTTTTCCCTTGTAAACATGCATATCAACCACAGAAAAATGGCAAAATAGCTGGAGCTGGCAAGGTCTTTTTTTATTAACAATGATGAGTGCTGCAATACCATTGGCAAAAAAGCCATTAAGGAATAAAAAGGCATAACTTTTGTAAAATTTCACACGCAACATGACAAAAGAACATTGTATTGAAATACTAAAGAAACAGCTTTACCTAAATCATACATAATGAACTGCATAAAACCGTTTGAATCAAACAACTAACTATGTTGCGGGAGTTTAAACTTGAACGGAGATGGAGACAAAAATTAAGAGTAGGCATGGTTGAAGAGCAACATTAACAAGAACCTTACAGATAATGCATGCGGACATAGAGCAAAAGCATCCCACAGAAATCAAAGCTATTAAGCCTATATAGTCAAGCAAGGAAGTAGAATGCAATTGGATCTAGGTGAGTTAATTATGGGAATGTGGAATGTCTGTAACAGTAGAGTGCCAAATGGGGGACTAAGGGAGGACGGTTAATCAAGACATTAGAGTGGGTGATGGTTGGAAATGGACACTTCACTCACGCTCCGCGTGTTTCACAAATTGTGTGAAAAACATGTGACTACTATAGCCAGTAGGTGGCAGTCTGAGTCCATTTCGGCGTCCCATGAGTCAGGATTAGATAGGTGAATGAGCA
This sequence comes from Cyprinodon diabolis, assembly GCA_030533445.1. Taxonomy (NCBI): domain Eukaryota; kingdom Metazoa; phylum Chordata; class Actinopteri; order Cyprinodontiformes; family Cyprinodontidae; genus Cyprinodon; species Cyprinodon diabolis. Next base: position 16,100,153 of record CM060069.1, read on the forward strand.
GACTGGGAGGGTTATGAGGTGTTGCGAGCTGAGCAGATTATTGTTCCCCAGGTTTAGCGTGAGGGTAGGGTGAATGGTCTGCAACACAAAAGGTTAAGGGTTCGATCCCAACTGTGGTCAAGTTATTAATGTTGCCTTACATGTTTTTCTTTTTTTTTTTCACTTGATGGCTTATGATATCAGAAATTGTACAATAACTTATTTAACTTATTTATATATATTACGGATACTAGCCTATTATGCTGTTTGACTTTATGGCATCTTTCTTTTATTTAGATCAGCTGATGTGCGCTCCACCTTTCCAAGGAATTACATTAGACCATAGGGATTATCATTCTACAGCCTCAATATCTTACTCTGATAATAATAGGCGTATTGTTATACTATTTTTGTTATTTTTATTATCATCTAGCTGGTAAAATTTTCAGTTTGATCTGGAAAAGGACGCTATGATGCCTTACAACAAGCATGAAAGGCCCAACCCCCCAGGCTTTTTGGGCACATTATGCAAGAATGCTGCTTGCTGCAGCGATGAATAGTGGCGTTTCTAAACTGTTGTCAGGGATGGCTGTGACCCACCCAAAAGTCAGTGAGCTAATCCGGAGTATTCCCATTTTAAATACAGTGAACCCTTGTTTATCGCGGAGGTTACGTTCCAAAAAGAACCCGCGATAGGTGAAATACGTGAAGTAGAAACCTTTTTTTTTTAGTTATTATACAATGAAATACTCCATACAACATTGAAATCAGGGAATAAAAACTTTATACAGGCCCAAGCATTTGTTTAACAAATAAAAGTACGGTGTAAACGTTAACTACTGTACTGTACTGTAAAATAATATAGTTATAAATACATTTAATCATCAATACGAAATGAAGGGTTAATATTGCGGGGATCAGCACCACCCCGCCGTGACGGATTGGATTTTTCTTCCAAAGCCTGCGGTGCAGCTGTGTGTTTTGGAGAGAAGAACATAGTTATGTGATCAACGCGCAAGTCAGTGAGCTAATCCGGTTTATTCCCATTTTAAATCATGTACTATTTAACCACGTATGACCAGAAAGTAATCTGGATATAATGGGTTCCTCTTTTGTATGTCATCCTGTTCTAAACATCACCAATTAATTAAGCAAACCACTTAATGCAGGAATGTCGCTACTACTGTAAATAGCGGTGCTTGAACTCTATTGTCAGAGAACAAGAGAGTAAATGTCTACACATCGGTTTTTCCAAGACAACGATGAGGTCATAGCCTTGAATGGAGCAGCGACTGGCATGTAATATTCCCAGGGCCAAGAGATACATGTCATTTGCTATCAGTAATATATTGATTTGAAATGCAAATAAAAAACATTTTCTATGAGAGATTTTCCTGACTTTATGTTTCACTATTATATTATGGGCTACTATATAAATCTTTTTAAGCAAACCTGTAAAAATGTAATGATGTCAGAATATTGGACCCAGAATTCGAGGCGAGACAGGCAGTGGGAAAGTTCAAAACGTTTATTAAACACCAACAGGTGCGCAGGGCTGCTCGTCTGCTGCGGGGCAGATCTCTGCAGGGATAGGAGAATACAGGTCAGAGACTGGATGTGGAGCTGAATGTGACTTGGAGCAAAGTCACTGACTTGATTCAAAGTTCAGTTCATTCGCGGAGAACACAGCAGAATCCAGAAGGGAGATTTGACCGCAGTTGCGGCGGCCACGCCCCCAGAGTTCCAAGAGAGCGAGCAGCAGAAGTCAGTGATGGAGTACATCACTGACCGGTCTCCCTGTCTGAGAGTCAAAAGTCCCTTTGAGGCATCCCTACTCGGAAGAACTGGGCAAAAAACTCTGATTACTTCCAAAGAAAATTATTATAAGAGCTGCAGAGTTCAGGATTATTCAACCACTCTGACGTTCTACTGGCTACTGGAAAATGAAGTTAAACTAATAGCTTCGCTACATGTAGCGGTGCTACTGCCCATCACTGGAAACTATGTAATGATAATGATAATAATAAATAATAACAACACACAAAAACAGTATAACAATACGCCTGTTATTATAAGAGTAAGATGTTGAGGCAGTAGAACGATAATCCCTATGATCTAATGTAATAAAAAACGGTGTGGTAGCGACAGGTGGCTGCTTTCTTTTTTAATTACAGACCAAGCACAGAAACTCTCGATGGATTTTAATGAACACGGTTAAAGATTAGCTTGACTTTTGATCCTCAAAGCTGTCAACGGCACTTGTATTTTACAAAACTAAAGAAAATATATTTTCTTACATACCCTTTTGAATAACTTTGGCTTATCTTAATGAGGAATCAACTTTTAATTTTAATTTCAAAATCACCAGCCGCAGCCCTGTCTCTGTCGCCTTTCTCTGGTTGCGCCTCAGTCCGTATCCCCGGCTCCAACTTAATTAATTTTATTTTTCATTAAATAATAGAGATGCAGATAAATAGAAATAAACAGATCTCAGATAAGATCGGAGGTGTATCTATAACTACGCAACCATTTTCATAAAATAAGATTATGCAGTCCCTATGTTAAATTAATTCATTAACTTTATTTTAATCAAAAACAAAATAAAATAGCACAATATCACACCAAGATCCCCAATAAACCTGCTTTTCAGTTGACTGCAGGCCCACAAACGTCACCTTTAGCACGGCAGAGGTCCCAAGCGCCACCTGGTGGTGTTCCGGGTACATTGCAGTTCTTTTTGAAATAAAAAAACTGGCCTCAGGAAATACATTGTGATTCACACAGGAATCACACAGGAATCACGCAGGAAACCGTCCATTTCCAACCAGTGCCCACTGTACACACAGAGGAAGTGTAAGGAGCATATTGCTGCAGGTTAAAGCCTTACTTTTAACAGCATTTAAAAAACAATAGATTATATGAGTAATTGTTTTTTTTTTTTTACTTAAATGTACTTATATATGAACTGTTTAGGCTTTTTGGGTTGTTTTTGTAAGAATGTTTAACTTTGTATTTGCAGTTAAGACATGCACCAGAAGAGGCTTAACGTGGGTGAGTCCGCTTAGCTTTATAGTTGTGAACAATGAATACAAATACTAATTCAGACTACAAAGAGAATTTGAACATCTTCACACACATCTATTGTTTCCCATCAGAGATCTGAATGAATGGAAATGTGAAGCACATACAGTGTACACTCACCGGTACTTTATTATTCACTTTATTAGGTACCCCATGCTAGTAAAGGGTTGGACCCCCTTTTGCCTTCAGAACTGCCTCAATTCTTCGTGGCATAGATTCAACAAGGTGCTGGAAGCATTCCTTAGGGAGTTTGGTCCATATTGACATGATGACATCACACAGTTGCCGCAGATTTGTCGGCTGCACAACCATGATGCGAATCTCCCGTTCCGCCACATCCCAAAGATGCTCTATTGGATTGAGATCTGGTGACTGTGGAGGCCATTTGAATACAGTGAACTCATTGTCATGTTCAAGAAACCAGTCTGAGATGATTCCAGCTTTATGACATGGCGCATTATCCTGCTGAAAGTAGCCATCAGAAGTTGGGTACATTGTGGTCATAAAGGGATGGACATGGTCAGCAACAATACTCAGGTAGGCTGTGGCATTGCAACGATGCTCAATTGGTACCAAGGGGCCCAAAGAGTGCCAAGAAAATATTCCCCACACCATGACACCACCACCAACAGCCTGAACCGTTGATACAAGGCAGGATGGATCCATGCTTTCATGTTATAGACGCCAAATTCTGACCCTACCATCCGAATGTCGCAGCAGAAATCGAGACTCATCAGACCAGGCAACGTTTTTCCAATCTTCTATTGTCCAATTTTGATGAGCTTGTGCAAATTGTAGCCTCAGTTTCCTGTTCTTAGCTGAAAGGAGTGGCACCCGGTGTGGTCTTCTAATCTAGCCCATCTGCCTGAAAGTTCGACGTACTGTGTGTTCAGAGATGCTCTTCTGCCCACCTTGGTTGTAACGGGTGGTTATTTGAGTCACTGTTGCCCTTCTATCAGCTCGAACCAATCTGGCCATTCTCCTCTGACCTCTGGCATCAACAAGGCATTTCCGCCCACAGAACTGCCGCTCACTGGATGTTTTTTCTTTTTCGGACCATTCTCTGTAAACCCTAGAGATGGTTGTGCGTGAAAATCCCAGTAGATCAGCAGTTTCTGAAATACTCAGACCAGCCCTTCTGGCACCAACAATCATGCCACGTTCAAAGTCACTCAAATCACCTTTCTTCCCCATACTGATGCTCGGTTTGAACTGCCGGAGATTGTCTTGACCATGTCTACATGCCTAAATGCACTGAGTTGCCGCCATGTGATTGGCTGCTTAGAAATTAAGTGTTAACGAGCAGTTGGACAGGTGTACCTAATAAAGTGGCCGGTGAGTGTATATGTCAGTGTTGTAAATGTTTTTGTTTAAACTTTATCTAGAAATAACCAATATAGAAAGACAATAGTCACACACACTCAGACAGGTAAAGATGTAAGGAAAAGAGGAAGATACAAACTTCTCCTATTTGAGGTCTGGTGCCAGAGACACAAACATCCTGGTTGTAACATAAATTTGTTGATGGGTGCATAGTGGGTAAATATTTTCATGATTTACAGTATGTTATTGACATAATGAATCAAGCCTAATGAGTCTTACTTTTTCTTACTTAAGTTTTTTATATTTTTTTCTTTGAAAAAACAAAGGGTCCCACAGACCAAAACAACATACAGTGGTTGAATAGGTTACTACTATTTATTGTTGGGAATCCTTAGAAAAAGGCAAACTAACAAAAAGATAAACAAATTGGTTTTATCAAGAAAGATGCTAAATTCAAGCTAAATTAAACCTCAGTGTTTCATTGAGGTGAGGTGAGGATTTTTCTTATCTGTATGCTAAAAGAACACTCTCTAAAATACAGGCTCAGCCTCTCTGCAGGCTCAAACCTATTTCAAATTCAAACAGCCAGCAGATCCAGACGTTGAAAGGTACTAGGTTTAGAAGCAATAAATTAAGAGAGACCAAAATAACTAACACCTTCATGCAACTGTTGAAGATTAATTTCTCTTTATTATATTATTTTCTGTTACTACTCTACCTGTGTGTGTATGGTAACACTTCAGCCAAAGGCACATTTCCAACCATTTCTGTTTAAAGGTATAAACATGTGGTGGAATGGTTTAAATAATGCAACTCAAATGTTGTGGGATTTGTCAGAGGCATTCAGACTTGCAAATAGAAACTGTGTTTATTTTATAATATGTCAAAATCTGATTTGGTATAACATTAGAATTCAAGTCTTTTGTAGACTTCAAAAGGGGGAGGTTTAGATATTTAAAGAAAGTTTTGAAGATTTATATCTTATATGAATTAAATTAATAATAAGTACAATATGCATATAATATAAATAATATAATGAGAGACAAATGAAAATCTATCAATGTTACTATTAGAATAATATTGATATTTAGAAAATTTCTTTATAACACTACTAGAGCTATTAGGTGTAGTAACCTAGCTGATGTGTTTTTCATAATAAAAAATAGAAATGAAATAAATAGATAAATATAGCGGGAGATGATAAGCTAAATAAAATATGAAAAATCTTTAAGAAGAATGTTTAAGGAAGTTAAAATGTTAGATTGTGTTACTTTTAAGTCATGTATAACTTTTGTTTGAACCAACTTTTTACAGGTGAAAGGTTTCCTGTTTCTGTGCTAATCTTCTTTTACAGGAAACACATCAATAATACAAGCATTTTTCATTGGTTAAGACATAGTTTTATTAAATAGATACATAATTGGAAAATGGTAACTATTTTTAATACATTCCTAAAGATATTATTTAAAAAAAAAAGGTAAACAGAGGAACCTATTCAGTTTATTACAACTTTAGAGTTTACTCTATGGGTAAAACCTTTACTAAACAGGCCTAAAACTGGGGCAGTAGTTAGTTTATAGTGTCTTAAACACTTACTGACCACTCTCTCCATCTTTCCCCAAAAGGAGCTTTTGATTGGTACTGTTTGGATCCAGAGGTTTGCCCTCCAGAGGGCTACGTGGATCCCTTTCTGAGGGTTTCTGCTGCCTGTTGGGATCCAGAAGTTTGCCCTCCAGAGGGCGATGTGGATCCCTTTCTGAGGGGTTTTGCTGTCTGTCAGGATCCAGAGGCTTCCCCACCAGAGGGCGCCATAGATCCTTTCCTGAGAGCTTGTGCTCAGCGGTAGCAGCTGTTCCCCATCAGCTCATTAAGAGTTCCTTCATAAGCTGGAGGAGAGCTTCACTCCTCGCCAGATTGTTGAACCAGTTATGGTTAGCAAGCCTGAGCCAGCCTGCCTGTCTGACTCTCTGATTTTCCCTAGAAACCTGAACCTGAACCTAGCCTGCTTTGTCCTCTCTGCCTTCCAGGAAGAACCCAGTCTGTAACAATAAACCTTTGGACTTTTTCCTCTGCCTCTGTGTGTGTGCTCTGCATTTGGGCTAGAAATGCTGCCGATCATGACAGAACACTCTGGCCAACAGACTAGCCCAGCAGACACACTCCTGAGGACGTTGGAGGAGGAATGGACTAACCCAGCAGAACCACCCTGGATGGATTTGATCCGTTGGTCTCGCAGATATAATGAGGAAATAGATCGCATCTGGCAGGAACTAGGGAGCCGTCTGAAGACCCCTGAGCCGTCTGGAGACCCCTGAGCCCACTCTGAGCCGTCTGGAGACCCCTGAGCCCGCTCTGTGTCTTCCAAAGACTCCTGATTTGGAGCCACAGTCGGTGGTTTCCTCTGTTCCTGAATCGGAACCGCAATCGGCGGGTTCCTCTGTTCCTGAAGCGGAGCTGCAATCGCGGTCCCCTCTGTTCCTGATTCGGAGCTGCAGTCAGCAGGCTCCTCTGTTCCTGATTCGGAGCCACAATCGGCGGGCTCCTCTGTTCCTGATTCGGAGCCGCAATCGGCGGGCTCCTCTTTTCCTGATTCGGAGCCGCAATCGGCGGCCTCCTCAGTTCCTGATTCGGAGCTGCAATCGGCGGCCTCCTCAGTTCCTGATTCGGAGACGCAATCGCCGGCCTCCTCAGTTCCTGATTCGGAGCCGCAATCGGCGGCCTCCTCAGTTCCTGATTCGGAGCCGCAATCGGCGGGCTCCTGTGTTCCTGATTCGGAGCCGCAATCGGCGGTCTCCTCTGTTCCTGATTCGGAGCCGCAATCGGCGGCCTCCTCAGTTCCTGATTCGGAGCCGCAATCGGCGGTCTCCTGTGTTCCTGATTCAGAACCGCAATCGGCGGTATCCTGTGTTCCTGATTCGGAGCCGCAATCGGTGGTCTCCTGTGTTCCTGATCCAGAGCCACAGTCGGTGGTCTCCTCAGTTCCTGAACCGCAGTCGGCGGTTATCTCTGGGTCTGCTCCTGAGCTGCAGTCCGCGGCCCTGTCTGAGCCTGTTGCAGAGCGGCTGAAGCGGAGGCGGCATCCTCCTCGGTGCTTCCTGCTGAAGCGGAGGCGGCGTCCTCCTCGGAGCTTCCTGCTGAAGCGGAGGCGGCGTCCTCCTCCTGGGTCCCTGCAGCTTTGGAGACTCCGGCCTCCAGAGCGTCTGCCTCAGCTCCGGTCCCACGGCCGGCCTCCTGAGACTCTGCCTTGCCTCCGGCCCCGCGGCCGGTCTCCTGAGACTTTTCTTTGCCCTCGCCCACCGTGGGTGGGTTGTTTAGGTTTTCTGACTCTGTTCTGTTTTTTGTTGCCTCCCTGGTTCCCCCTCCGCCCACCCTGGGTGGGTTGTTTTTTTGTTTTTGGGTCTTTTTTTTTTGGGCGTCTGGAATCCGCCCTTGAGGGGGGGGGTACTGTTGGGATCCAGATGTTTGCCCTCCAGAGGGCTACGTGGATCCCTTTCTGAGGGTTTCTGCTGCCTGTTGGGATCCAGAAGTTTGCCCTCCAGAGGGCGATGTGGATCCCTTTCTGAGGGGTTCTGCTGTCTGTCAGGATCCAGAGGCTTGCCCACCAGAGTGCGCCATAGATCCTTTCCTGAGAGCTTGTGCTCGGCGGTAGCAGCTGTTCCCCATTAGCTTCCCCAAGAGTTCCTTCATAAGCTGGAGGAGAGCTTCACTCCTCGCCAGATTGTTGAACCAGTTATGGTTAGCAAGCCTGCCTGTCTGACTCTCTGATTTTCCCTAGAAACCTGAACCTAACCTGCTTTGTCCTCTCTGCCTTCCAGGAAGAACCACGTTTGTAACAATAAACCTTTGGACTTTTTCCTCTGCCTCTGTGTGTGTGCTCTGCATTTGGGCTAGAAATCCTGCCGATCATGACAGGAACTAGTAGTCACTGTTTGGCTTAGGGATACTTTTATTTTAAATCAGACATTATCCTATAAGGGTGTTTTTCAATGCTACGCTCAGGGACTTTGTGCCCCAAATTCTCCCAGATGCATGAATTTCAGCGATACACTTTATGCAGTAATAACTATGTCATGATTACTTCATTTTGCAGAATTAAAGGGGGCTTCTGTGATTGTGTCTCAAAAAGTTATAACATAAGCCTTCCCTGTTTTGATTGCAGTTAAGAGGTCTTTATCAACTGTAATTCATATTTATCTGCTGCTATTGTTAAATAATCCTACCAAATGCATTAATACACAATCCTTAAACTTGAACGTCCCTTAGAGAGTATTATAACGCCTTTTCTCCCTACCTTTCATTTACCTTGAGCTTATTATCATTAGTATGTGGTGTTTACATCATTATTAGATACACTGTAATAGGAATTGTTAAGAGATAAAAATATCAATATTTTTACCTGATGTAGTTTGTGGTTATTTGTATGGTTAATGATTAATCACTCCACCCTCCTTTGGTTAACACTTGAAAAAAACAGTCAATTACTTTTGCCATCTCCTCTCCCGCTCCCCTGCTCGGAAGGATTGTTTTCATTGCTCTGATACTGTTACCCTAGCAAATGATGGTAAAAAAGATCACACTCTCCACAGCAGACTTATAGAAGATATGCAGCCTCTTACAGCAAACACTGAAGGACCAAAGCTTCCTTCAGAAGAGGAGTCTGCTCTGTCCCTTGTTCTGGACTGTTTTAAAACCAACCGGCTTTTTCTGTAGATGACAGTAGTCTGTATTGTACTAGAAGGCAGAGGTGTACAGATTAAAAAAGAATGGTTAGAATACTATCCCCAGAAGTGCTTCTGTGCTGCTGACTACTTGATCATACATCTGATTCTTCAGCCTCAGAAACTGCAGTCTGTCTGTCAGGTAGTCTTTTATTCAGGCCATTGTTCATGTCTTCATCCCAGGCAAAAACAATCCAAGTAAGCCAGGCTAAATTGTGTTAAATGCTCCTGGGAAATCAAAGAATACAGTATTAGCACTGCTGTCTGTCTTATCTAAATGGCAGTGGGTTGTTGAAGCAGGTGTATAATGGCATCTTCAACTGTTTTGGACATCTTTTGCTAAAGAAATTTGACCATAATATGAAGTAGTTGCAACAGAATGGTCTCTATAAGATGGAACTTAGTGTCAATTAGGCAAGAAACTACTATTACCTTAAAAAATAGTGCAAGAATAGACTTAACTTTTGGCATATGAAAAACCGGTCGAAGCTTTATTTGCAATAAGTTAGATATTTGGGTGCCTTGATTTCAAGATTTTCTAGGCATGTCCCATTGGAGAAAGACCAAAAGGATAACCATCACATCTGACCCAGGTACTTCTTGGGGTAACCTAGAATAAGCGAAAGAAGGTCTTGTTGGAGAGATATGACTTGAGTACCCTCTTGATCCTTGCCCTGGTCACCAGTTTTTTAAGTATGCGTAAGACCTGCACCCCGAGGCCAAACAAAGCATGTTATTCATAAAGCTGTTGCAAGAATCTTGACCAACACCTTGAAACTGAATTAATTAAAAACCAATTTAAATTTTTTTTGCTGGCATGGACCATGAGCACTAAAGTCAGAGATTTTTCTAAATGTAACTTATGGCATCAGGATTATGACAGAAGTGAATGATGAATGTATATGCTTCACAGGCACTTTGGGGTTACCTATTTTCGTTAACCACCACCTTATTTTATTTATTTATTTATTTATTGTTTATTTGACAGGGGACAGTACAGGGGACAGTGTACATTAATCAACATTAAAACATACCCAAGTTAGCTAAGGAGTGCTAATTTTAATTGGTAGTCCCCCAGCCAGGTATAAAAAAGGCAACCTTAAAAATAAACACAAGTATAAAATCACAAGATAAAATTACAATACCAATAACATAAAAAACATTATGGTTAAGAAATACAATTCATGTAAAATAATTATAAATTATTTAAATACACACAGAAAACCTTAGTGCCCACAAATTTGGCTCTCTAGAAGCCATTTTTTTTGCATTCTTATTGAATGAAAAGAATGAGAAAGAGTCTCTGATGGTTTCTGGTACTGTGTGTATATGAATAAATGTGTTAGGCTAACACACCTCACGAACATGAATAAATTCGGCAAATAGACTAAATGGTTAGAGCATTGTTAGTGCAGGTTTAGTTTAAAATATGCTTGTTTAGCATTTTATAACCTTGTAATGATTAAAATTAAACAACCTTATCTTCCTAGGGACCTAAAATGTGCTCTTGCACCTTTAAATCAGGGGAAACTATAGGCCTGACTTGAATCTTTCTTTCCAGTTTAATTCATGAATATTTACATTTATGTGGTACATTTGATTTTTTTGATTTTGTTTTTAATTTTTAAACTGGAAATTGTTAAAAATGTTTATGCAAATAAAAGTAAATGTGTTTTTTTTTACCTCACCAAGCCTTGATTTGGTGTTTTTTTTTTCCTGTCTGCATTTTGGAATGAATATGTTAAAATAAGTCTACACATATTATTGTATTTTATATTATAATACTAACATCATAGTGTTATAATTTACATAATAATTAACTATAAAAATTGACTGGTCATTCCCATAACTTAAAGTACAGATTAAAATTGATAAACTTGACTGTTCTTTCTTTGGAAAGCATATAGGGCTAGGAAGACATTATAAGGAATGGGAGGCATTGGCAAAGCTGTAAGCTACTGCAAAACATTCATAAATTGTATAGATCATACATTAGAAAAAAAATACAGAGGCAAAGTGCCTTTGCTGAAAAATACAATCACTTCTGACATTTAAAAGTAAGTAAATTGTGGTCAACTCCATTAGTATAAAAGGTTGGCACTTAGTTTGGTATTTTTCTTTAGTATTTGATATATTACTCACATGTACATTTAGTTCTATAGGATTCTAAACATTTTTGATGTATCTTGCTGGATGACCTCACCTTTTCTTTTCCACCCACCACTCATTGTTATGTGCATTTGTTGTTTGAAGATGTACCACCAAAGTTAATTGTGCAATATGTTTTTTTCCCGGAAACTGATGTGATTTAATTTTTCATAAGAGCCCATACCTTTTTTCAAAGAGGTGGGTCTTACATCGATTAATGTTTGTTATTTTTTGTAATAGTGAATAATCTGATTTATAGAGGTGTAATTTTGCAGGAAAGACATGTAGATTATTTTTGCTCGTATAAAGGTTGGATATGCTTATAATTAGAAACAGAAGAAAATTGCATTATTCTATAAATAGCTACATTTTAAGCTAAAAAAATCTTGATATATATTTTAGTCATGCAATAGCTACAAATAGTAGGCATCATAATCTGAACACGTCCAGCCTTATTTCCCAGATACTTTTACTTTTTTACACATGCATTTCTTACATACTCTTATAACAAAATAATTAAATTACATTCAAGTTTTCTATACCTTACAGTACAACAGTAACTTGAAATACTTATCCCTTCATAGCAGCTGGACTGTAACTACAGTCAGAAGGGGCTAAAGGTTAGTGGAAGCAATCAATGAGCAACTGCATAAATATTTCAGTACATATTGACAAGGGTCAATGTTAACCTACCTGGTTGTCATATTTTGTTAATAGATCATCCACACAAGGTTTAGTGGAAAGAGTATCATTTAGCCTTATCCATTTTTACACTTGCTCAGTGGTGGGATGAGTGGTGCACCGAATAAAAACAAGGTCATGTAGAGCTGATTCTTCTCTGTAGGGTCCAGATTAACTTTGTCTGATTTTATTTGCCTTCCAGTTTACTTCATGTAATTCTGAGGTGATAAGAAACAAAAACAAAAGTAACTTAAAGGGTGTAATTATAGACTAAAAATATAGACTTAATTATAGACAGACTAAAAATGTAACTGGCAACGTGGGGGATTTAGGTTGCTTGAGGACCCAAATGCAGAGATTATTGTAGGTTTAATGAAAAAATGAGGCAAACATCCAAAAACACAAAAATACTGAGAACCAAAAACCAGCAAACACCAGGGAAAACTAACACAATATGGAAACCCAGTTGATGGACTAATGCATTAGCATTGCTTACGCTATTAACTTAACACACAAATGATAGTACCAAAGAGGACACCATAATAGGTTGGTCACACATGTACTTACAGACTTATGTCCCTTCTAGGTACAGCAAGAAGAAAAATTTTGTATGAGAGGAGATATCAACTTTGATGATACTTGGAACAACTACCATAACCCTGCAGGAAGGATGCAGCAGCCTAAACTATCCCCTGACACTCTTAATGGGGCAGCACAGTGACTATGTTAATCTGACGGAGGATGATTATGAACGTGAGTCACTAAACTGGTTTAATACTTCAGTCCATGCGCAGAGGAATAGGTATTATCCAGCTGGTGGGCTGCCAACAAGACGCTGCGAGTGCCGCCCAGAGTGTCCCAGACGCCACAGTCCCGGGGGATGGAGAACAGGCAGGACACCAGATCCGGGCAGACGAAGGAAGGTGAAGCCAAAGCCGGCATCGAGGATGCGCTCCACAGTCAGAACCAGGAGATATGAAGTCTGAAGAGGTTCCGAAGGGAAAACCAGGTCATTGACAGGAAGAAATGCAAAATCCAGGAGGAGTGCATTGACAGGCAGAGATGGGAAGTAATGAAGTACAAATACTTCGTTACTGTACTCAAGTAGATTTTTCTGATATTTTTACTTTACTTTACTACTTATTTTTATGGCGACTTTTTACTTCTACTCCTTACATTTTTAAAAATTGGCTCGTTACTTTGGTTTTGAATAATTTCAGTGGAGTTACCATTATTATTTTTCACGTCATCAATACCAAATTCAATCTAATTGGATGGGAATCTACGTTGCATTTGACGCACCACTACAAGATGAATCGACAGATTCGGCGGTATTCATTCGCGGCAAATCATTGCAGCTTGGTGGCGGTGGCGTTAGCATAGTAGCATGGACGACGAGATGATTGAAAATGAACACAACGGAGATCTAGTCCTATTGGCAGACATCCATTTAAAATGTAGGCAAAGGCATGAAAAAAGTGGTTTCTACTTTTACTTTTATACTTTAAGTAAATTTACAAGCCTGTACTTTGTTACTTTTACTTGAGTAAAGAAGTTTAATCAGTACTTTTACCAGAGTATTTTTTTAACACAAGTATCTGTAGTTTTACTCAAGTACGGAAAGTGAGTACTTTTGCCATCTCTGTTGACAGGTTAGGCAAACAGATGAGACGGGAACAAGTAGACTTGGTATTTGGGAAACAGAACAGGTCAGGATTAGGTAATCAGAAACTAAGTTAATGCTTGATCCCTTTCATCACTGGATCGAGAGAATAATCTTGCACTCATGACTAGTGAGAGGATGGTTAAATAGAAGCAGGTGCAGGTGGATCAGGGAAAAAACTGGGCAGAACTTGTAATGAACTGGTAATGAGAAACTTGGCAGAATAGTCAGATTAATAAAATGAGTAATCCAGCCAGTCATCAGCGCCAGATCATGACAGAACGATTCCCATAAGGGCTGATTTCAGACACCCTCCTCGGCTCTAAAAGCCTAAAAAAAGTTATCAAAGTAAAAAGACCCAAACAGGGCAGTTGGGGGGTTTAGAGAAAAATGGCTCTCATCAAAATTTCCCCCAGATGCAGCTTTTGACAGCAGGCAAACAGAATCTCCTGTATGCCTGACTCAAGCTGAGAAATACATTGTTCGACCTCAGAACGCCACTGTCTGTCTGCCGATGGGTCCTTGTTTGGTCAAATTATTCTGTCAAGGCTCAGAACAGAGGGCCCAGTATTTTAGGCAGACAAACATCTTACAAACATTGGATAATTCAAAAGCCTTTATTTAAAAACTGCGGATCTGCAGTAGCAGCAAGGACGTCTAAGGCAGGAACCTCTGCAGGAGGAAAACTCAGGTTAGTGACCACGTTAATCTGACGGAGTATGATAATGAATTTGTGAGTCACTAACCTGGTTTTATAGCTTAGTCTGTGCCCAGTAAAAGCGGTAGGATCCAGCCGGAGGACTGCCAACAGTGGGAAACAGACACGGCTTCTGACAGCAGGTGAAGCAGAAGCAGTCCTACCACGCAAGCAAACAGAATCTCCTGTATGACTGACTCGAGCCAAGAAAAACAGTGTTCGAACTCAGAACATTAATCTGTCATGATCTTGGTTTCATCAATGCCAAGATCATGACAGATTGGTACAGGGAAAATTTAATGGGGAGCAGCACCAACAGTCCAGACAGAGTTATCATTCATTCATTGAGATGCAAAACATTTATTATATAGTAAAACATGAGGGACAGAGAGAAGAAATCTGTAACTCAGTTTGCTAATTAAACAGTTCACCATTGACCATTGAGGGGAAGAAGTAACTCATGCCTGCTGAATGAACAAATGGGATCATGTGCTAACTAGAAGTGGTTTGACTAATTTTGATTGGAAGATGTTGGAAAGTAAGGGGACTGTAAGACATGCAATGTGTTGTAACAATGCAATGTCCTGTGACAATTTATCCGCATCCTGCTTGCTTGAAAAGCTTTTTAATCATTCTCTTTAATTTGTGTATATTTATATTTAAAAATGCAGAGTAGAATAGGGATTAAATTTAGTATGATCAAGTTTTATTAATCAAAATATTTTTAGTAGACAGTTAATATGAGGAGAACATAATATCTAAGAGATCAAAAGCAAAAGGGACATGTTTAAAAGTGATCATAATTGATACTCATTTAAAATGTCTTTTATGTATCTTCATTAAGTTATATCTAAAAAAAATTTTTTTTATCCATTTAGGCTAAATTTCTTTCATATTTTATTAGATAAGTATGCAGGTGATTAGTTATCTATGGATTCATATCAATCAAGATTTGTCCTTTGACAGTAGTAACACCAGCCGACAAGTAGCATGTTGCCAGGTTTGATTCTCTGCCTCTGTACGTTGAATTGAATTAATGGTTCCATTGCCTCAACCTCTTTCAGCATTCCTACCCCTCCCTGTTTGTCCTTCCTGCTCCTCTGCCTGTCATTTTGTCAGCTTATTAGTCTGGCTCCCTTAGTTCTCCGACTGCAATCTGCCTGCCTGTTTTGAATTGAACATTTCTCAAACCTTTGATCTCAAGGAATCAATGTTGTGTTAAATTTTTTTTGCATTATTTCTTTTCTGCAGTTTTTGTCACCTTCACATCTATTCAAATTGGACAGTGAAAAAATGCTAGAAGGCACAAAGCATATTCCTACATAGCCATTTTAAGCATTCCCTTTGTAGTTTGCTTTGCATATCTGAATTGTAGGCTAAAATACTGTAAAATACTGAACTCTTTGGTGAGCTTGAAGTTAAAATCATTTTGGCCAAAATCCCCATATGGACCACTATGTATGTATGTCAAAAATTACTTTAAAAAATATATAATTGGGTACTCACTAAAACTGCAGTTTTTGTTTTTCACAGCACTGGCAACATGATATGCCATCTTTATTTATTACTATACGTTTTTATAACTTAAAGGGCAATCATGGTTTTATATAAATATTTTTTCAAACTATAGAGTATGTAGCTACCCGCTGTGATTAGGTGCTAATTCTAGCGTCTAAATAATAATTACTATAAAAACAAAAGTTAATTCTCATTTTTGTCCTCCAGTTAAGCAATATTTTTGTTAATGTAGGCTTTTAGAAATATGTCACAATGTCCTTCTTGCGCAGTTACCTTTTAGTTTTCCCATATTTGGCTCACCCTTCTCCCTAAAATCCTACTCTAATGCCCACAAAAAAAAAAAAATATATATTCTACCATTTTAACATGTCAGAAATGAGTCATTCTAAGAAATGAATTAGAAACAGTGGGACATTTTAATTAGACTTTGCCCCACCATTATCACTTTATATATTTTTGCAAGAATTCAAAAAGAGATTATTTTGTGACATCTCTGTAAAATTCTGAGTCTGTTATAAAAACATAAGAAACAATTTACATATGTTTTTGTGAACATTCATATGTAAAGGGCTGTATATATATATATATATATATATATATATATATATATATATATATATATATATATATATATATATATATATATATATATATATATATATATATATATATATGTCATGGTTTTGAGGTGCTTGACCCACATGCAGAACCAACACAGAAGGCAAGAGCAATTTTCAGACGTTTAAACAGCGAGGGAACCAAACACTGGGAGCTGCGGCACGGTGAGCAGGTGGACTATCAGCGCAGGCAGGACTGATCGATCTGCGGTGAGAGCCAAAGTTAGACACAGAGATAGGGAGAACGAGATAGGGAAAACGTTAAATAAACCTACCGCCGGATAAAGGAACCGGGCAGGGGGGAGTGGAGAGACGGACTCACTGAGGAACCTCCCGAGAAGTTGGCAGGTGACTGAGCGACAGGTGGCAGGTGATTGAAGTCTGTGAGGAGGGGCCCGAGCAGCAGCGGCCGAGGAGGAATCCGGGGGCAGCTGATGGAACCAGATGGACTTGAAAGGCTCTCC
The DNA here is from genome assembly GCA_030533445.1 of Cyprinodon diabolis. Classification (NCBI taxonomy): domain Eukaryota; kingdom Metazoa; phylum Chordata; class Actinopteri; order Cyprinodontiformes; family Cyprinodontidae; genus Cyprinodon; species Cyprinodon diabolis. The sequence continues at coordinate 16,117,042 of CM060069.1, forward strand.
AGCCCGGCTTGGTACCTCCAAGGGAGCTGGAGGGATTATTCAGAGGTAGATCCAGAACAGTCTGAACTGGAGATCTTCCACTGAAGACGTCAGAGCTCGAGGGATCACTGGAACGGTTTTCACAAGGAGAAAAGACCTGGGAAACACAGGAGACTTGGGTTAGCGCTGAGACAAAGGAAGCTGTCACAGACAGAGGCCTCTAAGCGTACCAACAAGGTTAACACTCTGGCGTCCATCAGCTGTCAGAGTGCTGCTTAAATAGCAGAGCCGCACGCCGCTGAACAAGCCACAGGTGTGTACCACGCCCACCTGTCAGCTCCAGCGACCTGCAGAGAAGGGAGAGAAAGGCAGAGCCCTGACTATATATATATATATATATATATATATATATATATATATATATATATATATATATATAAATATAAATCAGTTGACAGCCAATGTGGTATAACATGATTTGGTTATATCACATTGGTGGTTAATTACTATTGATTTTCATATTTCATGGCAAGATTTAAAAACAAACAATAGAAAGCTATGCAACCCAATCGACCTATCATATAGGGTTACTACAGTTCTATATTCTTCAAAGAGTTCAAAAATGGCTTTTATCATTTATGGTTTTGAAATAAAGGCATTTAAATCAGGCACAATGGCCAACCATCCAATGACAAATACATGAAATTCTTTGCATCAATTAGTGACCCAGAGCAACGGCATTTTCAAGTCTTCTGGAAAATATAGCTTTTAAGGTAATGAGGTATGCAAAAGGGAAAACTCATCCACAAGCATAAAAGTTTGGCTTTTGTCCTTATGTTCACATAAAATGCTGTTGTGTTTTAAAGAACCTCAAATCTTTATGTATTAAAACCAAATTGTAACATTAAACACAATAAATTATGATATTTTCTCTTTCAAATCAATTTAAGATATTATTCATTCGTGTTCACAAAGGTGGTACATCTTATTATACTTTTTTTTAATTTTTATTCTGCGTTCTTAAATTAAACTTTTTATACCTGTGATAAAAATAACATACTCATGAATCAAAATTGTTCCCAAGCTCAGAGAATGAATACATAATTGCAAAAATATAGAATCGTCTGCTATAATATTTCTTATATTGTCTTTCCTATGTTCATGTGTGAATCCACATTTACGGTAGGTTGAAAAGCACATATCAAACACTCCAAACATCAATTCCTGTCCATAAAGTAATTCTGCTTTTTATCAAGGGTCCCTGTTTTGAGTGGTGCATATGCATTGGTTTGAGGAGACTGCAGTTCAGTATATGAATGCATATGGTCTAAGCTATGTCTAGTATAAAATCATTATTTTTTTTCTGCTTTTCCTATGCTGAAAAATTAGTTTACCAACTGAGAATAAGAGTTTAATGTTTTATAAAGAGTTTAATCAATAATTCTTCTGACAGGCACCATTTAGGAGCCATTTCAAGCTTTTGGTGCTCTATAGTCTCTTTTTTTAATTACTACAGAACATTTACATAATTATTTTCAAAGTTGTCAGTGTTTATTTCTTAAAGATAATATTGAAATAATTCAGTCTAAGATGTTTTTTAAGTGCATTAAGCTGTTGCTGAAAACAAATGTGTTTATTTTTTTATTTTTTATGGAACATTTCAGAAAAGCTCATGACAGTTTTAATCAGCTAAGCTTCAGTTCCTTTTTTTTATTATGCTAAAAACAAAACATCAAATCATGTATACAAAAAATATTTTTTTTACTGTTTGTCATAGAAATATACATTTGTTAATGTGTACATCTATATTCCCCAAAAGAAGTTCATTCCCAAATGTCCTTCTTTTAGATACATTTTGAAAATTATATGCAGATATTTTTTCATTTATTCACCCTCACCATCCTTTAAATTGAATTTAACACTCCCCACAAGGCTCATTGTACTAGGATCAGCAGCAGAGCCAAATAATATGTAAATAAATAAGTTTATATCCATTTAAGGCAAGTATAAAAGACCCAGTATAACTGACAGACACCATCAGACTTTCAGCTAACAAAAATGGATAAACTAATCACTAACAATCACAAGTTTGATCAGAACTTGTTAAAAACCCTCTGAAGTGTATCGAGAATTCTTCAGGTACAACACCTCCTCACAGTCTTATCCTTGAACTAGGAAAACAGCTCAGTTACCGATCATTTCAAGACACAATACAGACTGATTTCACTGCAAAGTATAAAACAGTATTTTAAATCATTTTGCATACTATCTTCCATCCACCCAGACGGCTGTAGGGTCAGTTTGTGCTCTGAGCCTGGCAAGAAATTTGCAAGGTTGCCTACATATCTGCATTGTAATACATGAATGTGTAGACATTTGTGATTGTGACTGAGTGACTGTGGCACTAGGAAAAACCACTTTAGGTGTCCACACCTACCTATTGCAGCTGTCGAAACGCGCTCTCAGATGCGATCAAAACTCATATCACTCATGTTTCCATGATTTAATTAGCATAGCATAGGCAAAGCTGCCTTTGGGAAGCCAGTTTTCTTTCTTCTTAATTGGTATATTAATTACATTTGAAAAGCACATTGTGTGCGCCTACTTCAAAGCTGACAACGCTGAGGTGTCTTTTGCTTTTTAAATGAGACCATGCATGTAAATGTAAGTCCTAATATAAAACTAATTGTTCCTTTTAAAGGAAGAGTGATTCAGGTTAGGAGGTGACATTAGTGTCTAATCTACATATTTCTTCATCAGTTACAGGTGAAATACTTAGTTACTAGTATAGTATTATCTCCCTGTAACTATTTTATTTGTCAGTTACGCATTATAAAGGGAACCCCACAAAACATTTTTCTCTATAACCAAAATGTGTTTTTACATTTATAGATCTACATGTTTGGCCCATATTGAAAAGGGATTATTGCCCATAAACCCACAGAGATAGCAGCTCATACTTGCTCAAGCCCATTACATCCAAATGATAAAAGCTCTCCAAAGTGCCATTTTAAACCAGCTGGCTTCACACAAACACATCCTGCAGAGTGACAATCATTTATTCCTTATTTTTAACAAATTAGTAAATATTAAAAATAATATCAGCTTTTTAAACTTCAATATTAATGCATTATGGATTTTTATGGGGGAAAGAAAGGTAAAATTGGCTTTATATCTTCATACTCATTTATCAAAAGCAGTTTTCAATGATGGCAAAAAAGGAAAAAAATGGTCTTAGTGAAATGTACATACATTTAAAAAAAGTAAGTATAAGAAAAGCGTGTTTTCTGACTTTGTGTGTGTTGACAGTTCCTTGAAGGTAGAGCACGACTGTTCAGAGGGGGTAATGCAAATATGAGAGATTATTTAAACACGGTGTGCCAAGTCTCTAAATGTAGGGTTTCACCCCCAGATCCTGCACCATGAAGTTATACACTAAGAAACAGGAAGGAATCAGGGGCTAATCAATGTCAGAACCAGTATCCTAGATAAACTAATGAAGATCCATAAGTACATCAAAGAGACGACCACCACTGATCAGGGGTCTTATGCATGAAGTGTGCATTTTCACAAAACAGGATTTAAAACTTGCGTATACTACTTTTTGTGCAAAGGTTGTGATTTATCAAAAACAAACTTCCCTTGGAAATGAACGGGTGCTCATGCCAGCTCTGCCCCATCTGTATGTAAATGCAAATTTTGGAGATAGGCGAGAACTGCCGACGCAGATGGTGACTAAAGTGGGTAAGTAAAGCCAGAATGCATCATAATTTCTGTCACACATTTAATTTCACTTCATCTGAAACTTTGATCATGGATCGACTTTATCCGATCCATAACCACAGTGTGATATATGCTGGCACTGACAGGTCCTGTCAAAAATGATATGATCAAATGAAGTTATTTTAAAAACCTGCAAGAACTAAAACATTTCCTAATATATTTATCTTGTTGCAATGGGTAACCATTATATAAAATTTAAATTATCAGTTGGCTTATTTAAATACACAGCGTCATTCATGAGGTGCTTTGCAGGGACCATTTGGGGTAAGTGGGTGGGTGGAGGACAGAGAATGAGGAGGAATCTTGCTCACAAACTTTAAGGTACGGCTGTAATCCATCAAGGAAAAATACTTGTTTTCATGCATGTGCAGGGTTTCATAAATCTGTTTTTTTTTTCACCTCTTGGGTGTGTGTACAGTTTTAGTATGGATCCCATGCACTCTTTGATAAATGAGATTCTAGGTACTTAGCGAATCCCCTCAAGCAGATGAACAGGGACCATCTGCCAGTGGTACATGTCGCATGACATGTACCACTGGCAGATAGAAGAAGTGGCTGATATTGAAAGGTCCTACTAGTGGTTGAGAAAGGCTAGACTGAAAGACAGCACAGTCACTAATTGCTGCATATGAACAGACTAAGACTAATATAGACTGGTATCTACCACACCAGACAAGACCCCAGGTGCAAGTTGGGCAGTGATTCCCCTGAGAAATTCCAGTCCATAACGACAGGGTGATGATGAGGGGATTTTATATATAAATAGTTAGGATTCTGCTAGCATTCACCTCACAAATTTGTGCATTGAAAAGTCCTCAAATTCCCCAAAAAGCAAAGAGGTTTATATTTGCTTTTCATGTGACATTAATGGTATTTAAAAAATAAATTTATGGTATTTCCTTTTTATAAATTATGCATTTAGATTTTAAATAACAGGCTAGTTAAAAATGGTGCATAATTTGAATGCTAGGAGAAGGACAAGTGGTCTTGAAATTTTATATGTGCATCCTTCTCAAATGTGCCACAGCACAGACTTTCATATATGTCCAAGTCTAAACAAATTCTGTCGCAATATAGTGTTGTATTTAGATCACCAGCACCTTGCACTGGTTTATCATAGAAATTCTGAATAGAATCCATCATGGTCTGTAATGTGATGTTAATAAATGTGTTTATTTGGATTAAGGATTTTATAAGGCACACTCATCTGTAAAAAAAAAAAATGTAAGTCCCTTTATTGTCCCACAATGGGGAAGTTCACTCTCAGCCTTTAACCCATCCCCTTGGGAAGTAGTGGGCTGCTGTTGTGTGGCGCCAGGGGGGATTGCACCTCATATGGGGCCCACCCAGATAATGTTGCTTACGGGCCTAATTTTGTGTCATTAAATCATTTATTTAGTGTCTTTCAAAATAATAAGAGAATAAAAAACAGTAATTCAACAGTTTTCAGAATTATATTCCTTCTGGTAAAGTAATATTTTCCTTTGTCAAAAACTTGATCTAATTTGACTTTTATTTGCTTTTATGTCTGCACCTGATCGAAATTACTGCCCAGAAATGGTAAATAACCTAAAACACTGCCTTATGGTTGCAGAAGTAGGTTTGTACCTGTATAAAGAAAGCCTGCTTTCATTCATCTTTTTCAGAATTAACAATTTAGTGACAAAAAAAGTCTCCCTCTCAGCATTAGCGTACAGAAGTTGATAATACATATTTTAGGTAGAAGAAAAGCAGAAGCAGATTTTCATAATGTGCTCATGTTTGTCGTGTCTTCCGGCCACTTAACTTTGGACTACAGCCCATTTTCCTTCTTCTTTACTTACCCTGTATTAAATATGGTTGAAATGTAGGCTTAAGCTGTGCTCTTACAGCCTTATCACTCATCCTAGAGCAAATTAAACTCATTATAATCCATTAGTGAATGTCTTAGAGTTCCCTGTAGGCAAAAGGAAAGCATCTCTCATCTTAAAGCTCAGTTAGAGCTGGCAGCCTTTACCACAATAAGAAAGATTTTTTTGTACATTTCTGGTAAGGCCTTGGGAACAGAGTCACTACACAGCAAAATGCATCATCTGTTGAACAGCTAGGACAGATGAATAGCTAGATTTAAAGTTTTGAAATCCTACCGTTTGACAGTGTCTATATTGTTTAATATGGTTGTGTGGAATTGAAGATAAAAAGTTTTGATTGAATAAAAAAAAATAAAAAAATTTTTTTTCTTCCTCGGTGGGGGGGAGCGGTTGTGGGCGGGTCGGTGTCAGGTGTCCACTGTCGCATTGTGGGGGCTCCCTTTTTTTTTTTTGGGGGGGGGGGGGGGGGTATGTCATGTCTGTTTTCTCGGAGGGCATGCGGGCCTGCTGGGTGGGGGTCCTGCTAGCGGCGCGCCGCTGGTGTGTGGGGGTCCGGGCGGCTCCGGCGGGGGTGGTGTTGGGGGGCCGGTGTGGACGGGCTGGCTGCGCTGATTGGGTATTCGGGTGGGTTTCCCTCTTGGAGGCATGGTGGAGCTGCTTTGTTCCCGCTGATCGCGGCGGGTGTGGCTGCGGGGCAGGTGGAGGTTGGAGTGGCTCTGGTCGGCGCGCGTCGGGGGGCCGGGGCGGTGGAGCTGCTCTGGCCGCGTGTCGAGGCCTGGTGCGGGCGCCACCAGGCCTGCTCTTCTTGCGGTTTTGTGCCGGGCGGCTTTTCTGCTCTTGGGTTGATTCTGTGCGCGGTGTGTTGCGTTGCTAGCTGCTGGCATCGGTCTTGGTGGGGTGGGGCTGCGTTTTTGGCCAGGGGGGCGTTTTGGGGGGGTCCCGCGGCGCTCGCAGCCGGTTCGCGTTGGATGCGCCGCCTGTGTGGCCGCCTGTGTGTTTTTCCTGGGTGGTGCGGTCGCGGTGGGTGTTGCGGCCGGTCGCCGGGGCTTGGTGCCGGGGGGCGGGCGTGTTTCGGTGCTCTGTGGGGCTGGGGCGTTTCGGTCGGTGCCGTGGGGGGCCCGGTGTTCGGTGCCCGGCCCTACTTCGGGGTGGCCGGCTGCCGGCGGAGCCCGCGGACTCGTCCCCGCGGCTCCCCGGGGCGCCGGCATGGCGGTGGCTGCGGGGCTTCTTCGTGGCTGTCTCTCCTCCTCCCTTGGTGGGGGTCTGATTTCCGGGGCTGGCCCCTCCTTGGTGCCTTCGCTCTTGGGGTCCCTTTGGGCGCCTGGGGCTTTGGGTCTCCCGGCGCTGGACTCAGTGCTCTGGGGGGTGTGCCTCTCCGGCTCTCCACAACCACTATTGAGCATTTTTTCTATGGTTAAAACTTTACATGCACAAGTTCACCCTCACAAACAACTACCGGTGCTAGGCTTCAGGTACTTAGAGAATCACTTCCAAACAGAAACCCCACATTCATATCTTCAGGTAACACAGAGTACATGTCAGACTTAATAATATTACTTTAGCGATAGTTTCAAGGTGTTGCTTTTTTGTATATCTTGTACCATGTCTTTTGGTTGTGCTGTTCTTTTTTCATCTCGTTACAGTTGATGAAGCAGACTGAAAATGTTTTGTCATTGTCTCCTTTCTATCTCCTCTTTCTTTCATCTTTTGTCCTTTTTTCTTTTTCTTTTCCCTTTTCCTTCTTCTGTTTTTCTGCTCTACTTAGATTGCAGTGTCCATATAAACTGTAAAACTCCCTGCATAATTATAATAAAGCACTTTATATGCATGAAACAAGTGGAGCAATATGGCAATTGCCATACCGCTACACTTGTGAAAGTAAAATCTGTTGGGCTCCTTTTGGCATCAAGACAATTATTCTTATTGCCACCTTGCCGGACAGGACACTGTAAAAAAAAAAAAAAAAAAAAGAATAAAAAAAAATCACTGTGCTATTGTGTTAAGTAAAAATATTTTGCTCTCAGCAATCCCTTATGAATACACCTGTAACTAATGCAATTAGCAATCATGAAATTCCCAATCCACCAGCTGGAAGGGTGGCGGGAAATGTTTTCACGTTATTCTATTTAAACCTCCGCCCGCCTACAAAGGCAGACTCCCTGAAAACTGCCAGGAAATTGGTCCCAGTGCTGCGATCAAGCTTCAACTCAGCTGGAGAGAATCAGAAGCGATTCAACAGTCTTGTCATGTTCCATTTTACACTCCTCTACCCGTCGATTCTCACACGCCTCTCGTTTGTTTTAAAGTGCACCATGCCTGTAGCTGTCTAATGCAGTGCTTCATTATCAAATGTACCCCCTATCTCCATCTCCACTGTCAGAGTATTCATTAGACAGCGGGCTCTTTTTCCATTTAACGGGCATGTGTAGTTCAAGAAATGTGACTGTAACTATCTGCAGGGTTGCCTTTGCTTTAACTGGGACCCAGAGGAAGATGAGGGCTTGGATGGGGTTCTGAAAAAAAAAAAAACAAACAGGTAAAAACAAACCTCAGCCAAGTTTTAACCTGCCTTAGTAAGTAATGTTTGTCAAAATCATTGACATTGACGAGTAAAAGCTACAGTTGTACTACTATGGCAGACTGTTTTGGCATTTATCAGCTTGACTGGATATGTAATCCAGATGTCTCAAATTGATATCTTCCTAGTCAAAATGAACATGTCAAATATCTACAATAACATTCTTCCTATCTAAAATAAACATTTCAGATATCTTAAATGTAATTCTTACCAGTACAAATGAGGGCACATTTCCAATGCATTGGTATTGGGCTTTTACTTACAGATATCTAACATTCTTCTAACATTCAATATCAGTTCTCCATAATATAGTTCCTGCTAGTCATAATGACAATTTCAAAAATCAAAATAACATTACAGATATTCAGAAATACAATTGTTGACATCCAAAATATATTTCTGCAAGTAGAAATATAATTATAGATATCAGCTAATTATTTTATGACTAGTTAAATTAGAATTCCAGATATCTCAATTTTGATCATTTTAAGTGGCTGTTTTAACATATATTTAATTGACCGGATGTGTATACCAGATATCTTTAAAAGTATTCCTCCTATGAATGAATCCTCCTATTCCTAATGACCATTTCAGATTTCTGAAATCTAATTCTTTGTAGTACAAATGACGTCACTTTTCCCCATTCATGTGTATTGGACTGGGAGAATTATCCTGCCATAATGCAAGAGCACATAATTTCAATTTGAACATTCAGGGGCAGGACATAGAAACTGTGGAGAGTTTCAAATACCTGGGTGTTCACGTCAATAAGAAAGCTGACTGGACACATAACACCATAATAATAATTGGAAATAACTATCCAACAGTTTAACTTTTTGTAAAAAAAAATATTTTTTCCCCTACATTTTGAAAACAATAGGGCTTGGTCGTCATGACGTAAGCACTTTGCGTTGCCGCCATATTGACGGCCTCTTTTAACGCGGCTCAGACTACTGCCTATGACTACCGCATACTGTACTCTTTCTCAGCCTGATTAATTTCACCTTAACTTGATTTCAATCATGGTAAACCGTTGCTGTATTGTGGGCTGTAACAGCTCAACACATGATCGCCATGGGAAAAACATAGAAAATGGGTTAACTTTCCACCGCTTTCCTGCCTGGAGGCGTAACCATGGAGACCAAGCGTCAGAGATAAAGAGTCGTCGGCTAGCTTGGATCGCGGCTGTAAGACGACCTAACATAACTTTCCACAGTATTCCAACGTCATTGAGAGTGTGTTCCCTGCATTTTCCTTCTGCTAAGTTAAAGATGCACGGTTTTATTTTATAGCCTACTTTGTTTCTTTCCTTCAAAGTTGGGATCCTTTACGGGAAAATAAAAAAAACGGCAGCGGGAAAAGGCTCAAACACGTGAGAAACCCGGAGGGTTGGCAGTTAACGTTACTAACTACACCTTTGAAACACATAGCAGCTAGTTAAAAGTACATTACATGCGTGAGTGGTTGTTAGCATTAGCAGTTAGCAGTTGCTAAACTAGCAGGTTCCAGAGCCCGTCTGATCACAGCTTACCTTCGTACGGATTACTGTGTTCCCACTGTTTGCTGGCTTTATGATCTGCAGCTCCTGAACCCATCCATTCATGAACTGCATATGAGACTCCAAGGACTTGTAGCTTGGGAACTGTTTTGAAGTATAGGCGCTCACTCATCGGTGCTCCACTCATTGTTTGGAACTTCATATGGATCCAAATTATTAATAATGCTGATTTTGTCAACATACCGGTCCGCGGCTTCTCTATTTAATGTGTCCTGGTAAATTCCAGATCTTTTCCGGGATTTTGACATCTTTTTTCTCTCTACTTCTACGTCTCTTCTTTCAACAACAACGTTGTATCAGAGCTATGTTTACGTTTGCGTAGCCGTCAATATGACCGTGACGTCCCACAATGCAACGTGGATCCCGAGCCCTATACTAACAAAGTATTTCAAGATAATAATTTAATATGTCGGTTCTTTGCTTTTGTACATAACAAACCACTAATTGTTTAAATTACTTAATTTAGAATTTTTTTAGGTTATCCATAAGTAATGAACTTTGCTGAATCGAGCCACAAAGCTACTGTAAATATCAGTTTCAGCTGACGCTCTTATAAGTGGCGTAGTAGCACAAGCACACTCAGTAGGGTTAAACAAGCGCACCCTTTCCGAGGCTGTCGTTCTATTGGCTGGAAAGGTTGCTAGGGGACGATCCAACTGCAATCCGAGAGAGAGCAGAAAAAATCCGCAAGCAGAGCCTACGGGTTTGCAAGCGTATTTGAGACCCAAGCAGAGCGCGGTTTGTGCTCGAAGAGAAGGAGGCAAGCGAGAGGAGAAAATATCTGTGCAAGAAGCATTAAATCTGAGAGAAGAAACAAAGATTTGAGAGAGAAGAGAAAATATTTGAGAGAGAGCGCATATTTTGAGTGTGAGCATTATAAGTTTTGAGTGCAAGAAGAAAATATTTGAGAGAGAGCGCATGTTTTGAGTGTGAGCATTATAAGTTTTGAGTGCAAGAAGATGAAATTCTTTTCTCAAATTGAAATCATGTGCTCTTGCATTATGGCAGGATAATTCTTCCATATGTTACTTTCAGATATCCGACAATACTCCTATCTAAAATAAACATTTTAATGTTTATTAATAAACTTAATAATGTTTTTTGTTGCTGGCATTTATATAAATATACTGGTGTGATAACTTATTATACGTTTGATTGGTTTTTGGTAAACGTTTATTTTGAATTTATAGACCCATGGAGAAAACTCCTCCGGCCGTCCTTGCTAAGGTGTACCTCCCCTTTCGCCCATAGACAGCTGGAAATAGGCACCAACCACCCATTGCCCTGGCAGACAAGTGATAAAAGATGGATGGATGGATGGATGGATGTAGGGCTGCAACAATGAATCGATAAAATCTATAAAAATCGACTTTTAAAAGCGTTGGCAACGAATTTCATCATCGATTAGTTGTGTCGCGCGATTCATGCGTCATCCGCCGCCGCCGTCATCATATCCACTTGACTGAAACGGGGGAAGAAAAAAAAAATACGGCAGAGCGAGCCAGCGCTGCAGGTGCAGTGTTGCCAACTCAGCGACTTTTCAGACCCCTCCAGCGACTATTTTTCAAAAAAGCGACTAGCGACAAATCTGGAGACTTTTTACAGTGTCACTGGCGGCTTTTGGAGACTAGTACGTGAAAGCATGTATCGTTCCTACTCTGCCGTGGGGCGCCTCCCCCATCCCAACCCCGTTCTCGCGCTCCCGCAGGAGTCCCTCTCAGCGCGTGAGAGCCGCAGGATGTTTACCCTCAGCGTCCAGACTGCAAATGAAGCGCGCATGCGCCGGGATTGACGGCGCAAATTGATCACAATAATTAAAATAGCCTGCACTTTGTAAAGTGAAAAAAGTCGTAACATGCAACTTTTGTCAAAACAAATTAACATGGCACGGAACCACCATGTTTGTTTCGTTTTAAAGTGGGGAAACGTAACGTTAGTTTCTCAGGTCGCTCATCTGATGCTTTCCTTACCGTGTTAGTAGGTTACAGACAGTGATAAGGTTGGCTACTTATTTTACTTTTCATTTCATTTGAATTAGCTTAAGCAGCGTTTATATTTTCTTTATAAATAAATTAACTTGCAAATTATGAGGGCTTTTAAAGTTTAAATCTGTCAAAGATAAAGTAAAGAAGATCCTGCAATTTATGGAAGTAAAGCAGAATAAAATCCAACAAGATCAGTAATATGTCAATTAATTATACGCCACATTCCCATGTAAATATCTGTCTTTGGAGGATGTGTTTTTTAACACCCCTAGTTCTCTCATTTTTATTCCAAATACAATTTATAATTTGAATCACAGGGCTATTTTTATCTATATGGTTAAGTATTTTCTCAAGTAGCAACTTTAACTGCTATACTTTCCTGTCTTAAAAGGCAGAACTCTTCTAGTCTAAAAAAACCTCATTTGTTGAAATGGGGGGACCTATTGTTTGAACCCCTTAGGGGCTTTTAAAAACAAAAATGTATTTTTTTGCACTTTATGAAACAAAGTACCTTATATTTTGTGGATGTACAGCTACATTTCTCATGTAAGTTTGCGTAGTTTTAACACAAACATTTATTTTTCATATTGCACAAGTACAGTTAATGAGCAACCTGTACTTGTGTGCTTGTTTGTTCTGTCTAAAATGTTTATTTTGGAATAAAGAGGTTAATATAAAAAATATTTTTGTCCGATTCATCGATTAATCGAAAAAATAATCGGCCGATTCATCGATTTTTAAAATAATCGTTAGTTGCAGCCCTAGATGGATGTCCAGTTCAATACAATTTCTTATCTGTATATTGTGTAAATTTACAAAACCGCCTCAGGAATTAAAAAAACAGTTCAATATGATCATAAAGAGAGAGTCAGATTTTTTTAAATACATTTGAACTTGATACTAGAACCAGTTAATTTTTATTTTATTTCACAAATGCTTTAAATTTGTTTTTTCTATCTCAAGAAACATGGTTGATTGCACTGAATCGCTGTCTGGTAAAATTTACTGACCTGGGAATAGTTGATTGCAGCCAACTTTACACCAATATCTTATACTTGGTATGACCACAGAATAAAGAAAAAAATATTTTTCAACAATGTGATACCTCTAGCAGGATATTGCTAAAGTTAGAGCATGCAAAAACAAGCAATGAAACACTCATTTAAGACATTATATAAACAGTAGAGTAAATGACAGCAGCAATTACCTTTTCAGAAACAAAAAATGACCAAACAGATAAGTTGAGAAAGCTTTCAAGTCTAAAGGGTAAAAGAAACCATTTACAGTTAGTCACAGCAAAAGCTCAGCCAAAAGATTTAAAAGAGACAGGGTTAAGCGCAGAAAGACAGGTCAAAGTAAAAAAAAAAAAAAGTTAAACATTAAATTAATGCTAGCAAGTTTAAGCCAGGACGGATAAGAAAATGTGAAAAAAGCTCTGATGTATGTAAAATAATCAACACCTCAAATATGTGATTATATAACCTTCAGGTTGTGTATTTACTGTGTTCCTTGCAGTTTAGTACTTTGTACAGTACTTGCCCCCAGATCAAAAAAGCTAATTCTGCACTTTGAGTTCCCAGTTAAAGTGCAGATCCTTTAACTTGGAAGGAATCATACTGGACGGGTGAGGCAATAAAAGCTAGAGGAAGACCTTGAGTTCTCTGACAAGTTTCTTTTTCAAATTGCTAAAGGAAAACACTTAAAACGCTGGTTAAATGAACACAGGCCTTTAAAGAGCAGTTAAGTATAAACTTGAAATGTTCATTCAAAGCAAGATCATGAACATTTCTTTTGGCATTTGCAGCAACAGTAACTTGACCTGAAAGTTTGCAAATCAATAAAATGACCTGCTTATCATAAAACTGCATTTTGTGTAGTATGATATACTGTATAAAAAGGCTCTAGTGCTTCATTAATGATATATTGTAGAGTGGGAACATAAGAGGGTATCTAACATGTAACCGTTTCTTGCTGAAATAACGTCAAAGCAACAATGTTAGGTATATAATAAAAAATAATAGGTAAGTAAATGAATGAATAAATAAACTACTATATGCTTTTTACTTTATTTGTTGTTAAAAGAGTGTAAACACAGGCTAGTAGGAAAATGTGACTTAAAAAGACACATTTCTGTTGTTGACTGTCTTCAAAAGCTTAAAAAACTGAAAAGGTCAGGGAAGTGACATTGAATTTGATCACTGCAGTTGTCTGAGTCACAATGTATTTTGTGTATTACTTTCTTTTGAAGTGTACCTTTGTGTATATCTTCATGTAGGAACCTCTCTCAACCTTAGTAAATGTCTGCCTTAACTCCTTTCTTTGTGAATTATTCAAAAATGTTTTGTATACAATGATGTACTTTTCACATACTATGGGTTTCAATCCATAAAAGCAGATGTGATGGAAACAAGTTTAAACAACACAATAAATATATTGTTTTCATTTTGCAGCTTTTGTTGTGACCTCCTCTAGATTTATTTTGGCCATCCAGAGTACTTTTGACACGATTTGTATAACAACCTCTATTTCTATATAAAAAAAAAACAAAGAGGCTGTGATTGAGAAATTGCTAAAACAAAGCAACATTTATAATGCCAAAAACTGATATAACACAACTGCGACAGACTGGCAACCTGTCCAGGGTGTACCCCGCCTCTCGCCCATAGACTGCTGGAGACGGATGGACGGATGGACGGACAGATGGATGGATGGATGAATGGATGGATATCATACAACACTTAAGAACACAATACCCTCATGCAATGTGGAGTTTAAACCACACGCGGGCGTGTTCTGTATGCCGCGTAGCAGGGAGCAGAAAGTCCAGCACAAACACCCTGGTTGACATTGCTGGGGCCACAATGATGTTTCTATATGCCTGTAGAAATACCGGTAAGTTGAAAAAATTGCTAAGGTGTTACTAGTTTGAGAAAGAAAAATTTTATATCTGAATTCTGGAACGTTTATGAAAAAATAGAAATATTGCCACCCTGATATCAGGCCGTGTTGAAGTGTCAATATGTCTAAATGACACCATGTACCCAATATGTACCACTCCACAAAATCCCACTTCCTTTGCCAAATTCTTGTTGACATCGGACAGTTTTTGAGCGCTGCACCCAATACTTACAGTAAATATTCCTTACAAATAGGTAATTTGTTTTAAAAGGCTGTCAATCAGCAAAGCAATTTTGCAAGAAAACAGAACCACAAGAACAAAAAAAAAAAAAACTCTTAAAAATAAAGCTCTTTCCAATTTATATTCTGTATGTTTTTTTTCATCATTGTTTTGATTGATAGCTTTCTACCATGATATGAATCCTTTATGCTTTCTCCACAAATTATGGCTTCAGGAGTGATCAGTTTTTAAAAGGAAAATATCAGAAATGTCAGAGGCTACGTTCACACTGCAGCCTGAAGTGACCCAATTCCGATTTTTTTGCCCATATGTGACCTGTATCTGATCTTTTTATAACAGTCTGAACGACACAGATCGGATTTTTTCAAATGCGACCCAGGCCACTTGGATATGTGGTCCTGAATCCGATACATATCTGATCTTTTCAAATGCGACCTGTGTCTGTACAGCCAGGTCGCATTCATCCGACCTACACGTCATTGATACTTGGCTTCGACTCCGCACCCACACGCTTCTCTGTACGGATGTTGCTATTACTGCCCCACAAAACGCCATTGCAAGAAATCTGGCTCTCTTTCTTTTTGATCTTCTTAAAAAGATTTCGTTCGTAATGTGCCTGCTCCTGTTGGAGAAGAACTTAAAAAACGCAATATACGCTGCGGTATTATGAGTCATGTTTACTTCCGCAAACACTGAGGACGCTTGCTACATGTGACGTCATCGCGTCCTCGAGTGTGCATGCGGGACACTTCGGTTGAACGCTTTCAGTTCACACAGTAGATCACATACAAGTCTCATATACTTGGAAGTGTGAACGGACACGCAAAAAAATACGATTTATCAAAAAAAATCGGAATTGAGCATTAAGGCCTGCAGTGTGAACGAAGCCAGAGTTTACATACCTAATCAGTAAAACTGATGTTTGTTATGTCATAAAGAATATTGTTAAAATATAAGATTTACATAAGAAAATTTGTACAACAAGATATCTAATAATGTGGGTTTATGAAAACAGACAAACGTAGTTTTTCATTTCTACCACAATTCCCCCCATTTGTTTGTTTTCAAAGTTATACATTATATTATCAACATTTAAGGTGGACAATTGTTTAGATTATTTATCATGGGATCAGTATTAGGATCACAGAAAACAATTTCTTTATACAATATTTGAGTACATTAAAATATTATTTGCTATTCTAATCGGTCATAACTTAAAAAAAATAAATCGTCTTTATAATTGTAAGACATTGGACCTAAAATTTGGAGCTCTTCTTTCATATGCAAGAATGCATTTTCCTCACTTTAAGAACAAACTGCACTTACTTAAAATATTGGGGGTATATTTTCTTTTAATTAAATCAAAAACAAGAGTTTATTAAATAGTAGAAAAGTCAATTACAGTCTATTTGTATTACTTCTATACCAAACATAGGTATCCTAACTTAACATGTTTCATGTATAATTTTTAATGCTCTGACAGTATTGTGAACTGTGCTTATTTACTGTGGATGCAGAATTAAAGCAAAGGCTTGTTTCTTGAAGACAAACTACAATCAGTGAGAGAAGCATTTAATCAAACACCATTTCCATAACAGTAGCAAGGATGGTAGACTTTTTTTTCTTTTGGTAAAGCAGATTGTAAAACATATCTTCAAAAAAACCTTAAGCCTGTTAATGTGTTTTTTTCCCTGCATTTTTAAAATTACATTTAATTTGTTTTTCAAAAACTGAATTTCTTTGAAGGCCTTTCAGGGCATGTTGAGAAAAGATCCTCTGCATGCGTTCAGTTGATCATGTAGGCCTTGCAGAGGTTTTTAATTGTATGGATTTGTTTTCTATTAACAAAGAAAGTAATAACCCAGAAGGAGGCTATAATTCAGCATCCTTTCACTATCTGAAACCCTAGAACTAAAGCTCTTAGAGAGGCAATAAATGTTGTATTATTACATTGTCATTTTGTTATTTTATATTTTTCCCTAACATTCTTTGTAAAGTATATTCAAACTCCGTCATTATACCTGAGGGTATAACGTGAATACAAATCAAACACTTGTAAGCCTCGCAGTCAACCATTTTAAAATATATAGTACTGCGTAGCTGCGTGAAGCTGACACTCCACCCACGTCAAAAAACTCTGGAAATAGACTGAATGGTTAGTGCAACGTTAGTGCAGATTTGTGCAGTTTCCTAACATTTTGCTTCAAAGTGCGCAGCTCTGCATTACACCAAGGAGCAAGCTTTTCGGTTTTCATTTTCAAAGGAGCTGTGTTGTCTAAGGCAGTACGCAGAGAACTAGCAACCCCATCAACAAACTCATCAACCTGGTGTGTGTGATGATTTTGGAGTCTGCACTGTATAATCACAGAGCTATTGATTAAAATAGGATGATATTAATGGTTGATAACAATGAAAAATTCTAAAAAATAGGTAAAGGTGTCTTTTTCAAAAAACAGCTATTGTAGTAAGTTCATCTGGAGTCCCTTGGTGTGTGTGGTGATTTTGGAGAGTCTGCACTGTATAATCACAGAGCTATTGATTATAATAGGATGATATTAATGGTTAATAACAATAAAAAAAAATTCTAAAAAATAAAAAAAAGTGTATTTTTTCAAAAACAGCTGTTGTAGTGCGATCACCAAGAGCCCCTTGGTGTGTGTGGTGATTTTGGAGTCTCTGCACTTTATGGCAGTGGAGTTATTGATCTTTATTTGCAACGTTTTTCTGTTGTTTTACCATTTGCAGACGGTCCCTAACCACTCGCCTGGCCACTGCCTGTGCATAGAGATCAATGTAATACATCCAGCTCGGAGAACAGCTCGTTTTTCTCGAAAATAACGCTTTTTGATTCTTGTAGTTCATAGTCTGTGCTATCAGGACATGAAAGATGCGTCATTTGTGTTTCAACAACGTTTCGTGTAAGAGTTATTGATCCCGGAAGTCCGAATCTCTCTTAACTGACGAGCTGTCAGTCAAATGCTTCCTGACACTACTTCCTGTGAGATCGTGTCTGCAAGGCCCAATCAGGAGGAGGCTCACAGCTGTCTCCGCCCAACCTGTGAAAACCACTTTTCCTCCGCGCGAGGAGAAAATCTGTCCGAGCGCGGAGACGCTTTCAAGAGGGCAGCCGTCTTCGAGCGTGGCCGCTGGATAGAAAATTGTGCGTGCAGGGAGATCCCGCGCGCACGTGGGAGGGGCTGGCGCGTGCGGAGAGCTTCCGAGCGCGCTTAGAGGAGCTGGCGCGCGCGGAGAGAGATTTTCTCCTCTTGAAGCAGCAGTTTCTCGCGCGGCGGTAGATGAACCATGCGCAGAAGTAGTCTAACATACATGCGAGTATGTTTATTTTGCTCGCGTTGGTTATGACACAAATGTAACGCCATACGCAGGCGGCACGAGTCACCGCGCAAGCGACAGAAAACGCGCATGCTCGCTAAAGGAGCGCAACAGTCGCCCTGTGCTCGCGCCACAGGAGAACTATGGAGAGCGTGAACGATCAAATGATTAACCTGACAACAGCCAGAAATGATAGCCTATATGGAGAAAGGGAGAAATCTGGATGGATGGATGGATACTCTGCCTTCTCAACCTACTGTATTTTTTATTTTAAACATTATTTGATGGCCTTTGTGGCAGGGATGGAGATCCATATTTTATGTCACACACAGAGTATACATCTAGATAGATAGATGGATAGATAGATGTTGCAGTATCTATAACAACCCAAACACACAGGATTTCAGAATTAGACATCCCCAGTTATTAATTTCACCAGATCTGAATGCCCTGTTAAAAAACTTCACATGGCGTTCCCCCCTGATGTCATTTACATTGAGTTGCAATAAATGCAAAACTCTCTGCAGGATCTTGTCTTTGTCGTCCGCTCTATTCAGCTGGCTTTGGAAACACACGGCGAGAAGGTGGGGGCTGGGTGGTGAGGGTTAAGGGGTAGTAAAATAGTAGTAAAATAGTAACAGTAATAGTAGTAAAAGTAACACAATAGTTACTTTTACTCGTAACTAGTTACTTTTATTGTGGAGTAACTCAGTTAGTAACTCAGTTACTTTTTGGGAGAAGTAACTAGTAACTATAACTAATTACTTTTTCAAAGTAACGTGCCCAACACTGATCTGTATCACTTCTGGTTCTTAGGAATCACCTTTCCTACTGACCTGAGGTAGTCTTCACAGAAGACCCAGCAGAGACAGTTTTTCCTGCAGCAAACCAGGAGGTACAATCTTTCACAGTAGCTGCCAGTTATCTCCTTCACAGGGTTCAGTCAGTCTATTTTATGCACATTCATCTTTGTGTAGAAAAAAAAAAGGTGAGAATCAGAGTGCAACAAACAAAGAGTTATGCAAAGAAGATCCTTGGACTGACTGTCCCTCTATCAACAGTTTGTATATGTCTATAGCCAAAAACACCTATGACCCTACACATCCTGGTCAAAGGCTGTATACAATCTTTCCTTCAGGAAAACATTAGTTTCCAAAACAAACAGCAGTGCATTTCTCTCCCCAGGATGTCTCTCTACTGACCTCAATGAACACTTAACAACAATTGTAGTCAGATACTGCTAGAACAGTCAAGACTTTTTTCCACTACTACTGAACGACCCACCTTCATTTTTATCTCTTTATTTATATTAGTTTTTTATACACTCTATGCATACAAAATGACAATAAAAGTTATCCAAGTCTAAGTCTATTTAAAAGGCTGAGTTGTGAATACTTCTCTTATTATGATTTTATCCAATCTTTACCAAATTTAAGCTTTGTTCTTTAGATGTTTGGATGTTGTTTTGAACTGTTCATTATGACTTGAGCAAAGGAAAGCCAAAGTAAAATTTCTCATTTGTGCACACAAACCTGGCCATTATAAATAAATTTGAATGCAATAAAATTTAAATAATGTTGTCGAAGTAAAACACATGTTCTGGCAGAGTGTTGACCGGCCCTATTCCTCAAGGAATTGTGACTTACATGTGCCTTGTTATAACATGAACTGGTCATTAACAGGGTCTTACAGAACTGCTGACTGCCTGGGGAGAAAATCTCAATTTTCTTAAGGTGTGTTGGAGCTGGGATCAAGAATCAGAATTGCCTTACCTTGTCCTGGAATTTGTAAAGAAAAAATATAATTACAGAATTCATTAATTGCAATAGTCTTTCTGTTCTGCCTTCTGGGGTTTAAAGGTCTTGCTAATAATGATAGGAGGACTGTTTCACAAGGGCCAAAACAATAGAGGACATTGACTGTGGGCTTTTAATTAGATTTCATTAACTAAATAATTGCATCAGGAATGTTCATAATGAACTCTAATTACTTGTGGAGGCCTAAGTGGGGATATCAGTGGCAGACACTGTTGGGCAAAGAAAAGTTCAGGTGTTCTGCAGGTCAATCTACTTGGAGATTTTTAACAAATGACTCAGCAGTTATGGTCATGTATCTATATCTGAACTTTAGAAATAAACTCAAATGTCTAAATAACAGCATTAGGAATGTGTTCTTTGCATTAGAAACTCTTTGCATTAGAGATGCATTCTAGTCTTTTCATATAACATTTAAGATTTTTTACCATGATTTAATTTCATTATGTATTTTTGATAATCCTATTCCTTAAATTCTCTTTGTTCTGCTTGCCTGTAGCCTGGGGCTAAATGCCGAATAGTGTTCCCAGGTCAGCCAGATCCCTCCATCTCCTTGGGCTCTGTGTCTTTATGTACTTTCAGCCTTGTCATGCTGTCAGAAAGGGAGATTAGCCACTCAATCAATCTGAAGAGGAGTCTTTTTGCAGATAAGACTGGCTCTGAAGGAGCCTCTTCTCAGCACAGAACCATATGTCGCTGGAGATTGGCTTCCTGCTCATAAACAGAGTGCATTTGCATCATTCCTTCTCTTTTTCTCCTTCCTTTAGAAACCTGAAAAGTAGCCTTATCTTAGTTCTGCACCTAACTATCAATGTCAGACAGTTGTTTCCCTCACTTCTATGGCAGTCTATTATTATTTTTTTAAACACAACTGTCAGACAAGTGTGACACATGAAATTTAACTCTGGTTACCACTTTATATACATCACATTCCTTAAAAATATGGTGTTTGGATGGGAAAGATGGGTGCAGGTTCCTTCTGGCCAGATTTGATTTGCCAGTTAACTCTGATAGTTGTGAAACAAATCAAGAAGGTGATACATCACAGCTGCTACTGCAATTGGCTAAAAGCTTAACATGGGCATGTGCCAGTTGGTGCTCTAACCAATCAGCTTGAAGAATTGTACTGAATGTCCCTTTTGCAAACTTTCTATAGTGGCCTTTCCAGATGGGTACAAGGTAGAATTAAAATTGAACAACACATCACTCAAGCTTTTAAAGCCTGCTTGGATCTCAAAACAGGCAAGGCATGCACATGTCAACAATAAAACAAATCAACCAATACAAATATATAAAATATATGCGTCCAACCGAGGCTGTATGAAACTAAAACACAGCCTCACCATGTTTGTGGTGACTCTAGGAACCACAAGGAGACCCCTCCCTGAAGATCTCAAGGCCTGAGGTGGTTCATACAGCTCTAACATTTCAGATATGTACTTTGGTGTTAAACCATGAGAAGACTTGTACACAAGTAGAGCTGTTTTGAAGTCTATTATCTGAGCCAAAGGAAGCAAGTGTAGAGACCAGAGCACTGGGCAAATATGGTTGTATTTCCTGGTTGTGGTAAAGACTCGAGACGCAGGCCTGTAGGATAAACTACAGTTGTCTAACAGCTGGTTTGGAAAGTCCAATGAACAGGCTGTTAAAATAGTCTGGCCTGCTGGAGACAAATACATGGATTAATCTCTCTGGGTTAGCCTCTCCAAACCCACTGGATCTCTGCCGACCCATTTTAAAGCGTTTACAACTAATAACTCAGAATGTATGACAATTACACCTGTAAAATCTTTACCAATATAGACATCTCAGACATGGTTGGAAAGCTTAGATTCACCATAATTGGCTAAATAATTTTTATGGACAAAGTACAAACCAAAGCACAATTATCACAGACATAGCAGCATGTCAAAATGTAAACATAACACAAATCAGCCACAACAACAAACATTTGAAGGCGTCTTTAAGCCGTTTTCTAAGCCAATCTTCAATTGTTTATACTCCAATCATCCATAGGGGTCCACAGATTAAAAGCAATCCAGAATATTCATAATAAAAATATTACATGATGAGAAAATCGCCACATAATGTCCGGTTTTGACATCAGAAAAGTTAGCTGGTCATAGCTAATCTTAGCATCTTGCTAATATTTACTTTTCTAATACTTATTTTCTCATTTGTTTGTCAATGATGTTTGGTATATTTTTATTTTATGTCATCTTCTGTCCTAAAAGACAAAAATGTCCGCATCTTTGCATGACTTGATTTGAGTCAGGGACAGCCGCTGAAGTCTCACAAGCGCTCCTTGACTGTCAGCCAATGACGCACCGAGTAGCCAGGGTCATGGGTGGTTGGAGCGATATTACACCTCATAGAGTCCTGCTGTTATTGGTTAAGACCACGTGGGCTGTTTGGCTTTGTAGCCATTGAAATAAGGCTTCAAACAAGGGAAGACATGGCTGGGTAGCATAAAGCAGGGCTATACTAAAAGGCGCAGTCTCAGTTACAGTATGTGTGCCATTTCTGTATTTAACACACACATACACACTATAGGGCACGTTTTTTATATACAGGTACATGTCCTCTACAATGTTTAAATACCTCTACTAAGTATTTAAAAATACAGCGGGAGCAAAACTGAGTATGACTGTGCTTTATTCATGTATTTATTACAAAGTATTAATCAAACCTGGGAGCAGGCCGTGAGACAGACACATCGCTGATGACAGAGCGCTGTGATCACTCCTAAATTAACTAAAAATCCTGAAACCTGCCGACGGAATATGTTCGCTTTTATTACCGGTATCCTGGTGCCTGCAGTTTAGATTATTTAGATGAAAAACACCACCTAACTAAGACTAAAAAAAAATAAAATAAATACAGCTCAGAAAAGGCAGTATGGCTTATTTTTTGCTTAAAAAGCAGCAGTTTTAATATTTTTATAGAATTTTATGTTATTGTAGGTTTATAAATGTTACATCTTGTTATATACACAAATTCTGAAAAATTGGTAAAAAATATTTGCTTCATGAATGTTTTGTGGCCACCAAAATGCTTCAGTGTTATTATACGTGTAAAATAGTTGAGTAAAAGCATTTGGTACAATTTGGCACAATTGGAGAGGTTTGGAGATGCTGCTGACACCAAAAGTTCAAATCCCCACAGCTCTGGAAGTGTTGTAGCTAGAGGTCTGAAATTTTCTGCATTTGTGGTTGACATCTGGATAAAACGGTTAAACAGACAAGATAAACAACTACTTAATATTTACTACGTCCATTTCCAGCTATGAAGATAAACTTAATAATAGAGACATTTCGCCTAGTTGCATCTTTCAAACTATAAACATGTGCTATAATCCAGACATGATTTTTTGGGACCATTTCTTGTTTTCATTAAATGCCCAGCTTGATGATGCCTTCCTATTAATCTTATTCTGTATGAAACAGATCCTTACTTATGCGTTACTTATCTGATAGTCTCTTTATTATCAAAGTTAACAATAGCATGCTATGTTCAAGATAGTTGCAAAATATTGTGACTTGTCCAGTCTCCATTCAGGAACTCTTTCCAAACATAATTATCCCTCAAATTCAATTGAACCAGAAAGATACAACAACCAAAAGGGCATCTCTGTATGGATTTTAAGCTGTTGTGGAAGGAAGCTGGTATATGAATGTCAATGACATGTAATTAAAGATGCTGTTTTCACTTGCCAGAGACTGCCAAGCAGGAGGCATGCACTTTTACGTCCCTTCCTCATCTTCCCTACATTTTCCTTTGCCTTTGTTACTAAACCATTAGCCACCAAAAAATGTTTAGCAGTATTGCATCAACAAGAGCTTTCTTTTTGACAGAAGTATTTATCGGTAGGGAGCATGACTTGGTCTGGTCAACAGACACTCAGTAGGCCGCAGGCTAAGGCTAAGTGTCCGTACGAACAAGTTTGTTTTTATAATTGTTCGCAAATTTTTTTCCTATTTTCTAAATTGTTATTGACACCTACAAATTGTATGAGTACTCAAGGCTTGATTCTTGCGCAATCAGTCATCTGTTATTCAAAAATGCTTTTAGCTAAATGACTACATTTACTGTTACTTAAAAGTAATTGTCTATTTCATTAGAATTCATCAGTATTTGTTATGCAACTCTGCATTATAAATTACATTGTTACTCGCTGATGACATAGCTATCGGTCATTAAACTTGCAGCTGTTATTTTTGTTATCCAAAGGAGACTTGTGGAAGTTTTCGTCATTTTAAAAAAAAAGAAAAAAGCACTCAGTGAGCTTGATGTGAAATCAAGCCACTGGCTTTATAATATAATATAAAAGATAATGAAAAGCAAGTTCAGAAAGTATGTTCTGAAACTCTGAACGGTAAGGCATGCATTTAGTTCATAGCGCTGCCTTGGCTCATTATTTTCTTATCACATAAAATGTGGATTGTTTGGGTGTCATGTTGGTCGATGGGAAACTCATTACACATATATCATATGTTGCACCTCTTGCGTCCACCAGTATTCCAGGGACTGTCTTGCTTTTGCTAGACTAATTTTAACAACATTTCGGGATCAAATGAATTTTCTTTTTATTCTTATTTTTGCTTCTCTAGCAGTAAACTTGACTGCAGATTTTCCCCACCGCTTGGCTTTAAAAAAACTTGTCCTTTCATTCTGCTGCTTAGTTCTCAGTCATCAGATCCTCGATCTCCAAACTGTTAAAATCTCTTTTCTTCATCTTCAACACCTTTTTTGTGAATGAAGACTCTGAAAAAGCACTGGAAGTCATATTCTTATATGGAATTATTGGGGTGGTAATTATGCAGATGTGCAGCTCTCATAAACACCTCATATACAAACACGTGGAATGCCTAGTTAAAAAATCAAAAATCAAAATGATGCCACAGATATTTTATTTTCATTGAGTAGAGAAAATGGGAAATGACTAGAAATTTTGCCTCATGACAGTTTGAGTTTTATTAGTGACCTTTCCAGATGCAATTGTTCTGTGCTGCATTTTTAATGTGAATACTGCATGTACCAAATATTAACTTATAATGACATTTTTGTCAAAGTTACTTTTAGCTAGCCAAGCCTAGAAAAGAAAAAAGAGCAGGACTAGGGCATATAGTGGTTCGGTGTAATGACAATGCAAAGAGGGTAAGTAAAAGGAATAAAAAAAAGGTCATAAGGAGGAGCAAAGGGAATTAAAACAAAAATAAGTAGGGACTAAAACAGAAAAGAAAGAAAAAAGATTTGCCAGGATTTGTACTGGCTCAGCAGCTGCTGTCGCCAGATTGGCACCATCCTCAACAGTTTCACAACTGAGCCCAATGAGGAATAATGAGCCTTAGAAATTCACAAAGGTCACTCACTGCAAAGATCTCCCATCTCATTCCAACCCAATCAGAAATGCCACCATCAAGACTGAAAAAAAAATTCTTTTGTTAGAGGAGGGGACAAAAAAAGGAAAAGAAATCCCCCAAAAGGGAGAAAAGATGAGCCAAGCACTCCAAAGAAGATCTTCACCTTTATCTGACAACCTGAGAGCACAGGAGCAGTGGGGAACCACAGTGGGAGATGAGAGTAAAGAAACGAATAAGGAAGGAAGAAAAAAGTTGACAAAAAAAGGAGAGGACAGGAAGACTTTAGGGAGAGCGACGCAGACTGTTCTTAAAGCAAAGATGGGACTGCTTAACCAAGACTGTGCGGACCTTGGTTGGGCCAGAGCTGTGATAGGATTGAAATCATTAAGGAGAATGTTTTAAGAATAAAAAATAATCAAATAAAATAATTTTAAAGCACTGCTGTGTTAAAACGAGTAAGATCAGATAAGAAACACAGATCTACTTTAATACAAAGTAAATCTTCTGTCCTGCTTAATCCTTCCCATAAAGTAAAAAAATATTTAAAATAAAAACTAGGACAGGTAAAAAATAAGACATATGGCACCTTACTGTCACACTTGAACATCAAAACAGCTGCTCATAAAAATCCACTTAATTTTAAAGCTTGAATTTTCAATTAATGTTTAGCTGCACTTCCACCACATATTTTAAATCATACCTGCTCTGCATTCCCTTTTGCAGGCAATGTATTGCATAACGTTGTACACATCTAAACACAGAACACCTGGTTTGTAGTTGAAATGTTGACAAAATGTCCCATGATTCAAATCTTTTGGTATTTCAAAAGCTTTAAGAGCAAAATGCAGCACTTACAGAAAAAAAAAGCAGTATTGATATAACAACAAAAGAAACAAGGGCCCAAGATATATTTTGCTTAATGCACATTAGATTACTCTTACTTTAAGTTTCACTATGGTAATATAACCACATAGAGTCAGGCAGTTGGGAACGTGAAATGAATTTACCAGAGCTTAACTAAATTAAAACAGTAAAATATTAAACGGTTTAAAACTTGGCAGTATTGCATAAAGCAATGCTCCTCTGCCCTGATCCTGGGAGCCCACTGTCTTGCATAGGACTCTAATGATTGCAGTACCTCCTCAGCAGTCATTAAGTGCTGCTGCATCCATCTATCAACCATCCATTAAAGTCAGGTGTGTGGCAGGGTGGAAACTCAAAAGTTGTTTGCCAACCGCCATAAAACACAAGAAGAAGAAGACAAAGAAGGAGGGAATCAAGCAAATCAAAATGGCGGCGCCCGTCACATTCAGAGAGTTATACCTGATTATTATTGCTGTACTTCAGTGTTATTATTTAAAATGTTGCTTGGAGAAGATTTCAATTGTTGTTTATAGTTGAAGAAGAAGTTGTTCTTCTTCTTCTGTTTCTGGAGGGGCATTACCGCTCTTGTTATCAGAGAACCTAGCCAGGGAAAAACCGAGCCGAGCCCACCTCTGGAACTGGTCTACAGTTAGCTCGGTTCGGTTGTGTCTAGCTCGGTTCAGTTCAGTTTGCTTTCCATTTACACACAATAAGTTATCTCAGTTACAGAGCTCGGACCGGTCTCGGCATGGTTTTTCAAGGGTAGTACAAATGGGGTATAAGACAACATTTATTGTCATTTTTATACACAGAGCATATACAAAATGAAATTTAGTTTTGTGCAGCTCTCGTGACATTTCCATTTTCTTAAAGTGCAGCAGTGATCAATTGTAAACATTGTGGGAGAAACAATAGAGCAAAAAAAGTCCAGTAGATTATTGTTTAACTTCTTTGAAATCACTGAGCAAAATAAATAGATAAAACATGAAAAAACAAAACAACAACAATGATGGCTCCAAATAAAAAAATAACATATCTGATGACACAGCACTTCTTGAATATATCCTTTTCTCAGTCCCTATGATTGTAGTCTAAGGGTTCTGTTATTTTCCGCTACCGGCTTTGGCTGGAAAACACTTGCAACTTTTTAAACTGAAACCGCCAACATTCCAATACCCTTTGGAATTTTGACTCCCTGGCTATACAGCACTAAAAAAGATAGAGATGGAGTTAACAGTGGTAATTTTTGCCTCTGAAACCTCTTTTAACTTTCAGGAGAAGAAAGGTAATCACTAACGGATTAAAGTAATAATTAGTTACCTTGTGGGATTACTCCATGTTTGTTTTTTTAGAAAATGTTAAGCTTAGTTAACAAGATTCCTAAAATTGGCAATACCAAACAAAATTATGTTATTTTCTCAATGTATTTATATATATTTTACTGAACTGTTTTGGTAGAAACTATTAATAAGCTTACAAACTAAAAAGATTATATCATAGTATTAAACTGCTGGATGCCAGGTCAAAATGGTGACATGAGCTACAAGACTAAAAAGACTAACTTAGAAAACAATAAACATATTGAACCCAAACAATTTTTTTTTCAACCATCAACACATAATGCAGAACAATTGCACAGTTATTGTAGAGTGTGGATTGGAAAAAGAAATCAGCAATGGGCAAAAACACATTTTAAAGGATAAATTAGCCTACTCTAGATATAAATATTTATATTACATTTGGATTATTTATCTAACAAAACACATTATATGGAAGTTTTCAAAAACTTATTTCAATAAATGGTTATGAAAATGCATGCTGACATATAACTTCCTGCCTCATATTCAGCTCAATCGTTGTAGACTAGTTGTACCCTGACCAAAGACTGCCGACCGATACTTCATGCACACTTTTACAGTTTTTACTTTTTGCTGTGTTTTATCCCGAACTTTATTCACTGTCATGCTGAGCCCACTTGGTGGTAGTTGAAGTCTGGGAAATGCTGTGCAGCTGCTTTGAACTCCAGAATTAAGGCATGTCAGGTCATTCTGGTGTCAATGCAGCTTCGGTAGAGGAACCATGCATTCAGTGCTTTGATGTTTGGTAGTAAAATAAACAGTGAAAGAAGAGACATTCAAGTTTTACCTGTCATTTTTCGTGCTAGAATTTAGTTGCCTGGTAACACTGCTGCTGTCACGCTACAGCTGGTCTCTTTACATTGTTTTCAAATGGGAGAAAACAATCCCCTTGGTTGTTCTGAGTATACATGATCACAGTCTTTGTATTCTGTATCGCAGAAATCTCGAAATTCTCAAGATACCAAAAAAATGATATTTTATGAAAATTCTGATGTTTGAGACAGATAACATTACATTAAAGAAAGCTACATAAATTTGAAAATGCAGAGGGGTAAACATAACCCCTTGGCTGTTTTAGTGTTAAGCAACTGACCCAGTGACAATCTGGCATTTCTGTCACTAAGAGTCACATGCCTCTGTCTGTGCTAATCACAGTTAATTATAAGATACTTTAGGATTTCCCAGGTTTATGACATGACAGGACCAGGAAAGAAAGCCAAAGAAAACCTTAGCCCCAAAGAATGAAAATGAAATGTGAATGTTATCAAACAAGGGTTAAACAAGGCTAAACATGGGCAAGTTGTACTGTCCGTGCTAAGACGGCAAAAATAATAATGCAATTTTGGCTCTAGTTGTTGTTTGACCTTAACATTATTGGGTTTCATATAACATTTTTGTATTTTCGTCGGAACTGTTTCTCGCTGGCTATACAGCGAGGGCTCGTATTGAGGCCTCATACGAATGCACCACATCAGATTCAACAAATGTTCTTAATTTTAGATAGCTGGGCAAATGATCCCCGTAAATGTGACACATTCCATCTGTATTTAAGTGAGACCACATTCATGAGAATTTCAAATCTGTATAATTACCGTCCAGATAATTCTCTAAGGCCAGGATTTCCAAAACTTGTCAGAAGGTCTTCTTTGACGAAAATGGCATTGAAGATGAAAAAGAGAGATCTTATCAGTTTGGAGATTCGGGTGCTGCTGACTGAGACCTAAACACTAGAACTCAAGGTAAATTGGAGTACAGTGACTCAAAAATATACCATTAGCTGAAAGAGCAACCCACTTATAACAGTAATTATATTAAAATTCTATAAAAATCTATAAACATTTTGCATTCAAAATGAAAAACCTATTTTGGCAATCAAAACGGTCTTTCCAGAACTCTCCTGCTCTCCTGATTAAATTCTATATAATATTTTCTTTAAGGTATATTTTTCCAGCCAATTAGTAAATAATTTATTGAAAAAAATAAGCCCATTACTTGATTACGAAAATAGTCATAAGTTGCAGCCCTACTTTGGCTAAAATTCTTTCCAAGTCCTTTGACAGTATTGATAGTATACCTATTGTTCTGTCATTACAAAATGAGGATTTGTCCTCAGATTTTAAAACTGTGGCAATGGCAGCAGACTTCCAGGGACAATAGGCTTGTCTCTTTCAGGTTTTAGGACAGTAGAACCACATCATGCACCTGGCTGCAACTAGAAATCCTTCCATAAAGACCATTAACTGGATCGTTCCTGGTGAACTCGATGAACTGGAACTAGAACAAGTAAGATTTAATCCCGGCCATATGGACCAAACTCCTGCTCTCCTTGTACAAACTTTTCCTCAAACAATTACTTTCTGTATTAAGCCAGGCTTAATTAATAATAAAAGATTTTTTATTCTTTTAATAAATAAATATTTTCTATGAAATATTG
This sequence comes from Cyprinodon diabolis, assembly GCA_030533445.1. NCBI lineage: Eukaryota > Metazoa > Chordata > Actinopteri > Cyprinodontiformes > Cyprinodontidae > Cyprinodon > Cyprinodon diabolis. The sequence goes on from CM060069.1 coordinate 16,147,080, forward strand.
ACCATTGTGTCATGAAATATTAATTGGGTAGCACTGTCATGGTTCTGCGCTTTGTTGACCTCTGTTTAAGTTTCCTTTGGAGTTTTCAGTTATTTATGTCATTCTGTTTTGTTGGTCATTTATTTTTTTTTTTCATTTTGTGTTATATTTAAGCAATGTTGCCCCCTTGTGCCAGTCTCCTTTCCCATTCTTCCCTTCTAGTTACTTCTATCCTCACCTGCTCCCTATCAGCAGATTAGCCCATGCTTTGTTCTGTCTCCCATATATACACCTCCTTTGCAGTTCATCATTGCTGGATCCTTTTCATTGCTTCGTTCCTCATGTGTGTTTCTCCTTGGTGCGTACTGGTTTTGGTGTCTTTTAGGCCCCGTCTAGACGAAGCCGAACCCTGGCCTAAACGCACAAAATTTTCACCAAACCAGCCTCTCATCCATACGAAGCCGGTGTTTCGGGATCTGTAAACGATCTTTTTTTTATTCAGCCTTCAGAGTGGGAAGATTTTGAAACGGCGTTTTCGCGTTTCCATCTTTAAGCTCTAACCGCATTTTTTTTTTTTGCACGCATGCGTCATAGCGTCGCCTCTAAACATGCATGCGCGACACAGTATTACAACAACAATGGCGCCGTACTGTGTTGAATGGTTGCTGCTCATGCTACTCACCCTGCTGTCGGGCTTACAACAGAATCTTCTTCTTCTGGAATATCTCCAGGAAGAACAGAGCAATATCGACGACATAGTTCAGCACCTGAATTTGACTGAACCACGAAAATGGACCCGCAGGGCAACCATGTATAAATATTAGTGCGCATGCCCAACATTTCGTCGTCTATTTTTGCTTTGACTTCTACTGACCTGCCTCTAGCTGAGATTCATTTTCACTGTTTAGTGTCCTCTGAGAAATAAGCAAATTTTTTTTAGATTGCTTTGGCACGACAGCACCACTTACATGCCTGGGATACATTTTGCAGCGTTTTCATGCATTCGTGTGGACGATCACATTTATTTTACGTCTCCGTCTTTACGACAAACGTTCTGGAAAATATTAGCGTTTCGTGTTCGTTTTGACTTTGTGTGGACGGGGCCTTATTATTGATTTAAGCATCTGATGCAATCTGCATTTAAATTAAATCATCACTGCCTCCTCGTGTCTGCATTTGAGTCCTCAAATGACTTCCACCAAACTTGACCAGCACATTTTTGAAAGGTGTTACATCACAGAAGATCTTACCAAAAAAAGAAAAAAAGGGAAAAAAAGCTATTCTCTAAATCAACTTTAGTCAAATTAAATTTGTGGTAGTTGGGCAATTTTGATCCCGTTTTTGAATTGCAGTCACTGATCAGATACAATGAAACACGAGAGCAGCAAATAGCTCATTGACCAGCCTTCCAAAGGCCTTCATGTTCCTATTAGTTTCCTTTTCCTGTTAAACATCTTTAAGAATGACTAGAGACTTGATTGGGGATTAAAACAAAACCTACTCTAATGCTTTTTATATATAACTATTTTTTGCAGGTAGTGTCCTTAGACAGATTTAGACTACAGGTGCTGGTCATAAAATTAGAATATCATGAAAAAGTAGATTGATTTCAGTAATTCCATTTAAAAAGTGAAACTTGTATATTATATTCATACATTACATACAAACTCATATATTTCAGATGTTTATTTTGTTTAATTTTGATGATTACAAATGACAACAAATGAAAATCTCAAATTCATCATATCAGAAAATTAGAATATTACTGAAGACCAATAAAAACAAAGGATTTATAGAAATGTTGGCCAACTGAAAAGTATGAACATGAAAAGTATGAGCATGTACAGCACTCAGTATTTAGTTGGGCCTCCTTTGGCCTGTATTACTGCAGCAATGCGGCGTGGCATGGAGTCGATCAGTCTGTGGCACTGCTCAGGTGTTATGATAGCCCAGGTTGCTCTAATAGTGGCTTTTAGCTCTTCTGAATTGTTGGGTCTGGTGTATTGCATCTTCTTCTTCACAATACCCCATAGATTTTCTATGGGGTTAAGGTCAGGAGAGTTTGCTGGCCAATTAAGAACAGGGATACCATGGTCCTTCAACCAGGTACTGGTAGCTTTGGCACTGTGTGCAGGTGCCAAGTCCTGTTGGAAAATGAAATCTGCATCTCCAAAAAGTTGGTCAGCTGCAGGAAGCATGAAGTGCTCTAAAACTTCCTGGTATGTGGCTGCGTTGACCCTGGACCTCAGAAAACACAATGGACCAACACCAGCAGATGACATGGCACCCCAAACCATCACTGACTGTGGAAACTTTACACTGGACTTCAAGCAACGTGGATGAAGTGCCTCTCTTCTTTTCCTCCAGACTCTGGGACCTTGATTTCCAAAGGAAATGCAAAATTTACTTTCATCAGAGAACATGACTTTGGACCACTCACCAGCAGTCCAGTCCTGTTTCTCTTTAGCCCAGGCAAGACGCTTCTGACGCTGTCTGTGGTTCAAGAGTGGCTTGACACAAGGAATGCGACAGCAGAAACCCATGTCTTTCATACGTCTGTGTGTGGTGGTTCTTGAAGCACTCACTCCAGCTGCAGTCCACTCTTTGTGAATCTCCCCCACATTTTTGAATGGGTTTTGTTTCACAATCCTCTCCAGGGTGCGGTTATCTCTCTTGCTTGTACACTTTTTTCGACCACATCTTTTCCTTCCCTTCGCCTCTCTATTAATGTGCTTGGACACTGAGCTCTGTGAACAGCCAGCCTCTTTAGCGATGACCTTTTGTGTCTTGCCCTCCTTGTGCAAGGTGTCGATGGTCGTCTTTTGGACAACTGTCAAGTCAGCAGTCTTCCCCATGATTGTGTAGCCTATAGAACTAGACTGAAAGACCATTTAAAGGCTTTTGCAGGTGGTTTGAGTTAATTAGCTGATTAGAGTGTGGCACCAGGGGCCATCAATTTTGAACCTTTTCACAATATTCTAATTTTCTGATATGATGAATTTGAGATTTTCATTTGTTGTCATTTGTAATCATCAAAATTAAACAAAATAAACATCTGAAATATATGAGTTTGTATGTAATGTATGAATATAATATACAAGTTTCACTTTTTAAATGGAATTACTGAAATCAATCTACTTTTTCATGATATTCTAATTTTATGACCAGCACCTGTAAATCAGATTTGATACACATTTTTAAAAATTAATTTCATAGATGAAGGCTGCCATACATAAAATGTAAATTAAATAAAAATGAAAACTACAAAACTATGTAGTTGTATTATGAAAAAAACAGACTATACATCACTACATGTATTTTTCTAAATGTTTGCAAAATTATCTTAAATTTCATCATAGATGAGTCCCATCCTTTTTTCCAATGGGTCTTACACACCTGTTAAACAAAAGAGGTTTGAGTAAGAGCCTTTAGTCCTTTGCCTTCCACAGAAAAGGTTGTAAATTGATTAATCATTATTTGTTTAAGTATGGTGAAACAACTGTACCAATTTTGTTGAAACTGCAGTTAAAATTAGCCTCCATAGCTAACTGCAGCATATTTACATTACATTTGGACTTTAACGTGCATGCTAATTTGCCATCTCAAATAACTACAAAGTAAATAAATATCTTTGTTTTTTCATGCAACACCAAACAGCTTTGTAGAATGAGGTGGACATCTCTCCAAGGACATAAAACATTTCTTTTTCAATCTAAAGAAAATTAGCTTATTTCTCAGAGGACACTAAACAGTGAAAATGAATCTCAGCTAGAGGCAGGTCAGTAGAAGTCAATGTATATATTTATCTGTCACCCTATTTTTCTGAACAAGTACAAAACTAAAATATTTAGGATGATCGCAACATGATTCTTCGCTTGAACCAAAATTGAGGCAATTAAGATTGGACAATCCAGACACCAAGTTCAATCCTGACCCTAAATAAAAGTTAAGGAATTTAAAGCCAAGGACAGTAATAGGAAGACAACCTTTTATATTTATTCTGTTTTTACTTTATTGACTTAATCAAATGACTTAAATTATCCAATGTGTTTATAGTAGATAAAGATAAACTGAGTAAATACAATATCTTTATATATTAATTAAGTATGAGCTATCTAACCCAACACATCCTAACTATGAGGTGATGTTTGTCCAATTAGTCCAGAGACTACCCACCCAAAAGCTTTCGGCATCAAGAAGATCCTTTTTAGTCAATATCTAACACCTTTTTTTTTTTTAGATTAGCTGTAAACTTCTCCATAAAATACAAATTCCTTCTTTTTTATTGTTACATTACAAATATTGACCTTTACAGAGGCAAGTTAGGTTGCCCCTGTCTGAAAGGTTTAAATTTGGTTTTGGGGTTATTTTGTAACCCTCTGGTTGAATCTTTAAGGACTTAATGTCATGATTTTATTAAAGTTCTGACCCCAAGATGCAGAAGACAAAACAGAGAGACCAGGGAAATGTTTAAACAGGTTTATTTAAGGAATAATGTGATGAATCCAGTGCTGCTCTGAGCACTGCTCAACAGGGACTGAAAGGTGAGGGGAAGACACAGCGGTTAGTTCAGGCTCATTGGAAAATTTGAATCTTTGGTTTTGCATAGGAGGAAAAGGTTGCAGACTCACTTCTCCAGGAAAAGGTGTCCTTTATGGAATCCAGACTGTCAGGATTGTACCAGAGATTGTTATGTTTGTTGATGGGCAGACTGGGTTATTCAGACTGCGGATGTTCCTTGGTGAATGGAGAAACTGACTGCCACTCAGATTTCCGGCTGTACTTGAACGGGCTGTGGTGCAGAAGAAACCTTTGCTCGGTGTGAAGCTCAAACGACCACTTAGGGAAAGTTGATCCAAACTTCCTGTTTGGAACCCCAGCTCAGTTAGAAGCTCAGTACCTCTTGGGGAAAGTGGGTCCAAACTTCCAGTTTGGAACTCCAGCTCAGTTAGAAGCTCAGTTGAACCTTCCAGAGAGAGAAGGACCAAACAAATCCAGTTTGCAGGATGACTTCCTGCCGAGAGGCAAAGACAAAAACAAAGTTAAGACTAGGGTTGACAAAAACTCAGTTTGACTCAGAAAGACTCAGCTTGACTAGAGAATCCAAAACTGGCACACAAAAACTCAGGTTAGACTCTGCTAAACTAAGCATGGCTAGAGTACCCTGTATTGGCAAACACTCTGGCATCGAGGTAGTGGCAGTCAGCAGCTTGAGAACACTCCACAGGTAATGAGGCAATGAGCTGCAGGTGTGCAGGGAGACCCAATGAGGATGGGGCACCACCTCGTAGGGATGGAAAGGAAACAAAAAAACAGACCACACAAACTGGATTCCTGACACTTAAAGACTATAAATGACACAGTAACCCTTTCCAGACTCACAGATGTCAGTAAATTTGTTATTTTTTTAAGTTTATGAATTTTCTTTAAACGTGTTTTTCTTTTGATCTTAAATTATGTTTGGATATAAATTGTGCTCAGGGTTTTATAGATTTATTTTAATCAGAGTTAACTGATAATTTAAACAATGAAGGCACAATGAAGCGTTATTCTAAAAGAAAACATACATTCTATAACTGCTGGAGCCTATAAATATAGCTATTAAATATTCTTTATTTACTTTTTTTTTTTTTTTTTTTTACAACAAATTGTCTTCAGTACTTAGTCATCTAAATTTGGACTTCAGGTCATAATTCACACATAGGACAGAAAGCCAAGTACAAGGATGCACAGTGATGTATGTTGAGGCATGTGCTGTCCTACAGTGAGTTTTTCCTCTGCTACACAGCAGCGTCCCAAATGATTCAAACAACAGAAGTGCTTAGTTCATCACAAGTGTGCTGCAAGGTCAACACAGAACTGACAGGCAGGTTTACAAAAGATATGCTTTGATTTGGGCCATAAGTATTTGTAAAAAATGGAGAATGGCAAAGTTTAAACTTATTTAGCCTCATATCTTCTAAAAGCTGGTAAATATCTTGCAAAAATCTTAATGGATAATTATTTTTAACCATCATAATTTATTGGACCAAACAGCATACTTTTACCTAGTGCCACTGTGCAATATGGTGGTGCAAGACTTGCATGTACATCCATTTTATCTCATATTCTTTTTTTGACTAAAGTATGTATTTGAAAGCTTTTTCCTTTAAACCTGGATCTGTCTGTTTCCGTTTGAATTGGAGCCCCTGACCGGGCTGCGGACTCCTGGATCTCTCCTGGATAATTACATCAAAGCGTTTGGACTCCTGCCTGCTCACTGGGGCTGCTGCATCATGGAGTCTCTGGGCAGCTCCTGTGAGGATGGACTGAACTGTACGACAAGGTAAGTGACTCGCATGGATAATCATCTTCTGTCTGATTATCGTGGTCACTTACCAGTTTTTCTCCCCATCCAGTGTGTCAGTGATGGGCAATGCACCGTCACCCGCCACAGCCGCTTCAGGTACGCAGATCCACAGTTTCTTTTTCCGTTTTGTTTCTGTTTTGTTAATGAATGTTTTGAACTGTCCCGCTGTTTGTCTCGCCTTGATTACTCGGTCCTACATTCTCTCGCTCTTGACAGAAAATAAATTAAGTTCTGCATTCAATGAGCCAACCATATATCAGTTCCATAAACCTTGAACCCTGTTGTCGCACCATTCAGGAGTGTTTTATATAAAATCTGCAGACGTAGAACTGGTTTTCCAATACGATAATTACCTATACAGGCTCCATAAGTGTTAAGTTAAAATTAACTGTCTTCTACAATTCTTTATTTCCTTCATATCTCGCTGTCCTGTGAAAAAGTATATAAATAACACAATCGTTACTGTTTTTTATTTAATTTGTATTTATATCTTTTTATTTTTATTTTCTTGAGCAAGGTAAACTTTTTAAAATTGTATAACCAGTTTGTTCTACACCTATTCATAGTTTTATTTGGTGTTTATGTAATCCAAATTGTCTAATTTATTTGATATAAATTTAAAACTCAATTATTAAGTCTCATATGGTTTGTTATAGGTCCTAAGCTTAGTTTCCCTTTAACTCTAAACCCTAATTTACTCCAATGGTCCTTTAATCACTCTATCAACAAATCAAATAGGACTGTTTATTGTATATCACTCTCTCTCTCAAGTATGTCAGTCTAAACCCAGTTGATCACCAACAGCTGGTACTGGGACCCAAGGGTTGAGTGTAGCATAATTGCATTGTTTCCTATAGGGATACATAACCTAATGGTTTTATTTTCCATCACATGACTTCTTTTTGGTTGACTTAATTATAAAGATGCTTGTTTTAGAGAAAGTCAAAGGGTGAGGCACAAGAGCCTTCATATTAGATACATAATTCTGATCATTTCTGGAGAAAAATATACTTGTAATCACAGTATGCCATCTGCAACAAAGGGCAAGTATGTGTCACTACATCGAAAAAAAATCAACAAAAAATTACTAGTGTTTTAACCTCAATGCTATTTACATTAAACAAAGCACCTTATACATCACATTTTAACAGAAAACATCTCTATAGACAGACACATAAAAAAAAGAATCTTTTTGATAGAGCATCGAAGGAGGGTGGGAGGAAACTGATGGTGGATCTAAGACAAATCATGTCAGAACATTCACGGATGAAAAAAAATCCAATAGAAGAGAACAAGATAAAAACAGGAAGCTATAAGAAGAAAGGAAGGAAATTAGTGCCTGGACACCAAAAGGACCAGTGAATAAATATCAGCACATGAAATGAATAAAAATGGTGTGTACAACCAAACAAATGTTACTGTGAAAAACTGATAATTTTTTCTGTTAGATACAAGAGCTCAGACAGATATATAAGGGAAAACCACATTAGTTTCTCCTACAACATACTAAAGTGAGTCTGTTATATCTCACACTTTATTGTGAGCTTTTGTGTTTGTCATATCATCAAACCATTTACAAAATGTGTTTTCCCCTGTTTAGCAGCTGATATGTACAGTAACCAAAGAGATGCATTCTCTCAGTCTGTACCCACGAGTGCAGTTTATGTGGATCATATCGGAACAAATCTAAATCTTGAAAGCACATCATATCAATTTGTACTATGTAATATAATTGAATAAATCTCCTTAAAAGCCCTTTGGGTTTTATGCACTACAGGACTTATTGGTGATGGCAGAGATGCTGAAGACTTCATCAGTCTTTCATATCACACATATTATGAACAATGAAATAAAGATAGGGTTACATCATTGATATAGAGTAATGCTTAAACCTACAGCGAAGCTAATGTATCAAAATAAAACATCTCAGGTAAATTAAAATAGTTGTCTGTAAGAAATACCCTTTCTTATCCACCACCAGCTTAAAGGTATATTCACACCAAATGTGAACTTCGAAGATGGAGCAAAGGATTTCCATGTTATCTCTATGTAGAGGGCAGATTCCAGTGAAAGAAGGTGTGAGCAAGTTGACTGTGGAAAATATACAGTAGCTGCCATTCAAAATGGCCGTTCCTAGTCAAAATCAGCAAAATCCCCTCCACCTTCCAGCAACTGGCCTTTTCCTGGGCATGCATATTTGTTTACTCTGACTCCATCACTGAATTGCAGGGTCTGGCCAGGAGATAACGCTTCTTTTTAGACAAATCATGACAGAAAGAAAATTTTAGACATTTAAAAAGTATTGTAGGGGATGAGCCAAGGGCCCATTAAGGAAAGTGGGGATATTTTGAGTGGCTACTACTGTAGGGAGGCGGAGGGCAAGATTTTGGCAAAGTTGAAGACATTAGATCACCCGCCTTAAATGCGTTTGAAGTTGAAAAATCTGATTTTTTCTTTACATTCGTCACTAAATACAGTCAGGCACTAAATGTGGCTGTGAGTTATAGCGAATGAGTGCAGTGCAGACAAGCTTTTTTTTAAATCAAAAATTATGTTAAAAGAGGTGGGAATGATCTTAAGAGGATTTAAGATGGCTTTTAAAAAGCATTTTTGATTTGGTTCTAGAAGGACTTTTTGTTTATCTTACCTCCAGAGGAAGCCTTCTCCCCCCAGTCCCGGCGGTGTCTGCCCAGCCAAGTTTCAGTAGCTGCGTCCTTCAAAGGACCCAGCCTTAGGAGGACCCAGCCTTCGGAGGATGCTCCGGAGGACCCTCAGCTGTTGGTAAATGGGACGGTCTAGCCTTTGGAGCACTTCCTGGTCATGACACGACATCATCACTTCTACACAAAGCCCGGGAAAAACAGCGCCAGACAATAAAAAAAGACAGAAGAAACAACCCGTAAAATATAAAATGGATATGGAAATTTTTATTTTATTTTTGGAGGAGGGTCTACCCGACCACCCTTACATTTAGATGGCAAGTAGAATCACTTTTTAGCTGTTCTCATTTAAGGGTTATGAAAACAGTTGTAGTAAAGTCATTATTTTCTGCGTCTTCTTAAACATTTTTAGTAACATGGCAGCCGTCAATTTTATTATTAGATATTTTTTTTAATATCTTCTGTAAATAGTTGTAGTAGTTTTAAAACTGAATTTAAATAGTTAAAAATGTTTTTAATAGTTTAATTGTATATACTGTACTTGCATCTGTAAAAAAAAATTGATGTTGTCGCTGAGAAGTTGTTCTAAGTTTACTTAAATTGTAAATAAGTGATGAAACAGATGTAAAAAGGTTAAAAGACTTTAAGAACACACCGACAACAATAACTTTGATAAACAATTTAATTTAATAATAACAGCAACACAGAACCTGAACTTGTAAAAACAACAACAACAAAAAAAAACACCAACAAAAATTAACGTCTGTCCACCATCCTCCCCAATAAATTAAACAACCTGTCCATCCTTTCCCGGCCCTCTCGTTCTCTTCTCTCCTCCGCCTCCCTCTGCCATCTCATATCCTCCCTGATCAAATCAACCAACTGTTCACTCCTTCTTCTTCTCTTCCTCCTTTCCCTCCTCTCTTCTGGCCTCTCATCCTCATTCTCTTCCTCATCTTCACCCTGATGCTGCTCAGCCTCTGCAGCACTTGCAGCATTGAGGCAATTAGGACAGGTGGTGCAATAGAGGGCCTCTGTCCTGATACCTCATCCATGAGGACAAACCATGGCCAGGTGGCAGCAGTAGGCTTCCCACTGACCCCCTGCCCTGTCCCTGGATCTTTGCATTCCTAAAGTAGAGAAAAACAATTTGACGACTTTGGCATGATAACTTGGATATTACTTTTTAAAGCTTGGTGAAAGTGTAAATTAACCTGAATATATACACTCACACATCCATCCATCCATCCATATATATATATATATATATATATTAGGGATGGAACGGTTTATGAAAACCGTCCGAACCGTTCGGTTCGACTGTCTCGGTTCGGTTCGCTTGTGTTGCGTTCGGTTCATGCGCTGCTCCTTTTTCTCTTAGGTGAAGCGTGTACACTCCAGAGCAGAAGGTGACGGTACTGCGACCAAAGCCGACCACCAGTAATAAACAAGAAGAAGAAGCGAAGCAGCATAGCCGGGTCTAGCAGAAAAAAATCAGTTGTTGTGGAGAATTGTGTGGGTATGGCGAGTGGGAAAGAACAGGAGTTGAAAGACGCGCCAGCAGCACTATATAGGTCTGCTGTATGGGACCGCTTTGCATTTACTGTAGAGTGACCTACGATGACAGCGGAAAGAAAGTTGTGGATAAAAACATTGTGCGAGCATTGTGCAACACGTTTTGTTTATGCTAACAGCAACATGACCAACATGTCATGCTAACCCTGAAATCCCACATACTCCGTCAGCGCTCCGCTCTGCCCCGCCGCGCTCCAGACTGCCTGCACAAAGCAAAGCCTGCAGCCTCTGCTGTGGCTCCCGTCCGCTTCGCTCTGAGCTCCTTGGAGATTGTAGAGGGCATGCGCGAAATGATTGAATTCAAAGCAGCAAAACATACCGAAATGATCCAGGGTTTCCACGGATCATTTAAAATAATTATAATCCATTATTTTTTGGGGGATTTTTTCATTAATTCCATAAATTTTTATGGGATTTCGGTGTAACAATCAACATGTTTCCAACCGAACCGAAAACCGTGACCAGAAACCGTGAATCGAACCGAACCGTGGCTTTTGTGAACCGTTCCACCCCTAATATATATATATATATATATATATATATATATATATATATATATATATACGTGTGTGTGTGTGTATTTCATTACATTAGCCAAACCTGAAAATACTTTGTATTTTTTCTTTAAGTTGTCCCACTTTTTTTGGCCTGTTGTTGCTCAACTTTTCCCTCTAGGCCCATTTTTTGCAGGATTGTTCTAAACAAGAGAAATGAGAAGAGATAAACACACTAGAACACTATTATCACAAATATAAGATTTACAAAAAGTGGCATCTGGGCATCATTTGATGTGATCAAAAGATTATATTTGTACGTTGGTGTTTGAACAGGACTTCTATTTCACTTGTGTGACTTACATACAAATGCAACATGTATATGGAATTATGCCTCAACTCTTCCCTCCATCCGAAAGCAGCAGTGTTTTTCGCCCCGGTAAAGAGGTGGTCATTTTGCCCACGGAGTTTGATTAAATGCTCTGTCTGCTCCCTGCTCCCTAGAACAAAATGACATGTAAAGCGTATTTCTGTTATGTCAACAGGCAAAATGACTGTTCTGTATAATTACGACGGTATTGTTCTTGAAGGGAATTATACTTTAAACCTTATTATACTGTACTGTAAAATAACTACTGTATACGTTAATAAGTATTCACACAAAACATTTGCAGTATTAATAGCCCAGTACAGCTGGACTAATGTTATTTCTTCAGCTGCATTAAGCTTAAACAATTCTAATCCTTTGTAATAAACTGAATGAGAATAAATTTATCCTATTTGTGAGGGATACGGCTATCAGCACAATTACAATAAGATGAAGGTTAAAATCTTATTGTGACATCTGTATGAAGGCTTTTAATTGTTGATGAGCGTCTCGTATCAACAGGTTAGCTCTAAGCTTTAGCTCTGTGACCGTCATTTATTTTAATAGATGTTCAGTTAAAAAAACAAAAATAACGTACTTACATTTAAATGTGTACTCCATACTACTGCCGGCGCTGCTGCTGCTTTCCATTTTGAAAATCCGTCTTTTTTCTTTTCTCTCAACTTCCTTCTACAAAAAAAAAAAGCGTGCAAAGCACCTCAGGAAATCTAGTGGCAGGCGAGACCACTAAAGATGGTAGTGATGCATCCTCAGAATTCGGGGAAAAGGAGGACGCATTCGAAGGTTACATTTTAAGCATCCTCAGAATTTTTGCTAAAGGGGACAGCCTCCGCGCAGCGTCGTGACATCACCGGCCTTAAAATGCGTCCTCCGAAAGGATGCAGCCTGCAAATTGAGACGCAGCTAGTGATCCTCCCGGGTACTCCTTTCATCTCCCTTGCTCCAGCCAGCTGTTGTCTCTCCTAGCTCTGCCCCCCTGGCTGGTTTCTCTCATATACAGGACAACTGTCCTGCTTCCGGGCAGCAGGAGTGCTTACCAGTAGTGCTGCACAATTAATCTAACCGTAATCGTAATGTCATGCTGCACAATCAGGTAATTGAATAAAGGACTGCGACTTGCGGTTTTGTAGACAAATATGCATTTGGTTGCCTTTGAACAGGATTCTCTCCTGAAAAAGAAACTCTTAAACATTTTGAAAAATTCTGACATTGAACATAGCCTACATGAAAATAGAGGCTTATCAGCACAAATATTACAATAAACAGGATTATATCTCGTGTGGTGTGGAGCATCTGCAGGTATAGTCATGTGACAGGCTTTCAGCAGAGCAGAGCAGCCAACATAATTTCCATTATATGTCAATACTTTGAATTCAGATATGACAACACTGAAAAGCAAGATGTGCTGTGTAAAACATGAAAAGCTAAAGTCACTACATCCCACGGCAATACAAACATTCTATATCAACACCTGAAACACCACAAAGGAAAATACTAAGAATGCATGCAAATGAAAGCCCAACACGGTAATGTGTTTGATACAACTGAAAAATGCCTGGAATAGCCACAACAACAAACAATTACAGATACATTTTCAAGTGTCACCATACGAAAATACCTTAAAAAAAAAACTGGGAATTTTCTGACTCCATAAAAACCTTTTTGACACAAGATGTGGTGCCTATTTACACAATTAACACGGAGGGATTTAAATAGAATTATCCACATGCTGGACAGGATAATATGTGTCTCCAACAAATACATGTAATTACTTTGCTTTTTACAGGCAGAAATGCTGAGTTTAACTTTTCTTAATAATGAATAATTGAAAGTTGATTATATCAGGGGTACAGAGCAATTGCAATTGGTGGACTTTAGAAAATGTGTACTAGATTGCTAAAAATATGTGCTGCACCGTGGCGCACTGGTTAGCACTGTTGCCTTGTAGAAAGTAGGTTCTGGGTTCAATTTCTGGGGTGTTTCTGCATGGAGTTTGCATGTTTTTTCCCATGCATGTGTGTGTGCTCTCAGGGTACTCCACAGTCCATAAACAACCAAAACAGGGGATAGCTATGTGTAACATGAATGGTGTCAAGAAACGGGTGTTGATGTGATCCGGATGCAATGCTAATGCAATCAATCTTTGAATAAATGTAAAAGGTTTTATTTAATCACATTGGGTGCTGTTAAACATGGTACAAGAAGATTTAGATTGTAGCAACTCTGTCAGGTGGCTAGGGACACAAATGTTAGACATGACCACCTATATATTTGTGAGAAACGTTTGTTGAAGTATTTTAATTCTGCATGTGTCATGGTTTTGCTTCTGTCAGGTTTTCTTTTCGAGTTTTCCTTGGTTTTATTTCCATTTTGTGTTATTCTAGTTTTTCGTTTTATTTGAGTTCTTATGTATTTCTTGTTTGCCCTCTGTAGCCCTCTTGTGTCAGTCTCCTCCTAGCTCTTGATTGTTCTGTCCACATCTGCTCCTCGGCCGCTAATTAGTCCTCCCATTGTTTCTGTGTCCCATATATAAAGCTCCTGTTCTGTTACTCTTTGCTGGTTCCTCATCGTTTTTTTAGCTCCTCATGTGTGCTTTCCCTGACGTCTCCTGAATTTAGGCATTTCTGTATTTTGCTTGTGGACTTTTGCTTCTGTTGCCCCTTGGGATTATTAAACCTACCAGAAATCACTTCTGCTTCTAAAAACCTCAATTTCTGGAAAAACATTTTCACGTGAAAACCTTTTTAAGGGGTTGACGTTAAGGATTTTTACCACTTGCCCGACATTTCATTTGCCCAGAAACAATTTTTACTTGCCCAGTATAATGTTTAATATAGTTCCTAATATCCATTTTTGTATATATATCAACGAAACATGCTTGTTTTTTAAATGTTTTTTGGTAATTCAGTAAGTTTACAGGTTCCTGGTGTGTATATGCAAGCGTCAGATAATGAACTCAAGCCTACATTACCATGTTAACATTCTTTTCAAACTAAACTTTGCTTTAAACTGTTGTGTGCCTGGAAAAATATAAATTGTAATGTAAAAAAAAAAAAAAGAAACTTGACAGGTTAAAAACTTACACTACTACTACTCACCAATTTAACATGCTTAGCTCTATAATATTTAAATTCACCTCTCCAATGTCTAAGAGAAAAAAATTTCATGAACATTTTTTAATGTATGACCACTGTACAGAAGACTGTCATATGATAGAAATATTTACACTGTGCGCATACAATTATTAATATTATTTTCCTAATCCCTGACTGAGCATTTTTAATCTAGCGTGTATTATAGTATAGATTAAATTCATCATCCAGCTGCTGCTCTGCAGAACTCTCTCCCCAAGAGCTGAATCACGCCATCTAGCGGAAAATCACACGCCTTTTTTAAATCACGCGAGAATGTGTACAAAACAACAAAAATGGCGCCGGCAACGCTTGTTGGTCGTTTTTAGCGAATGTCGGTGATTCTAAAGTAATTTTGAGTGATAAATAATTTTTATTTGCGAAATTTGTACTCTCCCGACAATAAAAACGACAGTACTTGCCCCTGGCGATTGGCAATGGTTAACATTGAGCCCTGTTTGTTAATAAAAAAAGCACAAAGTGGAACCTTATGGCAACAGCCATGAGAGTCATCCTGTGAAAGCAAATCTGCCAGCACCATCAAAAAGTTCTCAGTGCTATTTTAGCAAACAGAGCACATTTAAAAAATAACAAAAAACTCTAGAAAATTCTAAATAATTTTTTTTATTATTAAATATAGCACAGGTAATGAATATGTTATTTCACAGATCTGTGGTAGATGATTTTTTTTTATCTATAATGATTATGATCTTGAAGTCCGTTTGATTTGTACTGTATAGCTGCTATTTCTTTCTTTCAACTAACACTGCAGAATTAAAACAGTTGCAGTTGAAATTCAGCCAGTAAATCTTAGGTAAGGTTGGTATTTTTAAATGATAAAATTCATGTTGCGTATATATCCATATCTTTGTTAACCACTATAACAGTAATTGTGTTAAAATAGATAAAATGCAAAAAAAAAGAAAAGACTATGTCCTAGATTGGCTCAGAGAGCTCTCCACATTATTCATGCACCTGCTTGGCCTTGTTTTGCAGGTATACTCTTTACCCCTTCAGTGATAGCCCTGATGTAGGATTAATGTTGTTATTTGCAACTATCTGTCACACTACACTTTCTGCTCCACCCATATGTCCTGTCCCTTTGTGTAACAGTTTTTTTTGTCTCTTTCCTTTCAGTATCCTCACGTCCCCTCAACCTGCTTCCTATCTCATTTCCTATGACTTTTGAATAAGCAGACCATCCAACAGATGTATTATGAATCTTATTTAGCAGAAACTGTTATGTCCTCAAGGTCCCACTTTGGTCATTGTTTGTATCCACACACAAGTACAGAATCCTGAGTATATTGAAATATATAGTCTTGTTTTATTTTAAAGAAAAAGACAAGGGAAGGAGGAAAAGAGAAAGCATAGAGGGACAGAGATGCACTGTTTGAGTGTGTGTGTTTATATGAGATTATGACATTTATAAAGGATTTAGTCATGCCTCAGTGAGGTCAAATTTACAAAGACTGAACATAAGCACCCAAATTTCCTTTCCAGCTCATCTGAGGTAAATTAGCTATTAAATTAATGACCTGGTTTAGTTGCCTGCATGTGTTGCTATAGGTATTTGTGTATAAACAAGGCATTCACACACCTTGAAATCACAGAATGTTAAATCTCTGGTCTAGAGAACACTTAATACAACCCTGTCTAATAAGGAGATTGGCAACTTCACATCAATGAATTTGATTTGGATTGATGTACTATATTCAGTTTAATGTTTTGATTTTTCTCATATACCAGTTTGATTATGAATTTATTTATATATTTACTCAGAGATTATAGTTGGGGCTCTAAAGTTTTGATATGAGCTTGGGTTTAGATTTTGCGTGTTGATAGCAAAATCTCTTTTTAAAATGATAGATAAAAAGACTAATTTGATACATTTTGTAATTTCCTTAACAAAATGGTTATATATGAAAATGAATGGATTAGGGAAACAATTAATCAGATTTATTGTGATAAATTTGTTATTAAAATAATCTTCAACTAATTTAGTAATTGATAAACCGTTAACTGGAGTGTAGCAACTCTAAAATGTGCCTTAACTGACAAAATTATCTACTCAGAACATTAATAATTTCAAAATTGCGGAAAAAAATATGTAAACATTTTGCATTTAAGATAGATAATCTTTCTCGCCTGTCAATATGCTCTATCCAGAACTGCTCAAGTAAAAAAAATTGAGTTGAGTTACTTTCATAAAAAGCATTCCTTAAAGACGCCTTGGCTACATGATTATTAATTTATTGATATGACATATAATTGAGAGATTAATCGCAAATAATCACAAATTGCAAAGTAATTGTTAGTTCCAGCCCTAGAATGGATTCTGTCCTTTAAATAATCTTCTCAAATATGTTTTCATACCACCTCTTTACTTTACAATCCATTAGAAATATTTAAGTAATATTTCCATTAGAAATATTTAGGTTAATAAATAAATGCCACAATTATTGCACAAAATCGTCAATACTCATTTGTTAAATATTAATTGAACAGTTATAGCTAATTGGACTGATTGTAAATAGCATAACATATATTTTATTTTATTAAATTTTAGATGAGAAAAACCACCTGGTCAATTCTTGTTTGCCGCCCAATGAACTGTCCGGCCCCAACTGTGTTACCGAGGTGCCGCAGCTGTCCGAGTAGACATCCTCTAGGAACCACTATAAGTGCTTCTTCCTTTGTCTGAGGAGTTAGAGTGCTATGGTTGGATCGGCTATCATTGATATCCGGCCACCTGTATACATGGTGGAGGCCATCTCATGACAAAGTTTTAAGATCCTTTGTCCTAGCAAAACTCCACCTCATTGCAATACCTTTCCAGTGCTATATGAGTTAACTCGGTTGCCCTGGTGTTGCTATATTTTAATGCATTTCTGAGTCATTTTTTATTACTCACTGTAAACCGAATGAAGCTTCACTGTTTTGATTGTACTGTATTTAATATCTTTGCATCAGTTATTTACACTTATCTGCTGCAGCTTTAAAGGACACCTTTAAATGCATTAATACATCAAGTCGTAAAACATGACCATTCCTTAGAGACTATTTCAAAGGACTCTAAGACCTCTTTTTACCTTTTTACTCTCCTTTCGTTTACCTTGTGCTTATTTTTGATAGTGTAGTATTTGCATAGTTATAAGATACAATAATTCTGTAATATGGATTATTAGATACCAGCTTTAGCTAATGCCGTCACTTCAATGTGAAGCAGCACACTATTCACAGAAGCAGTAACATGTGGAATATGTTTTATTTATACTGCTTAACAACTTTAGTCAACAATATTACAATCATGTCATAAAAAAGAGAGAGCAAAAAAATGTACAATGTTTTTTTGTGACTGGTGTGCTGAGAGGAGTCTGTATGGGTAAGCAGTCAGAGCCTGGATGATTACATGAAAGTCAGATGAAAGGTGACATGAATATTCAGGCTGCAGACACATTATAAACTCTCTGCTAAGTATCTTATTTAGTAAGCACTTTTTTTTTTATAAGAGCTTAAAATATAGGAATTGGGCTATTCTAAAAAAAACAATGGCATTAGGGTCGCACTTGCCTGCAGTTGGAATGTAGCCTAAGAGTTAGTCTATTTTTTTATTAAATTCAGTTCATTTTTAAAACCCCAATTCCCAGCACAGTTTACACACTTTACAGGGACAATACAATCAGGTTATACAGCTAGATTGGGGAAAAGTTTTTTTATCTAAGGGAACAGAGGTGATTGCACAAAGTCATTGACTTTGCTGGATCCAAGCTTTCTGTATAAGCGTGTAGATAGCAATCCTTGCAGGCTTTAAGAGAGAGTGGAGAGGAAAAAACCAGGCTAAGCGTGAGGAGCCTTCTACCAAAGCAAACTGGGTATTCTTCGGGGAAGTGGCTTTCACATTTCATTTGCCCAGAAACAATTTTTAGTTGCCCAGTATAATGTTTGATAAATATAGTTCCTAATATTCATTTTTGTAAATATATCAATGAAACATGTTTGTTTTTTAAAAATTTTTTACATTACCATGTAAACATGCTTTTCAATCCTTCCTGCACATTCTTTTCAAACTAAACTTTGCTTTAAACTGTTGTGTGCTTGCAAAAATATAAATTGTAATGTTAAAAATAAAAAAAACTTGATAGGTTAAAAACTTACACTACTCACCAATTTAACATGTTAAGCTCTATAACATTTAAATGTACCACTCCAATGTCTAAGAAAAAAAAAATTAGTGAACATTTTTTTAATGTATGACCACTGTACAGAAGACTGCCATATGTTAGAAATATTTACACTGTGCGCATACAGTTATTATTTTCCTAATCCCTGACTGATCATTTTTAATCTAGCGTATATTATAGATTAAATTCATCATCCAGCAAGAGCTAAATCACGGCATCTAGCGGAAAAACACGCGGCTTTTTCAAATCAAGCGAGAATGTGTACAAAACAACAAAAATGGCGCCGGCAACGCTTGTGGGTCGTTTTCAGTGAAAGCCGGTGATTTTAAAGAAATTTTGAGTGATAAACCTTTCATTTTTTTTTGCGATCATTGCCCTCTCATTTGTACTCTCCCGACAATAAAAACTACTTGCCCCGGGCGATCGGGCAATGGTTAACATCGAGCCCTGCAAGGTGTTTGCTTCATGGACCAAAACTGGTAGCGGGTTCCTTAGGAGAGGAGCCTGATAACTAGTAAATGACTGGAAAAGCTGTAGATTGAGAGAAAAGTGTTCACTTAGGAACATAAGGAAAACAATCAGCTATCTAATATGATAGGGGGTATGGTTATGGTTTGGATCAGCTGAAGGCTTTTAACTACACTTTGTGGACTTCCTATTTGCAAAGAATCAGAATTTCCAGGCTTCCAGAAAAACTTTTCCAGTAAAAAATGGATTGACTAGTTTGTTCAGCATCATTCCTGTACAAAATTTATTTTTTGCAATATTCCTGAGAAGAAACAAGGATATTTCAAAAACTGAACTGCTCTGTCTTTACATAAAGTACTTAGCCGCTTTTACCTTGTTTAGAATGACTTTTCATGTTGCCATATCTTTTGGCATCTTCAGATGCTCATCATGCAATTAAAGTTATTTGTTATTTGTAGTAAACATTTTCTAACATGCATACACCATGTCCTCTTGTCCTGATTGTTCCTTGATTGTCTTCATACACTACAGTTTGTGTGTACTCGTAGTTGTCTATACCTCCCAGTAACTGTTCTAGATATAGACATTCTTGTATGGTTGATGCCAGTGCCATATATTCTGCCTCGCATGTGGATAGCGCGACAGTAGGCTGCTTCCTAGTCTTCCAAGAGATCAGAGAGCTGTTCTGACTAACCCCTTGCTCACACTGGCTCCGGTGCGGTTACCGAGCCGACGGAGACCGCAACTCCCGCACACCCCCTCTCACACCGCCCTTTTGACTACGGTGCGATGCGGCTCTGCGGCTCCGGCAACTGGTCCGGAGATTTAACAGAAGTTCACTTGAGTTCACATAACTTCACGCAATAACACGGCCCAAATAAGGATATTTGCGAGAGCTTGTTGCGGAGGGCTCCGGCACGCCGCAAGGATAGCTTTCTTGCTAAATTTTCTGCAGCGCCGGAGTGTCTCGGTAACCGCAGCCGGACAGCTCAGCAGCCGGTGAGAGAGGTTTACGTCTTTTTAATGACTTGGAATCACTGCGGCGCCGCACCCACCGCACCGCAACGGTAAGACCGGATTCGGTGTGAGCCAGGGGTAAGGGTCACACAGTATCCTTTGGTACTGCGTCTGTCACTGGTATCAGCCGCCCAATCAGCGTCACTGTAGGCCTGTATACCTAGTCTCACACTGTTGTTTTTCCTAAAACTTAATTATTTTCCTGCTGTGCCTTTGAGATACCGAAGTACATGCTTCACAGTGACCCACTGTTCCTCTGTAGGCTCAGCAAAGAATTGTGACAACCTGCTCACAACAAACCTTAAATCTGGTCTGGTGCAAACTGTTAGGTATATAAGACTTCCCACAGCCTCTCTGTACATCTTGACATCTTCCATTTTTACTGCACCCTCAGTATACTCTAGCTTTTGCTCACAAGGTGTTTCTCTTGGTCTACAGTCTTGCATATCAAAACGCTGCAGTATCTGGTTATTGTACTTTTCCTGTGACATTTTTACGCACCCATCTGACTGACTAAAATCGATACCCAAAAAATGTTTTAGTTTGCCAAGATCTTTCATTTTAAACTTTTCATCAAGCATCTCGTTCACATTTTTCAGTCTCTCTTTATCGGCGCTGCAATGCTCAGATCATCGACCCATATGATTATGATCACCTTTCCTTCTTTGTTTTTTGTTTTTTTGAACATTTTTTTTTTTTCAAAAAAATACAGTGTGGTACGAATGTACATGTTTATTTTTACACTTATAAACATCAAATACAAAACACAAACAAGAGTGATTTCAAAAGTATGAGAGGTACAGGTTCCAAACTTTGAGAGTTGGGAGGAAAAAAAAAAATTCCTTGCATCATTAGTGGTACGACAGGTTTCCAACGTTTAGTGAATATGGGTATTTGTAGTCTCACAGAATATGTTATCTGTTCCATTTGGTATATATCGCAGACCTTCTGAATCCATATATTGTAGGAAGGGGCCTCAGGTTTGAGCCATCTGATTGTTATACATTTTAGAGCAGCTGTTAATAATATGTTCAAAAGATATTTTTCATCTCGTGTAATAATAGTTGTAGGTGTTACTCCCAATAAGGCAATGTCTATATTGAATGGGATTTCCTGTTTGAAGATTACTTTTACGGCATCAAAAATGTCTTTCCAAAACAGATTTAATTTAGGGCATTGCCAAAATATGTGTGTATGATTAGCATTATCAGTTCCACATTTTCTCCAACATAATCCTGAGTACATTTTAGCCGATATAGCTGGTGTTCTAAAAAATCTAGTTACCACTTTCCATTTAAATTCTCGCCAAGTGTTTTAATTTGTGACAAGGTGTGACTCCGTACATATTTCTTCTCAAGTCTCGTCTGATATATTCATCAAGGTCTTTGCTTCCCATCTTTGTTTAATATTTAGTAAGTTACAAGTACTTAGAGATAAAAATATATCATATAATTTACCAATAATTTTTTTGTCTTCATTGAACACTTGTTTAACAAGAAATTGTTCTATAGGATTGGAATGTAGAATTTTTCCCCACTCTTTATGGGACATTAGAAATTATCTCAATTTGCAAATATCTAAAAAAGTCTGTATTGGGGAGACCAAACTCAACCTTTAGTGTCTCAAAAGTTTTAATATTGCCATCTTTTACCAGTTGATATAGGTATGTTAAGTTATATTCTGTCAATTTTTTAAAGCCATTATCCAATACGTTGGGGAGAAAGGCTTTAATTAAACCAATGTTTGTCAATGCTAAGAGATTCTTGGGCAGTCTGTATGATGACCGTATTTTATTCCAAATTTTAAGTGTATGTTTAGTCAAACCAGTCATTTCTTTAACTTGAACATCTAGAAATGGTAATTCTTGTAAGGGTTCTGCACATTTGCTATTTTCTATGTTTAACCATTTCATCGTTTCATCATTTTGGATCCAAGATAACAGTGGTTTCATTTGTGCTGCCCAATAATACATTGTAAGGTTTGGGAGCTTAAGACCACCGTCCATTTTAGACAGTTTTAAAGTTTTTAATCTTATTCTGGGATGCTTTTTTTTTCATATGAAGGCTGATATTAATTTGTCGATGTGGTCAAATGTTTGTTTTGGGATATTTATAGGTAACATCTGGAATAAATAAAGAAGCCGGGGTAGAATATTCATGCGCACACTTTCAACTCTGCCTAATAGAGAAAGAGGGATAGAGGACCATCGCTCAAAATCATTGCCAATATTTTTAATTATATTTGTGTAGTTAGATTTATATAAATCACTTAAGGAGGATGGAATAAAGATGCTGAGATGTTTAATGCCTTCTTTGGGCCATTTAAATCCACTTAGGAGTTTAACATTGTCATTAACAAGATTGTTTACGTCTATAACTTCAGTTTTATCAACATTCACTTTATATACTGAGTAATATCCATACTGCTGAATGACATATTTAAAATGAGGAATTGTTGAAGCAGGTTCGGTAAAATATAATAGGACATCATCAGCATATAATTATATTTTATGTTGTTCTGTATTTATTACAACACCTTTCATATTCTGATCATCCCTAATAAGTTGGGCTAACGGCTCTATGCTAATAGCGAACAGTAGGGGCGATAGTGAGCAGCCCTGTCTGCATCCACGTTCCAGGGCAAATCGTTCTGATCTATGTCCAACTCGTACAGCTTCTTGTGGTGATGAATAAAGTGTTTTTATCCAATTAATGACATTTGGGCCGAATTTGAATCGCTTTAATGTTTGTAATAAATATTGCCAGGATACTCTATCTAGCCTTCTTTATGAATAACAATTATTGTGGCTTCTGACCATGATGGTGCCAATTTTTGTGACTCCAGAGCGAATGTATAAGCTTTAAGTAATTAAGGTGTAAGTGAGTCTTTAAACACTTTGTAGAACTCATTAACATAGCCATCTGGCCCTGGGCTTTTGTTGCCCTTAAGAGAGGAGATGACTTGTTTAATTTTAGTCTCCTCGAGAGGTTTGTTAAGTTCTTCAACTAACCAGGCTGTCATTTCTGTGATCTTTATACGTTCTAAATATTCTGCAAGTTCCTTCTCATTTGTGCATATATCCGTATTTTTATACAGTAATTTTAAAAACTCTGAAAATGCTTTGGAATGTCATTTGGTTTTGTAACATAAGTTGATTGGACCTTAATTTTTTGGTACAATATTTGATGCCTGCTGTTTCCGTAGTCTGAACGCTAATAATTTGCTGGCCCTATTTCCATCCTCATAGTATCTTTGATTTTTAAATCTTAAGTTACCTTCAATTTTATCAGATAATAGGCTATTGAGTTGTCTTCAAGTTGCGTTTAACTCTTTTACAATGGCAGCTTTTTTAGATTGTTTATGTTCATATTCTAGTTTTTTTATTTTCCATTCTAGTTCTTTTTGCTTGGCTTCTTTCTTCTGCTTTCTCGCTGATGCATATTAAATAATTCTGCCTCGTAAGTATGCTTTAGCACAATCCCATAAAATTAGAGGATTTGTTTCTGGTTTAGAATTATTGTTCAGATATTCCTTTAATTCATTAGTTATGAAGGACAAAAATTATTTATCATTCAGCAGAGATATATTTAGTCTCCACTGTTTGGTTGTTGGTCTAAGTCCTATGTCCCATTGTAACAGGACAGGCGCATGGTCGGATAAGGTAATCGGCATAATCTCAATATCTGTCACTTTGTCCAAATTTGCCTTAGAAGTAAAGAAATAATCTATCCTAGAGTAACTTAAATGTCTATTAGAATAGAAAGTGAAATCTGTAGCTCTTGGGTGTTTACTTCTCCATACATCGACCAGACCAGCCTCTAAAACATAGTGTTTAAGGGCTTTACTAATTTTAGATATTGGTGTTTTTGTTGGTGGTTGTCTATCGGCAAACTGGGACATTGTACAGTTAAAATCACCTGCCATCAGCAACAGTCCGGTACTATGTTGTATGATTTAATTGAATAATGTTTTAATGAATCCTGGTTCATCTTCATTAGGTCCATATACGTTAATGAGAGAGACTTCGACACCATCAATTACCCCGTTAACTATTAAAAATCTCCCTTCCCTATCTCTATGCAAAGAATTTTTGGTAAAGTTTATCTATTTGTGAATAAGTATTGAGACTCCTCTTTTGCGCCTAGATTTGTGAGAAGCATAATATATTTTATCTGCCTAAGATTTAAACTTTTCATGTTCTGCATCAGACAGATGTGTTTCTTAAAGGAAGGCAATGTGGCAATTGAACTGTTATTGCTGATGCAATATTTTCTTTCTCTTAATTGGACTATGAAGCCCTTTCACATTATAACTTACAATTCTCAGTTCACCCATTGTTCTAAAAATTTTAGTTTATTTTTAAAACTATCGGTCTCATAAGCAGGATGGGAGGCATAGATGTGTACAGGTGAACATGGCACCAGTTGGGAGAAAAAATAAATAAAATAAAAAACAAGGAACAAGGGGGTCATAACCTGAACACTGAGAACAAAGCTATTTAGGATAAATAATGAAAATGCCATTATTTAAGGGTAAACTCGTTCCTAGCCACCTGGATAGCAGCAACAGAGCACAACCTAGGTACAATTCAGTTGTGCATTAAGTTCACCAAGACAAAATATGAAAAAAAAATTGGATTTGTTTAACACAACAAGAGAAATGCCCAAGACTCCTGCAGATCAATAAGTAAAGCAGCTGTTTGCTATAGTTTTTTTGCCTCCACGGTGTCCTCATCATAATGCATCTTAGCAATTATCACCCGTGGCTTTTCTCCATCTCTTGAGCTCCCAAAAATACGATGAGAACGATTCTACTTTGACTTCAAGATCCAGCTGTAGCATTTCTTTCAGGGCGCTAGCAATAGTCTTCGGGGTGCTGGAATTAGCCTCTGGGATACCCGCTAGCAGAATATTAGCCCTCCTCATTCTGCCCTCCATGTCTTCACATTTATCCCGCATTGTCTTTACCTCTTTCTGGAGGCTTTCCACTGTTGTTTGTAGTGTTGACACGCCATCAGACCATGTGCTTAAACCACCTTTCACCTTGTTTACGTCTGTCTTCACGAGCTCCATGTCAGCACGGATAGCGGTGATATCGTTAGCAATTATCGTCTTTAGCCCATGTAGATCGTTTTTGATTGAGCTAATCTCGTCTGCCAGCGCCGATTTGAGCTCATCTCTTATAACTTCTTTGAGGTCTTTCCTTATGCTGGCCAAAATCTCCGTTTTTAGGTCTTCAGCCATACCTGGATCTTCACTTGAGGGGTGGGTTGGTGTGGTGTGGAGCGTTCCAACCTGCGTGGCTAGCTTGGTGGCGTTCCTCATAGTAGACCTCGGGTTAACTTGTTTGCTAGTGCTTGTGGTAAATTTGTATTTCTGTAGTTTGTCCGCCATTAAAACAGCCAAAACAAAGCTTGGGCTTCAGTAGACATCTTCAACATTGTGTTGTGCCATTGTTCATTCAGAAATAGCTGTTTGTATGGTATAAAGTTACGGATTCTGCAGGAGCCCGGACAAGTGCGACCTACTCCATGTCTTGCTCACTAGCGTCCCCCCCATCTTTCCTTCTTTTGACTCTTAAACATAAACACAGTGGTCAGTCGGATTTTGTGTAAAACCATCGTCAATTAGGCAATCATGCAGAACTTTAATCCAATTTCGCCCAGATTGTTTTAGTCCATAAAGCGATTTCTCTAGCTTATAGACTATACCTTCTTTCTCTTGATAGCCCTCTGGTGGATTGATGTAAATCTCATAATCTATTGGGACGTGCAAGTACCCCGTTTTCACATCTTTTTGGTGCACGAGTAAATTCTCCTGTGCTGCTTTTTGTAGCAGAATCCTCACACTCGTCAAGTCTGCGGTGGGTGTAAAACGTCTCTCCATAGTCTACTCCCTGTTTCTGGCTGTAACCCTTAGCTACAAACCTTGCTTTGTATTTGTCTTTTCCGTCTAAGTCAGTCTTTATAGAGTAAACCCATCTACCCCCCACTGTTTTTTTGCCTATTGGTAGTTTTGTCGGAGTAAAAGTTTTGTTTTTGTTTAGGAAGTGGTTCTCCTCATCCATTTCCTTTACCCATTCTTTGAATTTGTTGACTCCATCGCTCTCCCATAAGTCTGGCAAGTCAGGCACGTTTGTCCATGTTTGTCCCAATTGACTGATTCTCTGGTAAAAATACTCGTTACTTGGAGTGACTGCTTTTCTGGTACAAATTCTTCTAAAAATATATTCCCTGAAACATTGCCTTGAAGAATGAAGTCTTCCTCAGGTGTGGAAATGTTTGTATTTTGGACCACAAGAGTAGATTTTTCTTCAGAGGTAACTTTTAAATCTGTGACATCAGATTGTTCTCCAAAGTTGATATCCGTAGACTTCCCCTCATGTTTCACCTGTCTGTCCAGGTTTAGTCTCTCTTCAAAATAAGGAGTTTCTGCATAGTTTGCTGGTTCAACTTTAGCAGAATGTTTCTTCCAACGTTTTGTAAAAAACTTGGTAATAAAAACTTGGCTTTAATCCTAAACATTTTTCCAACATTCCTAATAAATCCAGATTATATATTTTTAGTTGTATTTTTTTTTAAAGATTTTTCTGAGTGAAAGACTCAGAAGTAGAAAACTTTAGTAGATTTTTTTTCTGGAACAAGGACAGCTGAGGGCTGTAAATCCTCTAAATCACAATGTAATGCGCAGACACGCTGTTTTTCATGGCTTCATTATACTGTAGCCATTGACAATATTGTTAACATATCTGACTATCTTTGATGGTTTCAATGTCAGACGCTCTCTGATGGATAACAAAATTCTCTCTTCAGTTAGTGGCTCCCCTAAATCCAGGTATATATGGAGAACGCATGGATGACATTTCTTACAGAGGTCCCTTAAAACGATATTGTCCAGACTTTTAATCTTCTTTGGGGTGAAGCCCTCGAGTCCATCTTCAATTTGAGCCCAGAGATCATGGAACAGACGCTCACAGAGGTCATGCATTTGTTCGTCAGGGTAGCTCCGATTAATTTTTTCAGTAATTTTCCAGATCAGGCCATGGATGAGAGTTTTCACTGCTGCTTTTCTGTCTTTGACTTTTTCAGTCTCTTTTGGGTTTTCCTTTTTATTGCAGCTGGAAAACTGATCAATTTCTTCTGGTTGGATCTTAACTGGATCTTCATGTAGAAAGCTGATCTCTGAAACTTCGTCTTGTGGAATGAAGTCCTCAACATAGGTGATTTCATTAAACTTTGGCTCAGGTTGTAAGTTTTGCACAATTGACTGATTCTCTGGTAAAAATACTCGTACAAGTGCAAGCTCTGAAACTTGGTCGGCAGGAGTCAAGTCCACCACAGGAGTGGTTTCATCAAAGTTTGTTTCAGGTTTAGAGTTTTGTACTGCAGTTATTTGGATTGACTGCTTCTCTGGTACAAATTCTTCGAAAAGTATATTCTTTGAAACATCGCCTTGAAGAACGAAGTCTTCTTCAGCTGTGGAAATGTTTGTATTTTGGACCACAAGAGTAGATTTTTCTTCAGAGTTAACTTTTGAATATGTGAAATCGGATTGTTCTCCAAAGCTGATATCCGTAGACTTCCCCTCATGTTTCACCTGGCTGTCCTGGTTTAATATCTCTTCAACATAAGAAGTTTCTGCATAGTTTACTGGTTTAACTTTAGCAGAATGTTTCTTCCAACGTTTTGTAAAAAACTTGATCTTACTCTTCTTCAAACCTTTGTTCTTAGTTTGTCCAGCAATAACTGGGGTCTCTCCTTGTAGGGGACACATTCTTGCAGCTATAGCTATTGTAGGGCAGACCGTTTTTAAGAATAATCTGGTATTTGAATCACGAGGAA
Source organism: Cyprinodon diabolis (assembly GCA_030533445.1). NCBI lineage: Eukaryota > Metazoa > Chordata > Actinopteri > Cyprinodontiformes > Cyprinodontidae > Cyprinodon > Cyprinodon diabolis. The sequence continues at coordinate 16,175,165 of CM060069.1, forward strand.
ACAAAATGAACTGATGCTTCGAACAAGAGCAAATGAGCAATGAAGGATAAAAGAATATTTATGCCTGTGAGGTCATCAACTGGTCATCAAAGAAGCTTGGTACCGCCCACACAATGGAATGCTTTAGTTGTGGGTGGGGCTAAGAATGCTTGCTACAACTGATAGGTGATTTGTTTATTTTCAAATGTGAGATTGTTACTGTAACCTTAGGGTGGGGTCAAACTGAAGCTGAACTTCTGAAGCTAATCATTTTAACAGATTTGAAAGTGACGAACGACACAGGATGAATTAACATCTTGACGCCTTCACTTATGTAATCCCATGTGTATAAAAAAGGTATATATATTCTTCCACATTTAAACCAACACTAAGTAACTTTTTAACCTTCATAAAATATTTAAAAAAAAATTAAATTGTGTGATTATACATCGACTTACAAGTAGATTAACACTGCAAAAACAATCTAGAAATAAGTCAACATTTCTTAAATTAACGATTTCAGCTAAGGTTTGTTGGGATCCAGAGGCTTGCCCACCAGAGGGCGCCGAGGATCCTTTCCTGGTGGTTTGTACTTCTGTTGGGATCTGGGGTGCTGTCTACCTTATTCCACCAGAGGGCGTATTGGATCTCCTGAAGCTGGAGCTGACTTCACCAGCTGCTCCTCATCTGCTCATCAGGAGACCAGTACTTAAGTGGGCTGTGGACAACACACCAGTGCCAGAGTGTTTTGCCAGTTATGGTTAGCAAGCCTGAGCCAACCTGCCTGCCTGTATCTAGACTCCCTGATTACCTGAACCTAACCTGTTCTTGTCCTCTCTGCTTCTAGGAAGAACCAATCTGAAACTCTGGAAGAGTTTCTCTGCCTGAAACTAGTCTGTCTGATCACGGAAGAACCCTGGAGAATCAAACCTGTCAGCCCTCAGCCTGCCGTCAGCCTCTGGACCCTCCTGGTTTCCCCTTCTGCCGCTCTGCTCAAACCTCTGAACAGTTACAAACCTGCGCTCACTGAACCAGCAAGATTACCTGGACTTCAGCTAACCATTCTGTCCCCCTCTGCAGTGAAAATCAGTTGTGACCAGTCCTGGACCAGATTTTCCCCAGAATCAGTTCTGTGTTCAAACCTGTGTGTGTTAATAAACCTTTTGAACTTTTCCCCTGTCTCAGAGTGTGTTCTGCATTTGGGCTAGAATCACAACCCAAACATGACAAGGTTATAGGCAACATAAAAAGAGGATTAAGCCTTAAAAACAGATCCTCGTGTATGCCACAAGAACATCCTAAAGATCCTTAAGCCTGACTCTGTAAAGTTGCTGTTTTAGCACACATCAGATCAATTTCCTATGGGATTTATACAAAAGTAACTGCTGTTTGGAACCGGCAAACTTATAAAAGGAAAACTACTAAATATGCCATTTTAAAATTGGAACCTCAGTAAGTATCAACAAAGAATTTCAAGTAACCACTACCTGTGTTTAAGGAAAAAAAATCTACTCACTTTATATATGTGTTTTTAAGTACATACTGTACCTTTAGGGAAACTCAGGAGTTTGGTCCCAAGCAGAAAAAACTATCAGAGTCATGTCAGGTTGCTGTGTTGCCGTGATGGAGAGGGCTCAAAGTTTGCTAAGCATTCTAGTGTCATTTGTCATGGACTTGCCTTAAAGCATCAGAACACACTGAATTCTGTCAGTTTTATGAATAACAGTAATGTTTCTTACTGTGTTTACCATTGTTACAGCCCAGGGCCTAATGAGCTGGGGAGTCGGATTGTGTGTCCATTCTGTTTACTCCTCCTCTGTCCAGGTGATTGTGAATTGACAACAGAGATATAAAGCACCATCTTCCCAGCTCTTGTTCGCTCAGCTGCTTTCTCATTTGCTCACAGACCTTGCTCTTCACACACCACCCTGATGGAGGTGCTGCTGCTCTTCTTCTGTTACTGCCCCTCTGTTGGGATTATTTCATTTATCTGTTTATGTGTTAAATTGACTAATGCAGCCACGCCCTCAAGAGCAACATAAATGTTTTGAGAGGAAATAGACCAGTCATTGCCCTTGGTATGTAGAAACAATACTTGCATGCCCCATGGTCTTCAGCAATATTATGGTCCAATAAATGTCTGTATACTGGTCGCCCATTGGCTGAACCAAAAACTGTTCATGAGTCTCTCATTCACCACATGATAAATTGTTCCACTGGGCGAGGAGACAGTTAATCCAACAAAACTGCAAAATAAATTGGATGCTCCCAGTTTGACCAGTAAGTCTCTTCCTAACTGGTTGATCGGAACAGTATTGGTGAATGTCTAATAGTTCCTCCCCCCACCTTAGCCCACAATGGTGTTATTGAGTTTTTTTTGTTTGTTTTTTTAGTTATTGTGGGCAAGTGGTTCATGTTTCCACAAGAAATGGCAGTTTCATCACTGATCTTGAATGACAACATAGGAGCTGTGTCCCCTTGTTGTCCTATTGTCACTGCTTTTGGTCTTGTGTAAATGTGAGTTCTTCCTCAAAGTGCATCAAGAAACTTGGGGCACGCTCACAACCAGAGTCCATACTGACCAAAGCAATGGCAGGCTCTCAATGACTGTTCCCTATTAGTGGCACCTCTTCTTCTACATCCCTTTCGTCCAATCAGCTCCTTGCAGATAACCTCCATCAAAGAGACATCCATAATAGAGGCCACCAGGCCTAAGAGGAGGATAAGGACCAGAGCAAAAATCAGAAGAAGTAGGATAGCATAAATCAGAAGAAGTTGGTCAGACAGCTGCAGCTTGAACAGCTAATTCTAAATCTCCCATCATTCCACCCTCCTTCTGCATCTTCTGTCTTGGTGGTATGATTTATGAAACATACTCAAATCCAGCCGTAGCAGGACTGTTTTGGATTTTTTTGATAGAAAAACATCGTTCTTGAGCTACCCAGAAATCAACGTTTGTAGCTCCAGTTGGAAATACACCTGCACTTGAGTGGACCAAGCCACAAATAAACAGGTAGTAGGTAAACTTAACCACTTTGTCACACTGGCTCATAGTGAGTATGTTATTTTCCTCGGCTTTGCAGCAGAAAGCCACAGTAGCTACTGTAGATCTGTGTGTCTATTTCCAAGGCTGAATTCTTTCCCTCAAACTGGTAAAAGAATAGTGCTCTCTAAAAAGGTTCACATAGTTCAACAATTATTTTCAACAATGGTACGTTAAAGCGTTTAATATAATACTTTGAAAACCCTGTTATCATTAAATATTCATGATTCATCCTTATGAGCTAATACATTTTTTCATAGTATGGAAAAGGCTCTTATCTGAGGCTCATAAACAAAACTAAAAAAATGTTAATTTTTCCTTCATCTTCAACAGAGCATGCATCTCAGCCACAAAGGTCAGTCCCTAGGTTGGAACTTACAGTATCAGTCACTAGAAGCAGTGCTGCTTTACAATAATTCTGAGAAGTTCTGTTGGAAAGACTCTAAGGTCCCTCTTGGATGCATAAATAATAGTGCAGACATTTCCACATGTTTGTTGCAAAAAAAAAAAGAACAGAATATCTGCAGCAATACCTAACCAATCAATAGTTTTATGTATCTACCAGCATAAAACCCAACAGACGAGGCATCCAGGGGGAAATCTGTGGGAGACAGAGGACCTTTCCTCTTTGAATCCTGATTACAAAAGAGATGCACATGTGCAAAGTTGCTGCTAATTCTGCTTTTGATCACAAAGTGGTATATAAAAATGGTATCATGAAAATGTTCATTCTAAAATTAGTGACATAAAAAGACACATGGGAACACTAAAACTTAATCAAAATGCAAAACATTATAATAGACAAATTTTAAGCTAACTGCCATTACTATTAATACTCCAAGTTAGGGTGACCAAACGTCCGTATTTCCCGGGACCTATCCGTATTTCACGTCCTGTCCCGGGCTTTTTTTAGAAAGTGAGGAAATGTCCTGATTTTTTAAATTACCTTAATTGGACCATTAAATTTACAGGCACTAGGGCACTGCGCAAGACGCTGCGTGTGACGTAATCCCTGAGCCGCATCAAGGCGGGCAGCCCTGTTCTTAATCAGAATATAGATTGTGTGGCTGTCAGTACGCCAACAACATGCAAAAGCGCAAATGTATGTTTACCGACAATTTACAAAAGAGTTCCCCGCTTTCAGACCGGGTCGAGACAAACGGGAGGCCTTGTGCACAGTGTGCAAAGCAGGCACATATGTCTTGGTGTCCAATGGAGGTGCAAGGAATCTGAAAAGCCACCTGGACTCCGAAAGTAAAGATAGTCTATTGATATGTTTGTTCGTTTTTTGGTACATTTTGAATAATTTTTGCTACACGAGGTATTTTTTGTTAATTAGCTCATTTGTTAATTTATTTTTTCCAATAGCCTACAGAACAGACATTATTTCGTTCATTGCTGAGGCTGAGTATCATGTGCTATTGGGAGTTGAGAGTTATTGTTGGCTTTTATTGTTAAGTGAGGGATGTTAAGATGATACATTATTTCTTTCATTGTGCTATTCATTCATTACAGGAATTGTTAAGCATTTTTAATGAATACACTTTGAATGAAATTAGAATTTGTTATTGGAGTTATTGCTGTTGACTTTTACTAAAAAGCATTTTTAATAAATCCTAAAAAGCATTTTTAATAAATCAACTGTAAATATCATTTTATTGTAGGATTACAGAGGTCTATGTTAAGTGAGTGCATGTCACAGACAGACATCTCTATGCATGGGAACAGAGACCCCCCCCCCCCACCCCACAAATGATTTTATAAATGCCCAAAAAGTAAAATGAAAAAAAGGAGAATGTGCTTACAAAACAGATAAACTGCGTTGCAGGTACAAAGGTGAGAAAGATGACGAAGGAGAGAATTGTTGTTCGAGTTAATGCAAGTTTATATGAAGTGAGCTAAGTATTTTATATTTTTACATTTATTGAAAGCACTCTCCCCTCTGTTGCTCCATTTGTAGATCACTAAAATAAGATTCTTCCTGATCATAATCACCTTCCTAGGCCTAACTGTGATAATATATTTTCTAAATTATATTTTTGTTGCGGAAACTCAATTTTGTAAAGTAAAAAAACAAAACAAAATTATACTAATAAGAATAAAGTTTTATATAGCTAGAAATGTTTACACATTTTAAGTGGCGGTTCTGAAATTCATAAACTGGACTGATTATTTATTTATTACTTAGTATTTATGATATCTGAAAAACTTTTTTTATATTTAAAATAATACAAATCCTGACCAGTAATATTAGGAATATGGAGATCTGAAGTTAATTTATAGACATCCAGAATGTTTATTCTAAATGTGGAGAGTGTCATTTTGTTTGGAATGGTAATTTAGTCAAGGAATTTTTTTTTCTGATATCAGGAATACATATTTATTAAAACTAGTGCATATCTAAACTGCATGCCATAGACTCTTGTGACAGTGATAATATTATGCAATTATTTCTTGAATGGTAGTAGAACACTGTGTCTATTTAGGTGAAATCTTCTGGCAGCAGGTGAAAATGAAGTCTACAAACATTGTACTAATATACCTGTGCATCATCTCATGGGTCTCTCCTCATGTTGATTCAGTCTTCCATCACTAGGGTTGCGACCCGTCCCTTAAAAAACGGAATCGTTCCATTTGAACATTCCGTGTGAATGTAGCATAACTCCTACTTGACTGCCTTACTGGTCCCAAGCAGTTACTGTAGAGCAGTAACACATCTTGGACTATACCTACTTAAATACATATCAAACATACTCACAAATATAACTGAAATACGAAATGCTGAAACTGTGATTATCAAAGATTTGCAAAAACTATCATATCAAAATGAAATAGGTACACTAAACAAAGGGAAAAAATACCAAAGAGCAACAAAATGCAAAACTTGGATGTTTTCTTGGCTAATGTGCTTACAGTGGGAGGAATACTAGGACATTCATCTCTTATGTGTAAGAGGGAGAGAGGAGGGTAAATAAAAGGCACTGGTAGACATTTTTATGGAGTGGACTGAGCTGAACCACCTGAGGTTAAAGGTCAGCAAGAGCAGAGAGATGCTGATATACTTTAGGAAGAGGAGGGCACCTTCAAAGTGATTCAAACACAGGTACACTCTGTCCAAGAAGTGGATGAGCAGGCTATTTGTTGTGGAAACAATCCTTCAATGTGTGCAGAAATATGTTGAGTGTTGTCTTCAATGAGGAGCACCGTCTGGACCACACTCTGGACTGAAAGCTGAGCACCTTCTCTGTAAAACTGATTGAAAGGAAAATCCCCCCTACTCCATACCATTACACTGTTTCATAAGGCCTCTGTCTGAGGTCTTACCTTTTGCTCATTGCACACTTTTAACTTACTGCACTGCATTTTTTTTTTCTAACACTGGTTATTTATCGTTGGTCCTAATTAGCTCTGTATTTATATTTTTAAAACTTTCTGTTCATAAGAGTATTTTCCTGATATTATTATAATTTTTTTTGTCTTCCTTTTTTGTCTTCCTTACCTTGCTGCTACACTTTATTTTCCGAGCTTGGGATCAATTAAATATAACCAATCAAATCCAATGCTTTTATTTTGGTAACTCTCAAGAGTGTTGCTATTTTACCAGAATGAACACCTGTGCAGGAAAGGGCTAATTACATCATGTTTAAATACATCACTTTGACTAAACAATTGCTTTTTCGATTTGAATTCCTAGGAAATGAAATAGCCCAAATTACTATATTTAGGTTTTCTTCTTTTACTTGGACTTACAAGCTGATACAACAGAAGAGATGTCTATTGAATCGTGTCTTCATCCTCATCATTCTCTATTCATGCAGTTCTTGCCTTACACAGTTTCACTGTGACTGATATTTTTGATTTTTATGAGAAACTCAAATATGTCTAATCTCAGTAGGCAAACTCAAATTTGTATTCACAAACATTATTGCAAAAATTTACAGTAAAGGTCAGAAATATTCCAAACCCTTAATCACATGAAAACGTGCTGATAGAACATGAACTAGGAGGAAAACTTTGCTGAACATTGCACTCGCTGTCCAGCTACAAATCATTACATTTTCTACAGTAACACACAAAATTAATAAACTACTGTAATCTTTTAGTGACCTCCTCCGCTTTACCTTCAAGTCAACAGGCCTTTGCAGGAATATTAGCACAGACAGAATTAGGGTGTTGTTGTATTTTTTCTACTAGTTTATCCCCACAATGACCACCGCCTGTCTCATTCCTTTGAATGGATCGTCTTTATAGTATATCCATAGGACCCACCATGGTGTGTAATTACCTAGCTTAAGTCTTTTATCAGATTCCCGTGCTCAGGTGGTGGAGGGAAGGGCCAAATAAGCACAGACATGGGCGCAGCATTGTGGGTTCTTCAGATTTTGACAGATTACATGCATGATAAGCAGAAAGGTTATTGGTTTTGTTTGTCCGATGATGAACATTTACAAACAGTCATGCATGTCTTGTTGCTTTTTTGCCATCTAGTAGCCATTTTTATTTTGTAACCGACTCGTTATCATCATGAAAAAAACTTTGTCAGGAGCTTTGCAGAGCTTTCATGAAAACAACACTGAAAGGTACTGTTTGCATTTTCTTTGTTCCTGCCGTTGTTCCTATTCTATGTAATTGAGACTTTTCAAACACTGTACTTCGTGTTATAAATTTGGGCAGAAAGCATATAGTGTAAAATTTCAGAGTCTAATTTCTATGTAAAAATTGAAGGCAGCATGAATGGAGCACCATTCTAATGAAACTATTGAAGAGGATTAATATGTTGGGTAATTGCTGCCTCTCTACTTTCTCTCTAAATCCATTTTTAATCAACATTCAACTAATTACTAAATGTAGGAATGTTATGAATAAAAGCTGTTGGAAAGAAGAAGGTGGGTGGAGTGAAAGATTTTTTAAAAATGTGGTAGTCCTTAACATGCAAACAAAACCTTAATAGAACTTCTATGCCAGAACAAATGTAATTGATCCCCAATGGATTTAAAAGCAAAAACAAAGGAGCTGCAAAAACTTGTTCCTCTTAATAATATCACTGGTTTATTACAATTTCTTTGCCCGGCAGCATCTGAGTTGGCTTTTTACCTTAATAAAACTACTCTTTTCCCCAACAATAAGCTGCATTTGTTTGAATAAAATTCTCATCAATACTGTATAAGCAGTCATCCATTCATCCATCTTCTCCCACTTATTTTTGTCAGGGGCAGGTTGGGGCCGATGCCTGTCTCTGGGAGTCTATGGGCGGATGCAGGTAACACCCTGCACAGGTCATGCGTCTGTCTCAGGGCATAAGCAGTCATAGGTAAAGCAATTAAATTCACTTTCATTATACATTTAATTCACAACACCTGTGATCTAGACGTACTTTATAGAGTCGGTTTAATTATGTTATACAGACAGATTGGTTGCACTTTTTGTAAGAAAACACAGCATATTGTAAAGTTATTGACCTTGCAGTATTCACTTCCTTCTGGAGTAGCATAAGGTGACAGTGGACGGTCCCTTGCATTGTGCTGTTTACTTTACTAAATAATATATTTTCTATGTTGCAGTCAAAGGCATTTATTAAAAGTATTAGTTGCTCTATGTTAGGATGGTGATTTGAAGGGGGTACCACAAAGCATTTTTATTAATGGCACAAGAATGGCTAGCACTGCAAATGCTTCTCTGTTATTTGCAGAGACATGGCAAATTTATAAAACTTTATTTATTTTTTCTGAATAAAGTAGGATTCCTCTAGATTTGTGGTGCTCCTTTTTCTTTGCAGTTTCTATAGTGTGCTTTAAATTATGGAGCTCTAAATTATAAAGCTCAAAATTAAACCACAAAGACGGATTGTATGAAGAAATAGCTTTATTTTCAGTGGAGCTAATGCAATATTTTCACTAGGAAGTAAATAATTTACTGTCTAATGTTCCGGACACACCTCTCAAGGGAAGGCATCCAAACCAGATATGTTTTATATTTAATCTCAATGTTGCAGGTCATGATCCAGATTTTATGACCATAGGTGAGGATAGGAATGAATGTGTACCCACTAGAAAACTAGAACTATGGCCTCATACTTAAAGGAGCTGAATCTTATCCTGGCCTTTTTGTACTTTGCTGTATTCCACCCTGGTGCATGCTACAGTATGGGGGAGCCATCAGGAGCAGCTCTTTACTGTGCCTTGAAACCCTGTCAAGCAAGATAATGTGTCAGAAGATTTGCAAATTTACAGATTACACCTCACAAATATGTGAAATTGCTGTATTCTGTGTAAGGTTTATTAGTAGGAGAGGATAACATAAGGAGATATTTGGTCCACTCTAGCAGAAAGTACTCCCTGTAGACTGGCTGAACTTAGGATCAGCAATAGATGAGGGCAAAAAGGGTGGAAAAGCAGTGTGATCAGAATCTACCAATGGTTAAGTGTCCTTTACTCGAATAGTACCTTTTCATGTCTGGAAACTCCAAAACACTTTACACTAGATACCATCAGTTACGCACACATTCACAGTGGAAAGCTTCACTGCATCCTCAGCTGCTTTCAAAGTGAAGAGAGAAAATTTAGGCATAGATTTTGGGTTTAAATTCAATTAGGCTGCTCTGTACTTGGGGTTTGTTGACGCAGGTTAAGTATTACCAGGAGGATAGGGAGTATATACAGAATATGAGGAAAGAAAGAACAATCTTCCTTATTCTGTCCTACTAATAGACACAGACACTGAATAAAAGTAAAGCTGATTAGCATTTTCCTCTACATCTCTTGGGACTTAATTGTCAAGCATTGAAAGTGATTAGCTATTTTATGATATTGATGTTTATTAAGTATAAAAATAAAGTATTCCTTAAAATTATCTTTGAGAATGGAATAAGTGACAGAATAGGACAATGCTTAACAATTCCAATAAAATAAATGAAAAACTATCTTTATCTGAATATCTTTTTGTTCTACTGTTCTCATATATCGTTTTGATTTTATAATATTCTTGGAATTTCTTCAGTAACCCCATAGCAACCATCATCCGACCCTGGGTCATTTTGATGTCATTTTTGTTTCCCATCTAACAGCAACATATTCGTAAACAATACCCAATACGTACACCTCTTAAAGGTATAGAGGATGATCTTTTATTTCTGGGTGGGTCATCTAAATAAGTGGTCCTCCTAATTGTCAATCATTCTGGTGATATGTTTACATAAGGCCGTCCTACATGCTTGTCACATTAGCTATATTTTTCTGTGCATGTGCACTTTCAGGCGTATATCTGTGTTGAGCTACAGTTTCAGACAGTCATTATTCTCACAGCAGTTCTTTGAAAATGTCAGAGGGTCGTAAGAGAAAAAGTGTCTACAAAGTGTAGGAGTAGAAAAGAAATTCCTCAGAAGAAGCAGATATATCTCGGAATGCTTTGTGGAAAGCTCTCCTCAAAAAGCAATATGGGATTTGCTGTAACAGCACCCTCTATCACCATAGTCTGTCGCTACCCGACAGTGGCGACTAATAACAAAGATGACGCAGGCACCGCGTACTGGACCAGCGGGGAAGTGATTTTTTTGTCCAAACGGTAAGTTGGCCGAGTTCAACATAAAGTCCCTGCTCTATATAGTGATTGATGGATTTAGGGGTTAGGACAGAGGTTTGGGCACAGTAAGCTTGTATGAACGATGATAACAGCAACTTTTAAACAGAGTGTTGACAAGGCGATTTGGGCTCGTGCATGCTCTCGCACATGCGTTTAAAAAAAAAAGAAAAATGAAAAAACCTGAAATTGACTGAATTGTTAGAGCTTTGTTAGTCCAGGTGAATACAGTTAAAATCATAATTAGTAAAAAATAATAATAATAATAAATAATGTGTCCTTCCTATATTTTAGAAATATTAAAGATTTTTCTAGGTTACCGAGTGTTCAAATATCCCCCCTTTAAGCTCAGAATCAAATAAAAATTGTCTACTTTTTCAGTGCTACTTGTTTGTAGAGGTAAAACTTATTTGTGCTGCTTTAGATTTTAAGAATCATTTTTAATTTTTGCCATTGACTTTGGCACCCCAGCAGACATTAGTGCTGTGCTCGTTTGGGGATACAGAACATAATATGGCATCCTCTGCTGGCATTGCATATAACAGTGGCATGTTTACCTTATTTAGTGGCTGGAATTATTGTTTTGCATGTTTTTTATTAGTTCAAGAGCTTTCCAGATCCTTAAGTTTGGACCTACCGTTACCCTTGGCAACCCCATAGAATTTTCTGTCAATGTCGGCATTTTACAATAAAAGCACAAGTGAAACTTAACTTCAGACTGCTGCTAAATTTTACTCTATACACAACTTTTAAATCTGCTTGGGGGAGACCATAAACTTTTTGAAAAGCCCTGGAAGGGATGAAAAACAGATTTTGGTTCATCCAGAGCTGCTACTGGATAACAGTCAGATTTGGGAGTACTTCCTTGTAGATGTACCCATGCAGAGAGCACCAATGCTGGGAAGAGGCAGCAAAATGTCCTCACACTCACACACATACCATGGACTGTTCCCCTCACACACATACACAATCTGTAAATCTTATCTGCCATTATTTATCTTGTATTATAAACCCGCTAATACATATATAATCCTTTTCCTAACATTCCTGTATATTCTGTATAATCTGTGCATGTAGCTCCCATATTTATATTTATGTTTATACACAACTTTTTACAGTCCCTAACTATTACTTTTTGCTTGTGCATACACCTGTAATAATATTTATATCCTGTATAGCACTTCTGGATAGATGCAAACCCAATTTCATTGCTTTGTACTCGTGACAGTTCAATGACAATAAAGTTGAATTCTAATTCTAATTATCTGGGCTTATTCACCAATCTGTCTGCTCCCAAAATTGAGAATAAGTTCCTTTCTTAGGCCCCGTCCACACGAAGTCAAACCCTGGCCTAAACGCACAAATTTTTCACCAAACCAGCCTCTCATCCATACGAAGCCAGCGTTTCGGGGGTCTGTAAACGATTTTTTTCTTTATTAAGCCTTCAGAGTGGGAAGATTTTCAAACGCCGTTTTCGCGTTTCAATCTTTAAGCTCTAACCGTATTTTTTTTTTACACGCACGCGTCATAGCGTCGCCTCTAAACACGCATGCGCGACACAGTATCACAACAACAATGGCGCGTTACTGTGTTAAATGGTTACTGCTCATGCTACTCACCCTGCTGTCAGGCTTACAACAGAATCTTCTTCTTCTGGAATATCTCCAGGAAGAACAGAGCAATATGGATGACATAATTCATCCCCTCAATTTGACTGAACCACGAAAATGGACCCGCAGGGCCATTTTCCGGTTTGGTTGTGGTATAAATATTACTGCGCATGCCCAACATTTCGTTGCCTGTTTTCGCCACTTACAGGCCTGGCATACATTTTGCAGAGTTTTCATGCATTCGTGTGGTCGATCACATTTATTTTACGTCTCCGTCTTTACGACAAACGTTCTGGAAAATATTAGCGTTTCGTGTTCGTTTTGACTTCGTGTGCACGGGGCCTCAGTATACATTAGACATTTGAAATATGTAATAAACGCTGTACCCATATGCCTTGATTGTTTATTGGCTATTTTGTTAGCCAATAAGCTTTTCAATTACTTATTGGAAGTGTAGGGGCCGGCTAAAAAGATATTGCTTTTTATGTGCATAAGGGTTGAGAAGAGAGTAGGAATAACTGGGTACGCACAGAAAATGCATTGACAAAATTAAGGAACTTAAACTTTGAAATATTATAAAAGAAAGCTTCTACGAAAATTTATGTAAGAATACATGCAGAAATTTGTTCTTTATGGTCAAATTATGCATGAAATTCAAATAAATGTTCTCATAATTTTCATCAATTGTACTAAATGGACCTTTCGCATACAGAAAGGGTCACAGTCTCACATCACTTATTACAATAGATCTGAAGATCTACACAGTTTCTATCCACAACTTGAGCAACAAGTGTAATAAGTTGGATATGTTAACTAGGAATCATACCTGAAATATAGAATATAAAAAATGATTACTATGTTTTTTATGTGAGGGAAAATTCTTTTTTATTTTGGACACGATTAAAGTTACATTGCTCAAGTTGTATAAAACCTACAGAGATTGTACACATATCTCCAGAAACTCGAAGAACCTAGCTTTTAAATTAGAAAAAACACAAGCATGTCGGTTTTACAACATTATTTTATTGACCAATGGTATTCGGGTTTGCAGTTCATTTCTTCCCAGGTTGTAAAAAAGTGTGAGTTAAGTATAAATTCTAACTTCCCCTAATGCACAAGTATGGGATAAAAAAAGTGAAATTGCCTGTCTCTGCATCATTTAAAAATGAAAAAGACAGCAGAGAAGAAAGACTATTTTCTTTTTCACAATTGTTAAATGCTTGTGAAAATTATGAATAACCCCTAAGTGACAAATATAAAACCAAGTAATAGTACATTAAAAAGTAAGCTGTTCACTATGTACATACTGTTAGTGTACTCTTACTGCATGTTGAATGCAACACAATGGTGTGAGTCATAACCTCTGTGAAGAAGAAAGTTAATACACAGAGGGACATCCAGCATCAACGCCGAAAACTACACCTGCTGTTGTAATAGTAGATTTATAATGAAAAGGTTTAGAGCTCATTAAATTCAGTCAACAACAAACACTGCTGTGAAAAATATAGACTTTTTTTTTAAAGCTGAAAACTAAAAGAAACCAAGAAATAAAGAGTTAATTGTGGTTATTTTGAACCATTTCTCTATAGTTTGTGAGAGTACCTTCCAATCCTTTCCCTTCAGCTTAATACGATGACACAAAACATAATTCAGAATTTGTCCATTTTTGCTCTGCTGTTCCTCTCAGGACCCTCTTTGAGTGTTTCCAAAGAGAAAACTATTTTTTGTCAGTGTTAGAAAACATTAATGACACCCGGAGTCTTTTTCTAGTACTGTAAGCCGTTTCATGCCCTTCCTTTTCTTTCTGTAAATTATTGAGGTAGCTACAAGGACAACAAGTGAAACTGTCTACTGGACTAATCAAACATGACTGAATATAAACCAATCACATGGTATTGTGGGGTAAGAAAGTATTCCATCAATACATGATTCATACCATATAACAGACAAACAAAACAGACTTAACTATAACAGTACAATAAAATTGTATTTTCTTACTCAAGAAGCAGTTTTGAGTTTTAATCAATAAAGCAAAGTGCCTGAAAATTACAGTTATTGTTTGTGTTTTGTGGTCGGCAGCAGATTCTGCAGCAACAATCCAATAATCGAAGAATATATATTTCTGTTTTGGCTACTTGTTCTAACATTTTAGACAACAATTTCTTTGGAAAAAAGTTTACAAAGTTGATTGCAGCCATTTTTTTCTATAGAACGAATAAATGCGTGCAATTTTAAAAAGCATGGGCTTTATTCAAGAAAGGGACGCAACCGAATACATAAGCACAATGGGAGTCAATGCTTCTTTTGAAAAGTATGGACGAAATTTACCACTGACCTACCAAGGCATTGCTTATAAGGCATTGCTTATTTCCATGCAGAGGTGTGCACCTCCATGCACACCTCTGCTGTGACCAAAACACATTTTTATATAAACCAAGCTAACATAGAGGTAAAATAGTTATTGTCAAGCTAGAGAGGAATTTCCTGAAGGCCTGCATTGGAATTCTTTGGGAGAGATAGGTTGGTTGTGCATCGCTCATTAGTTTCTAAGATACCACATTCCCTGTAGGGCTGTGGCAGCCACCGCCTGCATTGCTAAGTGAAGCGATGACAGCTGTGACATCAAATCACTATTTGAAAGCATAGCTTATCGCTGCGACACTGTGTCATCATAAAAAGGGGACCGAACCTGCTAGTGTCTGTGCAACAACCCCGATATCATGACAGCCAGTTGCACCAATCTGAGGCATAAAAGAAGTAGGTGGCAGGTGGGGGCTAAAGGATCAGTGGCAGTGTGGGAGGGGAGGGGAGAAGGAGAGGGGAGAGGCACTGGGGAAAAGGCCCAGACTATGTGACAAGCCAAAGCGGAGTTTGAAATTTGCAGTAAAGTAGACCAAAATAGAAGAGATAAAGTCTAATTGAAGAGTGTGATAGTAATCTAATTTTCAACATGCTCCAGTTGAAATGAACAGGCTGATGATATACAGTTTGATTTTGAGTAGAATGGGGCCAACATGCTATGACAGTCAGAAATGTGTTTGATTAGCTGCTTAGGCAGGCTTTCAGAGGGACCTGGCTGTGCTCTGGTACACACAGAGCATACTGAGGTCTAATCTTGCCAGAAACAGCCAGATGGCTGCAAATGATAGCTGTTTTGTTGAATGCCCTAAACGGAGATGTATCACTTCATATCATGACTTTGTGATGTCTATTATTTTACTACTAAAAGTAAAGTGACAAGAATGGGTATTTGCATCAGAAAAGATGTGGGCTCCATAGAGGACAGATTTAGAAACTGAAACTAGACAGGTTTCAGGTATTACAGGTATTACAGGAGGCAATCCCCCCCTTAATGGCAATCCCCCCTTTAACGACCGACCCCTAGAATCATAGACAGGTTCAGATATTACAGGCTAACGATGGAACTAAACGACCCATTCATCGGTTACCATTTGCATGTTTCCAAGCAATACAAGGCCTTATCCATATAAGACTCAAACTCACTGCGGATCCAGACATTTGAATTGAGAAAGCTTCCTGGAGAGGTGGCGAAACGTATTCAAATCTTGAAAACCAAGCCCAGTGGATATTTTTTGAATTTTTACGGAATGACTATGACCTGGATGACTGAGAACCTTCATCAGCACATGGAGGAAAACTGTCATCCTGATCTAGAAAAAGTAAAAATCCTTAACAATTTATATTTATGTCCCTCTGTTTGTATTTGACATTTAACTCTTAAACAGTCAGTTTCAACAAAGCTGACAAGCTACGCTTTATGCATTAGGTCTCTGGTCTACCTTCTCCTCCTGTATCACAGGAAACCATAGAATGACTTGTCTGAATGGTTATATATCAGCAGGCGGTCCCTGCAGTAGTACACCCTTGAGTGTTTTGCAGACTTTACTCTAAGTTCCAGCAGACCACATGCTGAGTTCATTCAGCCAATCCAAATGCTGCCCATGCTTCTGAAAGAGAGGATAAGGCTTTCTGAGTTGACAGGATTCTCCTTTTTTGTGTCTCTGAATTCTCCTGAAAATTGTGGGTCAGGTAAAATCATAAAACCTTTTGCTTGGCAAATAAATTTGTAGTGCCACCCTGTATCGAATGGATATCATGGACAAATTCATCAAACATTCTATATTGCTCTGCCTTTAACCTGATTCTGCATTGTGAGATGCTTAATATTTTCTATTTTTTGTCCAAACAGCATGCTAAAGGTATAGAGGAGGATCTTTTATTTTCAGTTGGATCATTTAAATACGTGGTCCTCCTAATTGTCGATCATTCTGGTGATATGTTTATGTAAGGCTGACCTACGTGCTCGTCCTGTTAGCTATATTTTTCTGTGCATGCGCACTTTCAGGCGTATATCTGTGGTGAGCTACAGTTCCAGTCATTGAAGCTCACCTTTCTCACCATGGTTCTTTGAAAATGGCCGACAATCATCCATCCATTATCTTACACGCTTGTCCCAGTTGATGTTGCGAGGGGTGCTGGTGCCTATCTCCAGCAGTCAATGTACGAGAGGCGGGGTACACCCTGGACAGGTCGCCAGTCCATCGCAGGGCCGACAATCATTTTAATTAAATTTTTAGTTTAAGTTTATTGATCTAACATTGGAGAAATTTACCTCTGCATTTAATCCATCCCCTCGGGGAGCAGAGGGCTGCCTCCGTGGGACGCCCGGGGAGCAATGGGGGGTTAAGGGTCATGCTCAGAGACCCAGACTGCCAGTCTGTGGGAGTGGGGCTTCAATTCAGAACCTCAGGATTCCGAGCTCTATGCCCAAACCACTACGCTGCCGCATCCCCACATAAGAGAAAAAGTGTCTATGATGTGTATGAGAAGAAAAGATAGGCATCAAAAGAAGCAGATATCCCGGAATGCTTTGCGTGTAGGAGAGCCCTACACGCAAAGCATTGTGGGATTTGCTGTAACAGCGGCCCGCTGTCACCACCCGGCAGTGGCGACTAATAACAAAGATGGCACCGGCACAGCGCTGCAGCGGAGGAGTTAAGTGGCCAACGGAGCAAAAAGCAGTGATCATCCATCCAAATGGTAGGTTAACTGAGTTCAATATAGACTCCACTGTATAGTCCCTGCTCTATATAGTGATTGAGGGATTTAGGGGTTAGGGCGGGCGTTCGGGCAGAGTAAGCTTGTATGAGCTATGAGAACAGCAACTTTTAAACAAAGCGTGCATGACGAGAAATGGGCTTGTGCATCCTCTCACGCGCGTTTATTAAGCGTTCCCTCTCGGGGAAAAGGTGCAGGGTTTTGCATGTGCATTTTTATAAAATGGAGCTGATCTTTTCAAACATTCCAGAAAATCCCCCACAATACCTTTGAGATGTTCTAAGTTCTGGCAAAGAAGGAATTTTAAACCTCTAAGCTTTTTCAGACTGTTTAACTCAGTGTAGGTTTTTTATCAAAGCGGCTTTTCCTCAAAAGGTTTTTGGGCAAACTGAACTCGTTATACTCTGTCTTAGCAATGGCTTTCTGTTTCTCACTATTCCCTAAAAACATATATATGATATGGGAAACGTCTGCTGACAGATTATCCTACCTGTGCTATTGGGCTCTACAGCTCCATCAGATTTAGAGGAGCCTAGTAACATACCACTTTGAGCAAAAAAAAAAAAGTACGTTAAGCATATACACAAAAGGCATATGTGCAAAAGAGAGGAGTAAAATAGAAATAAAACATAATAAACCAACAGGGGTAATAATTCCTTCAAAATACCCTTTGATCCAACCAGGCTGAACTCTTGGCATACAAATTCAAAAGGCCATAGTACATATGTGACCAAGCCCCTTAAAGATGGGCTCTTAATTGTTTATTCACCTTTTAACTGTGTCATGATCTTGCTGCATGCTCAAAATTTCTCAACGTATGCCAGCGCATGGTCATACGCGGGGCATAAGTTACAGGTAAGTTTTCTGATTGTTGATATACCTTAAGTGTAATTTACTCATAAGTCTTGGTATTCGGCTTATCCAAAACCTATGACTAACTTGTGCATAACTTATACGTTGTCATGATTGGTTACAGAGTAAACCCAATATGCAGAACACACACGGAGGCTGATGAAAAGTTTAACAAGGTTTATTGTTCACACAAGCACATGAATATTGCACAGGAACTGGTTCGGGCCTGGGGGCAGGTTCACTGGAGTCTGCAGGGATGACAGTTCAGTTAGCACATGGACTGAAGGGTTATTAGTCTTTGAGTTTGCTGATGAATACCTTGAATGAGTCCGGGTTTCTCTTTGAGAGGAAACTGTTGGGTCCAGAGACTGTTTGTTCAGCAGAGTCCAATAACTGTTTCAGCGTCTTACTTCTGACTTTGAGGGCAGACCTTGATTTGGGTTTCCAGCTCTTAGCCAAGAGCTGCAAGGGAATCCAGAGAAGAGTCTTCAGATTTGGCTCACGAGGGCAGGCTAGGCAGGTTAAGCTCATCCAGAGCTTCACAAAGAGACAGGATTCCTGTGAGGCAAAAACAAGGAAGAGTTAGAATCTTATCTCAACAGGAGATAGCAAAGATTCTCAGGTTTACTAGGCTCTGGTTGCTAACCAAACTAGATCAACACTGCGGCAGTAAACGGCAGCTAGGTTAATACCGCGATCAAAGAAAATTTTTTTAGCAGGCCGGGCACCTCTGAGCGCATTGTTGCCCCCTCAGGACACTGGCTTGTGACATTTCATGGGCATTACACTCAGAGTGCGAAATACGGGGGGGTCCGGGGTAGGGGTATAAATAATAATCGTTTTGTATCGATGCATCGATCCAAAAGCCGACAATCCGATGCATCGACACGTCCGCAAGATAATCGATTCATGTATTTTTTTTTTTCCTCCGGTCTATTTTTATCCATTTGCTCCTGGGCGTAATTCTCCCTCCCGTGCTGCGGTGGCACTAAACCTATTTTGCCCTCCTACCTCGCTTCCTGATTATACTCCTGCAGCAGTGTGTTGCAGTAAGCTTGACACAGACATTTTTAAATTATGCTCAATAATAAAGCGTGGTCTGAGCTACACACTGTGGGTCTAGATACAGCCGAGGCGATGAGGAAGTGAGGGCGAGTTTAGATCCAGGTGGAAAAAGGGTAACAGCGTTCTCGCGCACCTCGCTCTTCTAGCGGGTCAAACTTCACGAGTTGTTTTCCGCAATTTCCGTCATAAAAACAAAACAAGCTGGCCTCCTGTCAGCGGCACTGTTTGCGGTCAGCTACAAATTGGGAGAGGTGCAGCGAAGCGTCTCTCAAGGGGGCGGGGACGTCGACACTCTGGAGCCAAGGAATTGCATTGCACTCTTTGCACTGATCATGTGCAGTATTTTTTGATGAAACTTTTCTACTTCTGTTATTTGCTGTTGTTTCTAAAAAAAAATGCATAACGATATTACAGCTTTCATTGATTTATTTCAAACTTGAAACTTTGTTTAGCCTGTAAGGTGTAAAAAAAAAAAATTATAATAAAAAAAAAAGAATTTAACCGATTAATCGAATCGAATCGTGGTGTATTCTTGAGTATCGAAAATAATCGAATAGTTGGGTCAGGAAATCGATACTGAATCAAATCGCCATGATGGATGTGATTTACACCCCTAGTCCAAGGGGGCTCGACCCCCCGATTAACCCATGAGCCCCCCTGAAAGCCTCAAAAGCAAAATTTAAAGGGGGTCTTAAATTGTGTCAAAAAAAAATAAAATGTTCTGGCTCCTTAGGAAGCCATTGCTCATATTTACATATTGTTTCTAAGTTATATACTATAAGCTTTCTTATGTATAATATTTGATATAGTCTTATTTTGAAAGTTGAGCAGTTGGTATCTTCCTTTTTAACGACTAAATAATGCATAGCTACATCTGTTTTCTCTGTGCTGTGTTTTTGACCAGTATAGCATCTAAGTTGATGTGAAAGGTGTATTTCGTTTATGTACATATAGTACTACATTTCATGTTGTGTTTGGAGGTTTATTGCAAGAAAGGTCACCGAGAAGAGACCTTTCTTGCAAAAAGACGATAGCATAGCGCTAGCATACGCGCTAACTAGCCGCTAGCGATGCCGCTAGCTAGCGGCTAATGTTAACGTGTTGTTTGTGTCATTATGTGTTGCTGTACATATTCAGGGAATATGTTGAGTTTATTCTTTAGGAGAATTGTGCCTGTTTATTTGGAATTGTGCCTGTTTACACAAAGACTTAGGCACATTATTTCTTTGTTGCAGTTTTACCATTCATCCATCCATCCATCCATACCAGCCAATAAATCCAAAGAAAAGGCTTACGGTGTGGTTATTGGAAATGATGGTTATCTACCTGCTAAGCTAAGAGTGAGGGCAGGACGTAAAATACTTTTTTGTTGCTAATGGTCTCTAAAATGTATTTAGGCTCAACATGTCCAGTATTAAAATTCAAAACCTTTATTTACAAATATGCTCTGTTTTTTGCCAAGTGGAGCCAGCCAATCCTGCTCGCGTATGCAAATTAGCCGCAGTTAATAACACGGGCAACGCGGAACAGATTGCGTGAAGACAAAAAGGTCTTCACTCCTGTTTGTGGACCTCAACGGACCTCCTCTGGACAAATTCGACCCATTTCCATGCGTCAGAAACTGGATTAAAGCAGGACATGTGCGTGCATGAAGAAGAGACAGAGAGTCTTTGTACGTGTGTGTTTTCATAGACTGACTGTCTGTTCAGGCTCTTGCCCGCTCCACCAGATTCACAGAAAGCTTCATCCACCAAGCTGTCAGGAAGCTGAGCCCCTCTCAAAAAAAAATCTCCTGCACTACTATTAATACTATATTTATTTACTGTTCTTTTGCACTGTTACTGTTACAAATGCAATATCTTACATAATTTGTAATAATAATAATTTTTCTCCTGCCATTACCATCTGCCTTTTTGCACTAGCATAAGTATTGCATATTTTATATTATTGTACATTTTATATTTTATTGTGAAATTGAATGTTTAAATTTAGTATTAGGAACTGATCTTATCTGTTGTGCCTGTGCACTTTATCGGTTTCACTGTTGGTGAATGAGAAACAAACGTCCTCTCCAGTCCTTGTATGTCTGGTGAATCTGAAGAATTGACATTACAGCTGACTTTGACTTTGAAATGTTATAGGCCTACTGCATATTGAGAAAATTTAGATAGGTATTGCGCAACAATCCGGAGATGGGGACCCCCCCAAATATTGACAGGTATTTCGCACACTGATTATGCTGCCATGCGTTATGCATATCGTCGCTGTAAAAACGCTGTGTTTTTTAGAAAAATAAACATTTTGTTATCAGAGTTGGTATTATATCTTTACTCACTGTTCTATATTTAAATGTATCACTTTTTGAATACTGCTTCCCCCAAGTTATATTTAAATGGATTTATGAGGTTTTTGACTTGCAACTTGTGGAGATGCGAGTTCCATCAGTACCAATGCCGCCGCCGGCAAGGTTGATAACTTTGACTTTTTTCTTTTTTTTTTAGACAAATTGTTTTAGCTGTTCTTACCTTGACAGTTTCGGCTGTCACTTCAGCCAAAAGTTGTCGGACCTCCTGGTGGTGTGACGTGTCTTACAGCTGACGGGAATTCCAACGTGGCGTGTCATGTGAGAACTTCATTGTAAGTTGTTGTGCCCGGTCAGCTGTTCTCAAGACACGTCACGTCGGAATTCCCGGTCAGCTGTCTATAAGACACGTCACACCACTAAGTCCAACAATTTGTCTTAAAAAAAGAAAAAAGTCAAGAAAGTAGTAACCTAAACTATGTGAAGAAAACGTAATTTTAAAAATAACTGTCAACAGATTCTTCAAAGAACGTTGTACAAGGTTTTAAGTGAAGGTATTCAACTCGGTGTTAAGAGTCTGCAGCCCTGCAGGTTTTCAGTCCAACCTTGCGCTGACACCTGCCTGCCTGTAGCTCTGCACAATGACTCGTTAATTTGACTGGTGTGTCAGAGCAAGGTTGGATTGAAAACCTGCAGGGCTGCAGCCCTCGTAGGACCGACTTTGAGAGCCCCACTTTATGGAATGATCTAGCCACAATGTGCGCAGAACGCACAGGAAAAATACCATGCGCAAAAGTGTGCCATCCGATTTGGATGCACTTTTTGCCTAGGCTACAAAAACGTACCTTGATTGGTCTGTGCACTGCCCTTCCTCTGCTCCAAATGCTAAACTACCGTGTACTTAAAAGTTTTCAAACCTGGGCTATTTAACCCAGACATAAGTTTTACAGTTTTAACAGTTCCCTCTAACATACTTGCAATCACTAGTCTAGCAGTTCCTCCCCTCACTACAGTATAACAGTGCAATGCCCTGAAAGGAGTACATAAACAGCAATGTTTTACAGAATACAACATGAAAATATTTTAATTAAACAACTCATGAATACATTTTATGATTCAATTGTCACTGTACTGAGTTGCAGGGGAAAACAGACTGCTGCAGATTTGAAGAGTTCATGTGCATGTGAAAACATTTTGACAAATATGACATGAATGTGAAAAATAAACATTTCAAAATGTAACAATACGCAAACAACAATAAAATAACTTAATCAGTTATCACAATCTATACACCTATTTAAGTTTGAGAAATAACATAACAGTAATAATTTCTGAATACAACAGAATTATGATAACACTGACTGGATATTTAGTGTCATCATAATTCTGTTGTATTCACAAATGACCAATAGTTAAACTTTCCATAAAACTGAACAATGCTGGCATAATGGTAAAAAAATGGTCTTTGTATGTATAATAGAATTCAATTCGTGTGATGTACTGTGCCTGCCCAAAGAAGCACCTTGGAATAATCAAGCTTTCAAAATCTAAGTAATGCATCTTTGTGTGTGGAGTTCATGTAAAAATGGTCTAATCACTTGGTGTGTATGTGTTGTGCTAGTGAGGCAAGTTGTCGTAGAAGCTGTGGAAGTCTTTGGGAATAACGTCCTTCAGGTCTTGCAGATGTTGGAATTTCAGTTCTTTAATCTTCCGGCTCTTTGTGTAGAGTGGGGTGATAGCTGCAAGCCTGTTTGAGGTGGTTTGTCGGAGTGTCAAGTTTGGAAATGGCCATGTCATTATTCAAGCTTTTTTTATTAAGTCAAATGGAATAAGTGTTTTACAGATTAAATCAGATGCATAATACACACACACAATATAATACAGATTATAACGGTTGAGAAAGTGTTATACATCAAGAAAAAAAAAATGGTTGCATAACAAATGTTCTTCCGCTGAGCAAGAAGCGGATCTAGTGGGAAAAGGAGGGACTTGAGGGACCTGTCTGGCCTGTCTATTGCCTCCCCTGTCCCTTGATCCAATCAGCCATTTGGAAACTGCCCTCTCCACATCCTTCCTGGTGATCTGGCTGGTTAAGGCGTTCTTCTTTAAAGCTCCTGCAGGAACATGAATATGTTATGGTTACTTCATGTTCCAACACAACTCTCAGCAAGGATTGTAAAGTCAACTATGTTGAAGTGATATTCACCCAAAACTGATCACTTTTATATCAATCACTCAAGGTCTAATTTGTAATTTTGGGTTAAGTATCCCTTTACATTATTGACTTTACAAACCTGCAAATGTCAGAATGAACTGGGGAAAAGCAAAGAAAAAACAAAGATCAAAATTCAATGCCATCTGGCCATGGCTGTCACATTTTTTTGTAATATCTGGCTTTAATAAATAACCCAATAACAATTACAAACCACGTGATAATAAAAACACAATTTACATTTTTTCATAAGAACAGATAACTGGAAGATCTGTGACAGAAAATCTTGAAAACATTTACTTTTCCTATAACATTTATTGACAGTAAACTGACAGGAAATAGATTAATGTATAATTGAATAAAAGTATAAAAGTATTTCAACAATTAATCGATTTGTTGCTATAATAATAAAATGTTAAAACATTTTGAAATACATTGGTGCTTCTCAAATCTCTTGTTCTGTCCACAAAACAAAGAGATACTCGGTTTATGGCCAACAAAGAGGACCGAAATATTCTTATTTAGGACGCTGAAATCATAGAATTAGGACGTACTTTTTTGCTTTAAGAAAGCTATAAGTGCCAATTATTGAATTATTGATTACTGTTCAATTTATTGATGATTTGTTTCAGCTCAGATCAGATTTACTGCCAGCCCCCCCCAATAAAACTGAATGAAATTTCACTATAGACTTCACATACATACCAGTTCAGACATGAAGCTTGGGTCAGACAGTTTTTCCTCCATTACCTCGACCTCCCCAACTGTCTTTAGGGGTAAACCATCTGGGATGACAGAAAGGGTGTCACCCCTGTGCCATAGTTTGTAGCATCCTTCCATTAACTCTTAGGGTTTCTTTGACTTCCTCAAGGACTTTCAGGATGTGAAAAAGGACGTTGTCCCTTATTTGCATTTGCGGGGATTCGTGTGTTGACATGGCTGACCTAAGGAATAGTACAAGCAAAAAAAGTGTCATTGTAGACCAGTTGGATAGAGGCAAAGGAGATGTCAGTACAGACACCTCAATCAGACAATTAAACAGGCCGATTGAAAAGCACACATTCTAATCAGTTTCTCTCGCTCGTATCACTGTTTGTCAGGATGGGATGTGAGGATGGATGGAGGCAGTAGAGGTGTCGGGGCAGACCTGAGGGGGGCTGGAGGCAGAGGAGGTGTCAGGGTGGAACTCTGGGTGGCGGGAAGCAGAGCAGGTGTAGGCCTGTGGGTGGATGACGGCAATGGAGGCATCAGCACAGACCTGATGGAGGCAGAGGAGGTGTCAGTACAGACCTGAGGGTGGATGGAGGTAATGGAGGTGTCAGTACATACCTGTGGGTGAATGGAGGTAGTGGAGGTGTAGGCGTGTTGGTGGATGGAGGCAGAGGAGGCGTCAGCACAGACCTGAGGGAGGATAGAGGCAGAGGAGGTGTCAGTACATACCTGAGGGAGGATGGAGGTAATGGAGGTGTCAGTACATACCTGAGGGAGGATGGAGGCTAATGATTGAATGTTACAGTCATAAAAAACATCAGTGGAATTTCCGTCTTCATGATTACTTGATAAATTGTCATCACAAGCATCGTAGAAAGTGTCCATGGAATCTATGTTCTCAGAATTAACTGCCAACAAATCAGTCGGCTCCTTTTCGAGCATAAGAAAATGCTCCTCCACTTTTGCCAATATTTGCCTTATTGTGTTCTTTCTGAATGATTACTTGATAAATTGTCCTCACAAGCATCAGAAGTGTCCATGGAATCCATTTTCTCAGAATTATCTGCCAACAAAGCCATAGACTCCTTTTCGAGCACAAGCAAATGTTCCTTCACTTTTGCCAATATTTTCCTCCTTTTTGTTCTTTCTGAAGTCTCCATGATTTCTAAGAAAAAAAATGTTTTAGGTTTCAGCTATGATAAACACAGGATGACAAACTCCAGCCAACAACCGCAAATGATTTGGTTAGAAAATGTGTCTGTGGTTAATCACAGATCTAAGTCCATGTTAAGTGAAGCTAGATTTGTTTTGAGTATATTGCATGACAGCAGTGACTAGACCAATGTGTGCATTATAAGGTGGAGGGATTTCAGCTGGTTATATGCACTGCATCGTCACTTATTTAAGACCCAAAAAGCGACTTCACTTTCAGAAACAAACCCAAAGAACAGCAACACGCAAATAGAGAAGAAAAGAAAAGTACAACTAAAAGTTGTATGAAATAATCAGGCTTGGAAACAATAAGCGCGGGTCACTGGAACTACCACGTCTAGGGAAAAGAAACAAAAAGTCCAGAGAGCGCGGCGTGGTCTACTCACGGCCCTTTTAACTTTCAGTCACATACCTACTGCCAAAAAAATAAAAAAAATAAAATACACTAAACAGCCCAAGCAGCTAAGGTCTAATAGTGTAAGTCCAGCTCTGATTCCCTTAAGACGGTAGAATGTGCCGCAAGCTCCGAGCCGATGGCGGTAGCAGTTGGCGCGGCCTAGCCCTCAACCACGTTGCGGTCTCAAACCTGTAGCATTCTCTAAACTATGCCTGCAGACACTTTAAACCTAGCTCCTGCACTCTTTATAGTTACTTTCCGAAACACCGTATTTATTAGATGTAGAAGTATATTCTTACCTGTATGTCGTCCGAAGGATACCGTCTCCGCTGCAAAGATAAAGAAAAACGTCCCTCCAATGGCGCCGAAACAGAGTTAAATAGGCTATGTGCAGAGACGGCCCCCGTTAACTTCCGGCTAAGCGTGGTGTCGGAATCCATTTCTGGTTGAAATAAAACTGTTTTGTTAGCAAGACTACTGGATGATCCTGGACGCTCCAAGGTTTAGTTCTGTTTCAGACCATTTTAGTATTTGTTTAGTTAGCTTGGGTGATTTTCAAGATACTAATTTAGTTGTAAAATTATTAAAATGTGAACATTATAAACGTTCCCTATTTTGTGTTCACTGCCCCCTAGTGACTGAATTGAGAATTGTGGGAATTTATTTTTCCCCTTCTAAAGTTTGTTAATAAAGGCCACAATTAATGAAATACTAAATTCTTAGCATCCTTCGTTTGCAAGATAGCAAAACATGTTTTTTTAAAGAGCTCTTAAAAGCTACTTAATCCACAGCGTGGTGATGTTAGAACAGAATTACTAAATGAAGAGTGTACAAAATCATTAAGCTATACATCAAATAATAAAATAACAAAGCACATATTATTTGGTTTTACATTAATTCCAGTGTATCAATATGAAAGTAGAATTCACCCAGGCGAAAACAATAAGGAAGAGACATTAAAAACTTTTAGAATATGAAATATTCTATAATCAGTGTCGGTTTATTACGAAACATATTGATCTGTCATCTCAGTAAAATTTTGAGATCTAAATTTTCAGCTGCTTCACTGAAAGGGGGGTTGTGAATTGATTTAAATTACAATTATTTAAATGATTTATAAATGTATCATTTAAGTAGGCTGGATTAGTGTGGTATTAAAGACTTTTACTTCTTAAAAATAAATAAATAAAATACCATAAAAAAGGAGACCTCAGTGGCCTTGTTATATAACATGCCGATTTGACCATTAGAATTTGTAAACTGTGCCCAGCTGGAGCCCGCCTATAGCCCATGCTTGGTCTAGCCCATCTACTGCCCACATGACTCATGTGGGCAGTAGATGGGCTGCCCACATGGGTCCCAGCAACAGAGCCCACCCTGAGCCCAAGCCCCAGCTGAAGCCCATCTAGCCCAAGTGAAGCCCATATGGTCCCCACCTGGACGTGTTTGCTGGGATGATTGACCCAGACTGATTTACATTAATTTTGTAGTTACCTGATGGCTCTGAGATCATGGACGGTTGGACTCCCAGACTTAGTTCCAGGGCACAAAGACTGGCAGAGCCTTAGCTTTGTGTAGTCCTGGAAGAAGGCGTGGTTAACATAATGGACTTCATAAGGATTAGGCTTCACACGTGCCCTCTGCATTAGGGAGACATACTCAGCTGGAACATACACATCTTGGTTCCTCAGACGCCTCTCAATAAGACTGTGAACGGAGTCACACTCCATCTGTGTATGTCCCTTCTCCAGGTACTTCTGAATGACGACCTTTTTCTTCTCCTTGGCAAAATGAAGAAGAGCATTGCCCAGAACTGAATTGCGATTTTGGTAATCGCAGCCGTCACTCCATAAAATGAACTCCTCAGGTTCCTTGTGACGAGAGATGAAGTAAACTATGCAAGATGCAAACTCTGTGGCAGACAGGGATCCCTCTCCTTCATGCCAGACATAGCATGTGGCATTGTGTGATGACATGTTGTACATTGTGAAGTTGTGCACAGACAGTTTGGTCTTGTAGTACAGAGCAGATGCTTTTAACTTTGGGCATTGAAGGAGGGCTTGTAAATTCATCGAGAGAACCATGGTCTTGTCACTTGCCTTGTTCTTGTCAGATTGTTTCTCTGCACGAGCTTCTTTCTTCAGAAGGTGGTTCTGCCACTCATCATCTGGTATGTTGCCAGCCTTGAAAGCATAGCAAGTGTCGCATTGGTCCTTCTTTGGTTGGTAGAGACCTAAGTTGAGACGCTTGAACTCATCTGTGAAGGTTTGCCTTGATAAGGGTGTTAGCATTTTTTCTTCTGCAGCACGATGATACTCAGCATGCACTTCAACAATGGACTGAAACACAGGCTCAAGATACAGTTTAGATGTTGAAGACTGGCAGTAATGTGAAGGCATCTTGGGAAGATCCTGTAAAAATTTGCAAAGAAATTCATGGTTTGCTGTTCTGTTCTTGCGCACAGGTGCGGCTGCTCGTGTGTGTCCCTCCTTCACCTGACCATTCCCCTATACCTATGGTAGACAAAAACATTCGTTTGCAAACCTTCTTCCTCTGCCCGCTGACTTTTAAAAAGAAAAACAGTGTACATGATCGCCGAGAATCTTCAGATCCCCTTCTCCGTTGCACAGGGACTACATCTATTAAGCCACGTACATACATCCTCTTCTCCTCCCAGTTCATGCTCCAAAAGCTCCTGAAAATAGTCTCCCTATCTGCCTCAATGATGTCACTACAGTGATACTTGGCTGACTTCACACATGCTGCTGAAGAGCACCTGGACCCCATCACCCGTGGCTTCTTCATGACTTCTTCCTTCTTGCTTTTTTCGACATACATCTTTTTTTTGTTTATGTTTTTTTCTAGCCATTTTCTCTCTTTTGCCTCTTCCTTGGAGGTGGGCTGCCTCCTCAGAACATTCGTTATCTTTAAAACCACAAAACACAATATTAGTGTGACTATTTCTATCTGAAACTGATAGTTCATCTAAAAAGTTCTACATTTTAGAGTGAAATCAAATCAATCTGAATCTTTTAGCATTCTACTTTCAGTAGGCTACATTTCAAATTACTCTCACTCAAATAACTGAATCTTTACTGATAACTTCACCTGTTAAACATCTACTCATGGACTGGAGCCTCTAGAAAAGTAAGCTATTCTCACTCTCAAAGTAAGTTCTTAAAAATTTTCCAAAATTTCCACATTTCTGTCTTTAAAAAACAGATTACTCATGTCTGATTTAAACTCATCAAATTACTTGTCAAATATTAATCCTTCATTAACTCACTATACCTGTATGAACTTCTCCATCCTCTTCTCCTGCCTCCACCGCTACCTCTCTCTCTGGACTCTCTCCATCACTCCAGCTCTCAGTCACGCTCATCAGGGATTTGGCTTCATTGTACGGCACATTTACCATCCGGCACAGTTCCTCTAGGGACACTGACATTGTTGCTGTAAAACAGATTAAAACCCAGTCATATTACCGTTTTACTGGACAGGCAGTAACCTATGGCCATGTGTTGAAGAAAAATGATTATTTTTAGTTTTTAATACAGTTAATCTTATGGCATGTGTAAAAGGTATGGTGAGCACTCTCATTTTGAACATATTTCTTAATTTCGAACAAGTTTGTGAAGATAACCTTTCCTTGAACCAAAGGACTGAATTTAAGTTTGTTCCTGAGAATTTATGGTAGGAAAGAGGCCCCCGCATTCCAACAGCTATTCTGTGAGGTCTTATCTCATGTTTTCTTCAGCCAGATGTTTGCCGTAAATTAGGGGAAGCTCTAAGTTTTTCGGAGTGTCAGAGATAGCTCCTGGTTGGAGGAGCAAAAGCCGGCCTTATTTGAATAAATTAAATACAAGAGGATAAAACTTTCTACACAGAAGTAAAAAATCAGATTTGCTCTTGCAACTCTCCAAAGATGTCTTTGTACGTCTTTGCTTTCTTTCCTTCTCTCCATTTATGTCAGGTAATTGAATGTATGTCTCCGTTGTTCTGCAGTTTCTGGTGTAAGTTTGTGCATTGTCTTATTTCTAAGTTTGTGCATTGTCTTATATTCGATTAAACTATGTAATTCTGTGACGTCAACACGCAATGCTGGTTTTCCTTGGGGCCACACGCAGCTCGCCGAGATGAACCTGGGAAAGGAAGAGAGAAAGCCAACCTTTTTCCAAAGTTAACTATTTTAGAATATTTTCTTCCTTAACAATTGGGGGCTCATGCCGGTTCTGGAATCTCGGTGGGCGGCTGTTTGGCACTGATTGATCCGTTTCGGCCCGACGCTTCGGTGTGGTAAGACACTATTTGATTATTTTTTATTTTTTAGTTGTCTGAAGCGCTGTTTCGTTGGACCGTGGCTGATTGCTCTTGCTGTGTGCGGCCTCACAGAATATAGAAGCTGCAGAGGTAGATAGAATCCCTCCTAAAAGAGTCGGTTGTTTAAGGATTTGAATAAATACACATTACAGGGAACTTTGGCTAGTTCAAACAGAGCCTTTACGTTAACTCTGATTTTAAGCTGGGTTTTTTATTATATTCTTTACCCTGAGGATTCATGCCTGTGCCTCAATAAAAGAATTTCGGGTGTCTGTGTATTGATTAGCAGGGGCTTGTATCAGCCCGGAGATTATGGCTCATCTCCAGTGGACTTATAATTAATTGTTTGGGTTAATTGGACCGAGTTGTATCACTCATGGAAAAAGGACTAATAGGTCGGATCACCTTTCTCTGGCATTCTGAATCGAGTTGCTAGTAGTATAAAGGACTGAGAATAATTAATTTAGTAGGATGAATCACCTTAAAGGACTGATAGCAGGTTGAATCACCTTAAAGGACTGAGAAGTTGAAATGAGAATAAAAGGGATTTGTAAAAGTGAAGTTGGAAAATGAAAAGATGCGTCATACATTCTTTTAGCCGGCGCCTGACTTTTTCTTTTCTTTTCTGTCTTTTCTTGACTGAACTACGACATTGTCTGTGTTTCTGTGTTTTGTACGTTTCTTTGTGTTTGTGTGCGTGCTTGGCTGCGGGTTGATCTATGGCTGTGTGTCTGTCTTCCCCCGTTATATGTTCCACCACGCGCTGCTGTCTATTTGTCTGTCTGTGTCTGAATTGTGCTGAGATTGTGCGGAAGTGATTTGTGTTTCAAGATTGTGTTATGAAATATTTTCAAATGTTTTTGCTGGATGTTGTATTACTAACTTTCTGTTAAAATGTGCTTCTGTGGGACAGAGGTTTCTCCGTTTTGGTTAAAAGTTTTGTTTCACAGCAGGGGGATTGATTGACCCCCCCATTTGCATTTTGGGAGTGCTTCAGTTCTGTTAGCACTGATATTTCCAGCTCACTCTTTCAGGATTCTTGGATTTTGATGTGAATTACTTTTAGAATGTGTTTTGTGTTGAAATGAAAAGTACAAAATAACAGATTTACAGATGTTTTTACTTTCTCAGCGGAAGAAATGTGTGGCATCAGTTCCAGGCTGGAGCACTGGAATGATCCAATTTTTTTTTTTTTATAATATTGTGACATTGACAATCACTTCAATTTCTAGGTTTCCTGACACAGGATGGAACACCCTCACTGAGTGGAACAAGAGAACAAAAACGAGAACATATGGATGTTTTTCTGCTTGACAGTGTTTTCTACACTGTTAATGTAGGACATGTTAAAACACTAATGAATGACTTTGTTTTTTGTAGGACGATCTTCGTGTGCAGCCCATTTTGCATATTACATGACCACATGAACGGTTTTTGGGTTTTCCTACAGGGGGTCTAGGTAGTCCTTTGATAACAGTGGGCTATCATGAAATACGGTTGTGTGTATAATATGGAGTTTTTAAAACAGGTTCACTCAAAACTGAACAATATTAGAACTATTGGATAATTATTTTTTTTCAACCATGGTGTTATAATAATAGTGTTTAAGACTTTCACAGGACGAATTTTGGTTTGAAATCTGGGGTAACATCCTGCATCTTTCTTATAATGGGGTGTTGATGAGTCTGCTTGAGTGTGAATGAGAGTGAATGTGTAGGCAGATGGCCTTTGATGGGTTTTAGGAAGCTCTATGTCAATATGACGTCACTTTAGTGAGTAGCTGTGTGATATTTTTCTTATTTTAAACTATTTAGGGACAGTAAAGGTTTTGTTTCATAAATATACTTTTATTACTGCTTTACGGACAATTTTAAGGTAAAGACGATTACATTTTTTGGTGTCACAATCTGGTTGAAGCTGAATCATCTGCTTGTGCAGTGGAAATAATATGAAACGAGAATTCAGCCTTGGCTTAAAGCAGATAAATGTCATTATTAGGAAACTGTGTTATCCACTTTGACTAACAACACTAACAAACTAACCTAAATTCTAACTAAATTAACTTGGTTTATATTTTGTCGTCCTATAATTCTCTTCTTGACGACTTAAAATTGAAGCTAAGTTTTATAAAAATTCAAAGTTCTTAAAAAGCAGAAAAAGTCTCAAACAAGGATCAAAAAATTTAGACAGAGGCCGCTGAGTCCAGGTCCAGTGAGTTTATTGCTAAACACTACATATTTACACAGCGCTGGTGAGCCGAAGCTGACAAATGGTGAAACCAGCTCCCTTTTATACATTTCTTATCGGTGGAAAAACCCCCTTCAGAACATATTTCAGTCATTGGTAAAGGTCACATTGATATTTATCTGCAAAACACGGTAACATTCATAGACACATCTCATACTTGTGAGAGCACTCTCTCAGGCCATGCAGAAACTTATGACGGTTTAGTCAAAAACATGTTGAAACTTATCCTTTCCCTACTTTAAGCCATGTCAGTCTGGCCTAGTGTTCCTCTTTGTGTCTCAGTCAAAGCATCACCCCTTCTGGGATCAGTACTGCACATTGTGCCTTGAAAATAACAACTCTATTTATCACAAGTTGTATGGCCAAATTTTGCTGGGCTGGTTAACCTTGATATGTCAAATACTTCATTTTTATGAGGGTGCTTTTTCTTATCACTAAGGGCCTTAATCCTGTGCTTTCCAGCAGATGAGTGTGCTTTTCTTCCTCTTACAGTCAGGTGCAGCAGTTACACACACTCATTGCTCTGTTTTTCTCCTCTTGGCCTACATAAATGTATTCATGAACACAACTCTCTTTAATCATTTAAAACTTTTAATTCTTGTTTTATTCTAATCATTTATGACAAATAATACACTACATTTCCCCCCTTTGATCCTAAAAAGGATCAACACAAAGCTGCTATGCAGGTGATGATCCATAAAATACCATTATAGTGAAATCTTAAAAAGTAACTGATGGTTATATATATATATATATTGTGCACCCCAAACCAAAAGTGAGAGCAAACACATACCCTATAGTGCTAGTGACTGGTATATAAAAAATTGTAAGTGTGAGTACCTGGTAAAATGGCAAAATGCAAAAAGTAGAATGTAAAAATCAAGAACATCTCAAACTAAGAGGGATCCCCCTCTTGGCTCACTTGAGAGGATCTGCTCCTCGTTGCTTACTTTTTTTTATAGAATGAGTTTTCTAATTCTGTTTATTATTTCAGCAGAGGAAAATTCCAATGCCCAAGCAGCATCTTGTGTTGCGAAGTCATCGCATCCCCCTCTGCATAGGTGTCAAGACACACCCATAAATAACCAAGAAAAGCCACATCATGCCTGGACTAAGGCAGGCGCGCACGTCATCTAATGGTCAATGACCGTCATTACAACCAACATAGGAGTAACCAAGTGGCACTCTCCTGCACAGTACGTGTACTGTCACATGTAGTATACACAATGATTATGTCACTTATTTTTAACATAGGTATATATAATCAGCAATTATCAGCATTGTCCTTATATCCAGTATGGCGTTGAGGTTGATATCAATGATAAGGATGGCCCCCATAATTCTGTTCATAATTCTGCCCTCCGTTTGGGCCCCCCTGCATATATGGAACCACGTTCTGCAGATCAGTAGTCAGCTGCATCACCTGCTGTTGTAGGTTGATAATGGTCTGATGAGCATTCTGAAGTTGCTGCCTCAGTTCCAGATTGTCTCGGGTCAGCTGCCGATTCCCAGCCTTTACTTTGCGTTTGTACATGGTGCCGCGCATTCGTTCAAAGGACCGTCGTGGCTCGGGGTGCATCAGACCCTTCATGAATTGGGCATAAACTGTTTTGGTCATAGAGGTGATTTCAGGCTTGAGATCACTGTTGGTGTTGTATGACTCCAGCGGATGAGCCAAGAACTTTGCAACATGATGAGCTTCGGCAAGATCAAGCTGTATGTCATCTGCTAGGACCCCAAAGATGGCCAGTACGCCTGGAATGGATGGTGGCGGATAATTATGATGGCAAGGTGACGGTGGTCGGCGATCCTCGGGATTCTCAGGACTGGCAGGGGTGCTGGTTGGGCCGAGATCAATACTGAGGTCCCCTGGTGGCGTCGAGATGGACAGTGGCTTCCCAGTAGGTGATGGTGGTTGATCATCAGGCTGCCTGCTGGGTGTCATCATAGGTTGATCCTCAGGCTGCCTGCTGGGTGTCATCATAGGTTTGCTCCAAACCGAAGGTGCACTGCTTGGCCCCTCTGCAGGATCTAGTAGGTACCTGGGAGGAAGATATGGGCATCCTACCCCTAGTGATGGGCCTAACGACGCCAGTGCAGCTTGTAAATTCATTTGGTTTTCTTCATATTCATCATAACTAGCCTCTGCCATGTTCAATAATCTACCTGTGGGGACATAGTATGGCAAATTTAGGCATCATCTGAAGGCATATTATCTCTTATATCTATGGATTATTCAGCATGCAAGTTGCTATATCTACGTGAGTAAGTATATAAGTCATTGTTATGCAAAATATTTATATATATACACTGTTGTTATTAAAGAAATGCACGTACCTGGTGAGGGTGGAAGGTGATCATGGTTATGTTTTATATCTCTTGGTCCAATTGTATCTCTACAACTGGGAACTGACCAGTTACACTTACAACAAGTCTTGAGACCAGTCCCCGAACAAGGGGTATGATGCAACACACAACTATCAATATAATCAGCATTACTGCCCCTAGAATCATTCCTGCTGCCTCAAGATATTTTCCCCTTCCAAGCTTGTGAAACCAATCCCAGAATCCCTTCAGCTGAGTGTTCCAATTAGCCGGGAATAATCTGAAGGGCTGGTAATTTTTTAGCATTATAGCAGGCTATACAATCATCTTTAGGGCGCTTTTTGGCTTTGAACATTGCCTGGACAGAGTACTGAATCCATTGTTGGAACATATTGGTTTCCCAGTGTGCAGTCTTTAATTTGTCTAGATCTCTTTTCTGCCTTTTGTTTACCAATTTTAACATTCTATGTGCTTTCCCTACCGTCATTACCTGCTCTGTTAATGTATTTTGGCATATGTACATTTTGCATCTTACCTCAATGATCACCATCCCATCCTCACGGCAGTCCATGCTTTGTGGAACTCCAAGCCAATGTTTCCCCATTGAGTTACCTAAAATTTCTTCAGACATTACATAATCATATCCTTTGATTTGCACATGCATTAGTGATAAATCTTTTCCATCATTATTACTGATTACCCCTTGGTTAGTAGCTAGTGTTACCATTGCTAGTGCACATGTTTGTGTGTGACGCATTAAGTGTGTGTGTGTCGTGTTAGTAGTAACCTTAATCAGATCCCCCCTTGTTAACCCACAAAGGGTTAACACTACAAGAAGATTAGTCAGATTAGTCAGAGTCGGGAGAATGCGCATCCGAGAGATGCCCAGACGGCGATGGGGTGGGCGGGACCGAGTCGATCGACGGCCCACTCGTCGTGGAGGAGGAAGGGGAGAGGGAGGGGAAGAAAGGGGAAGGTACAGGTGAGGAATGTGAAGGGGACAGGACTCCACCAGCATCTGATGGGCCAGAAGAAAGAAGTTCGTCCAGTGCCTGAACGACGGATGGATCTGGGTGAGACCCAGAAGAAGTCTCAGTGGCAGAAGGATCATCATCATTGCATTGGTCGACCTGTAAGCATTTCATGAGGAGTAAGATGGGTTATGCGGTTAGTTTGAGAACGCATTGCCATTAATGCAACAGGCAAGGCGTCCACCCAAGTCAAACGGTTGTTGCTGTCAGCTATTATCTTTGCTATCTTTGATTTCAGCACTCCGTTAGTTCGTTCCACGGATCCCTGTGACTGGGGATGATACACACAACCAAACTTCTGTGTTATGCACAACAGTTTAAACATTTGCTGGATCACCTGTGAAACAAAATGAGGTCCATTATCAGATGATATTGTATCAGGCATGCCAAATCTGGGAAAAACTTCTTTACACAAAAATCTTGCTGCAGCTTTGTGGTCATTCTTAGCAGTGGGGCATGCCTCCACCCATCTGCTAAACCTACAGACAACCACCAACATATATCTCTTTCCCTGAACCCGAGTTATCATGTCAACGTAATCCATCATCAGATGGCGGAACGGACCGTCTGGCATGGGAATATGTGCTAAGGGCTGTGTGAACATCTTACGCACATTATATTTAGGACAATGCGGACATAAGGCCAGTTCTCTGTCTACCATTGGTGTCATATAAGGTGACCACCAGACTGCCTGTAACTTTTGAATAACTTGGGCTCGTGAACAATGATCAGGTCCATGCATTATTTTAATCGCCGTTGGTAATAAGGACAAAGGTAGTACAAAATGTCCTCGAGAACTATGCCACAATCCATCGTGGGGGTGTGTTAACCGAGCTGCCCCCCTTTGCACCCAGAGACGCTTTTCTGCTTCAGATACGTTATTTTGGGCTTCTATTAATGAGGCCAGATTAGTAATGGGTTCGCACTCGGTTACATGAATCATTGGTCCCTGCACTGCTGATCCTGTGGCTTCTTTAGCTGCCTCATCTGCTAAGTTATTTCCAATGGCAATAGGTGTTTTTGCTGTTTGATGAGCAGCACATTTTACAATAGCTAACGCAGATGGAAGTTGCATAGCTTTAATTAACTATACTACTGCTTGCCCATGTGTCACTGGGGTACCATCTGTTCTAACAAACCCTCGTTGTTTCCAGATGCTAGCGTTTATATGGCATACCCCGTACCCATAAGCACTGTCAGTATAGATTGTCACTCTTTTACCATTAGCCAATTTACATGCTGCTGTTAATGCTTTTATCTCTGCCAATTGGGCAGAGCAAGGTTGATCTAAGCTCATTGATTGTACTTTGGTAAAGGTCCCATCAGGGTTAAGTTGGACTATTCCATATCCCGCTCTATTACCTGTCTCACCTCTGACACATGATCCGTCTACGAACAGTGTCAAATCAGATGGGATTGGATGATTGTATAAGTCCTCTCTTACCTTCATGAAGGTGTCCGTCTCCTGGAGACAATCATGGGGCTCACCTTCTGTGGGCAATACCATTCTTGTGGCTGGATTAATGGTGGTACAGCGTTGTATTGTTAAATCAGGTCCTGAAAGCAGAACTTCATAACCTGTTCGACGAGCTTGTGTTATCACAAAACGTGGACTGGTGAGCAGTGCATGTAATTGATGTGATGTGTACAGAATAACAGGGTGGCCCATAGTAATAACTGAGGCCTTTTTGTAGGCGAAGGCTGCTGCTGCCAAACCCTGGTAGCAGGGAGGCAGACCTTCTTCGACACCATCTAATTTTGTGCTGTAATAAGAAATTGGCTGTTTACCTGTTGGGGTGTCTTGCATCAATACTGCACATGCATACCCTTGTCGCTCAGCCACATAGAGATGGAATGGTTTGCCATAATCTGGATTGGCCAGAGCAGGAGCAGTTTGGAGATCTTGTTTCAGCAGCTGGAACGCACCCTCTGCCTCATCTGTCCATTGCAATTGAGCCGACTGGTGTCCTTGACCTGCGGCTTTAATCATTGCTCTCAGTGGAGCCGTTTTGATGGCATAATCACACACCCACGGTCTGCTGTAACCTGCCATGCCAAGGAAAGACAACATGTGACCAACAGTCTGAGGTTTGGGCATTTGGGTTATGGCTTCCAGTTGGGACGGTGCAATACACCTCTTGTCCCCACTAAGTTGCCTGCCGAGATACTCCACTGTTTGCTGGCAGAATTGCAATTTTTGTTTACTTACTTTGTGTCCTCCTTCTGCCAAAGCAGTCAACACTGTAATGGAGTCACTCTCACACTGCTCTTTAGAAACAGAACAAATCAGAATATCATCAACATACATCAACATTGTAGATGGTATGTCAAGGTGATTTAAGTCATTTGCCAGTACATGATTGAAAATTGATGGTGAGTGTACAAAACCCTGTGGTAATCGCGAATATGTATATTGTTGGCCTTTGTACATAAATGCAAATAAATACTGGGAATCTGGATGGACCGGTACACTGAAAAATGCTGAACACAGATCAATCACAGTAAACCATTTGGTACCTGGGGGTATATTACTCAGTAATGTGTGCGGGTCTGGTACCACTGGTATCTCTTCTGCTACAATGGCATTAATTAATCTTAGATCATGGACTAGTCTATAGTCATTACTGTTGGGTTTTCTGATGGGAAAAATTGGTGTGTTACAGGGACTTGCTGTTGGTTTAAGAACTCCTGCTGTTTCTAATCCTGTAATAATAGGCTGTATTCCTTCTACTGCTTCTCTTTTAAGTGGGTATTGTCTTTGGAAGGGCAATTTAGCATTTGGTTTAATGGTGAATTTGATGGGGTCTGTTGATTTTACTAATCCTACATCTGTTTTACTTTTAGACCATACTTGCTCTGGGACCTGTTCTAATAGGGATTCATGTTCTGCTGCCACTGCCATTTGTCTTTTCCCAGGAACTTTAATGTGTTCTGCTATGACTTCATCAGCTTGTGAGAATGAGATCTTAAAGAACAGTCCATCTTTGGATAACTTAATGCAGTCCCATGCTGTGTTGACCCATTCAGTGACTTGCTTGGCTTCTTGAACCATGGGTCCTAGATCATGTGACTCATACTCGTCTGCAATCAGTAACGTGACATGTGGGGCTGAGTTGGTAACTTGGAACCATTCTGCTACATCTTTATCAGGAAACGTGACAACAGCTGCAGCTCCTTGTGGTCCAACCACTATGTCAGCATACTGGATGACAGTTGTTTTGTTATTTATGTCTTCATCCCAGCTTTTCTCGTAGTCTTCATGTGGTTTGCCTTTGTCATAAAACATGGTACAATGGAGTTAGAAGAAAAGGTTCTTTAGATTTCTCGTAGTGATTCATTATCAGGGGTCTCCATGTTTCCCACTCTAGTTGGAGGAAGGAGGTTGGTGATGTTAGTTTCAGCCAAAATACTTGGTCTTCTGGCTCATGGCTTGTTATCTGGGGGGTCATTTGCGGGCCCATTGGCATCATGTAGGCTTCATTCTTGTCTGTTGCTTCAAAAGAAATTCCATTAGGGGTACATTTAATTTTTGCATTAAGCTGGCACAGCACATCTCTACCCAGCAGATTTATGGGCGTATCTTCTGAGTAAAGTAGTGGTGCATACACAGTTTTTTCACCTATGATCATGGGAACTGGCTTAGTCATGGGTATTATTTGGGTCTTCCCAGAGAAACCTACTGTTCGAATCTTTGATGCTGAGAGAGGCAGGCCAATTCCACTTTTTCCTATACAGGAGTAGGCCGCTCCTGTATCAATCATGAAGCGATGATGGCTGTCATATATTGTGACATCAATGGTGGGTTCTGTTTGTGGACGTTGGGTTAATACAGGTAGAATAGCCTCTCCATCAGGTTTCTCTGGGCACCCCTATAGCCAGTACGTGTCTTGTCCCGTTCCATAGATGGCTGGTCCCGCAGTAGGGGGCTGGGGTCCCATCCATGGGTTAGTGGGGCAGTCTCTTTGTATGTGTCCAATTTGTCCACATCCCCAGCATTGCATTCTCACTCGCTGTTGTCCCATGTCTGGACCTGCTTGTGGCATCTGCTGGTATTGGCCTTGAGGGGGCCTTCTTGGGGCTCCTTGTGGGCCTCTCCATCTTCCCCGCATGGGTGGCCCCCCTCGTCCCCTTCCGAACGTTGCTTGTTGGGGACCTCCTCCTTGGTTTAGATGCACATAAATAGGAGGGACTGGTTGGGGTTGGGTCTGCTGTGGCAGGGCTCCTCCCACGAGTGGCGCTGCTGGATACTGCATCTGCTGTGTGGGTGGAGGAATAACAGGAGACACTACTGGTGCTTGTACCACTGCCTCCCCTGTTGGTGCTCCCTCGGTTGGGGGTGTGGCCACCACAGTCAGTGCAGCTTGATGCTTGGGCTTCTCTTTCTTTGCTTTGGACAATTCCCCAATCTGCAGCTGGGTTAGCTTGGTGGCCAGCATCTTGCTTTGGTCATCAAAGGCCCGTTTCTCGGCCCGATGCATGTTTACATAGTGATTAACATGCTCGGAGAACAGAGGCCAGTCCATCTTCATGAGCCCCACAACTCCGTCCAGTTTGGCTTGTACTTCTTTGGGCATGGCCTCTCTGATGTAGGTTCTGAATAGAGGGCCAGATGTTTTCAGTTCATTCCCATCACTTCCAGTCTCTGTTTTCCATTTCTGTTGGAACCTGTGCAGAAACTGGGCGGGGCTTTCATCATCCTTTAGGCATTCTTGTCTCAGCTTAGTTGGATCACTGCAGGTGGGGTATTTGTTCCTTACGGCTGCCCACACCTTGGGTCTTATTTGGTTGAATGGTATCTTGTCATACTGGTGTGAGGTCATGACCCTTGGAAGCTGGGCTTCGTCAAACACTTCTCTGGCTGCTGAGTGTCCTGCTGTCTTAATCAGCAATGCCTTGATGTCTCCAGCTGCCAGATTGATGCCTCCAGTGATTTCTTCCAGCTTTTCTATCCACCTGTCAGCACCATCTGCCAACGGGGTCAGCCTTCCAGCAAGTGTGATCATGTCCATAAATGACCATGGCACATATCTGTCTTCTTGAGGTCCTTTAGACAGCAGGGGAGCCATATAGGCCTTTTTTTGATCTGACTCTGTCTTCTGCTGTCGTGCTTGGTACCTGGTCATCATTGAGTGAGGGCCGCTTTTTTCTATTTGCAGGTCCACTTCACATTCAGCTGTGAGTGGCTCCCGTCCTTTGGTCGCTGGTCTGTCTTTCTCCTTTAACCCCTTATGGCATGGGTCTGTTGACAGTGGCATGTCTGAGCCTTCTTCTTCCATTCCATCATGCAACCAGTCGGTCTCCTCACTCTCTATGAAGACTTCCTCCTCGCTTCTTCTCTCCTCTCCCTCTTTTATTTTAGCTTCTTCAATCAAGGCCTTAGTCCATGGATTTGCCTGATCTGGGGCGTCATTTCGGGCCTGTAGTATGAGCTGCTCTGTTTCCATCCTTTTCTGTTTTTCTAATACTTCC
The DNA here is from genome assembly GCA_030533445.1 of Cyprinodon diabolis. Classification (NCBI taxonomy): domain Eukaryota; kingdom Metazoa; phylum Chordata; class Actinopteri; order Cyprinodontiformes; family Cyprinodontidae; genus Cyprinodon; species Cyprinodon diabolis. The sequence goes on from CM060069.1 coordinate 16,216,594, forward strand.
TCAAATTTCTTCAATTTTTCTTTCAAATGCTTTAGTCGTTTCATTTGTACTTCTTTTTCCAATTTTTCCTCCTTCGCTATGAGTTTTACATATTCTTTCGTCAGCTCCACCACCTCCTGGTTTATTTGTTCCATTAGTTCTGGCGATTCATCCAAGACTAGCTTGGTCACGGGCTCTGAGTGTTTTGCTGATTTTTTCAACGATGACTTGGTCCTGGGTTCTGAGTGGCTTATGGGGCCTCTTTGATATGGTGAATGCCTGCGACGTGCTGGGGGTAGGGAACGACTATGGGGAGCTTTTCTCCTTACTTCTGGGGTTCTCTCCCAATCGTCTTCTCCATCACGGTATTTACACTCTGTCTGTGGTGTGTTGTTTATTTCTTCTTCTGTTATTTCTATTTCTTCCTCTTCTTCTTCTAATACTAATTTAAGTTGTCCAGTAATCTTTCCCTTGCTCCCTGATTCTACTACTACTGGGTACTGGCCTGCTATGCTAGGGCGATAGGGTGGTGGCTTATGATCAGTGTAGTCAGGGGCTGTTGGGCTCTTTTGATGTTCAACTTTAAAATATCTCAGGATATCTCTCTGTTCAGCATGTTTCTGTTTTTTATGCAAGTGCACTCGGTCACGCCTTTTTTCTTTATTTCTTAATTGTTCTTCAACCTCGTCACAGCATGAAGGATCAAAGCTGCCCTCTTTAGGCCAACGATTTTTTTCCAGATGTCATCTTATGCCATTTGGTCATGCATTTTTGAATTTTGCGTTTATTGGATGGGTGTGTCAACATTACCAATTTGGCTGGCGTCAGCCCGTCAGACTGTTGTTTGCTCATATTGATTCCCATGGCTACTAGCAGTCACTCAACCGTCAGGTCAGTGCTTATTCACCAGTCTTTGTAATCCTCAGTTAATTTTTATCTTAACTGGTTCTGCTCTCTTCAATACAGATCGTGTTTATTTTCTTTTAGTTTCTTTCCAGTTAATTTACTTCCTAAATTTAGATCTCTTCAATTTTGAGATAAAATCTTTAATAAAACAAATTTGTAATTTTATTTTGCACTTTCACTAATTTTATACCTTATATATTTTACTTTATGTAGACTATAGTTTGTAATAATATATACTTATAATATCTTTATCTTATAAAGCTTACAATTTTTTCCAATCTTATTTAGGAATTTTGTTATTTTTATTTCATTCTCATAACTCTAGTGTTTTTTGTTTTTTTGTTTTTGTTTTTTCCTTCAGTTATCAATTTTGTTTTCCAATCCTTATTAATTTTCAGGTTATTCTTTTTAACTATATTCTGTACTAATTACTTCTATTAATTTATTATTATATCTTTAATCTTTATTTATTAATATCACCCACCCCTTACTTCCCCTCAGTCACTCAACTCTTTCACTCGACACACTAACAAAGACACACAAGACAAATGATTATATATATTTACAGTGCACTTCCTTTTCCTCACTGTTTCCTACAGTGGCACATACGTTTTTCCCTGCTGCCCCCGGCTACACCCAGATAACTGGAAATGCATAGACGTCCTCCGGTTGGTCGAGCGGTACTATTCTCCGATTATCGCTTAATCGGTAATATTCTGGCTATCCCTTAGCCTGGCTATCGCTTAGCCTCTCAATACCTTTTCCTCACTGTTTCCCTACAGTGGCACAATACCTTTTCCTCACTGTTTCCCTACAGTGGCACAATACCTTTTCCTCACTGTTCCCTACAGTGGTACATATTCTTTTACCTTAAGACTACTTAAGCCTTCTCGTGGAGCACCCTGACTACCTTAGTCACTGATACCCTCACGTAACACGCGTACACTATTGGTTCCGGATTTTATGGCTTCCACAGACTATGTCAAAACGCTTTGACCAATCTGTCCCTTTACCAATCATCCGCTCAGAACAACACGTGTTAAGCTTAACTTATTTACAAAATAATCCAAACACAAAACAGTTTAACACAAACATTAATAACACCTAAAACATACGTTCATACATACACATTCATACGTACCTGGACCCTTCCTCAGCTTAGTCTGCCTTTGGCATATTCTTATATAAATTCTTATAAAATTTGGAAATTACTTTATTAAATTTGGAAAACTAGGTTCTTTTAGAAGAGCTTTGTGACGCCTGACACCCACAAGCAGTCGCCGGAGGCTGGTTCCCCACTAATTTAGAAAATTATAACAAATTAGCTCACCTTTAACCGGTGAATTTCTGGGCCCGTTTGGGGGTTCCACGCCTTCCAGCTGGTGCCTGCAGATCGTCCGACGTCCCCTTTTTGCTTTTCTCCTGGCTGGCTCCGCCAATTATGTCGTCCTATAATTCTCTTCTTGACGACTTAAAATTGAAGCTAAGTTTTATAAAAATTCAAAGTTCTTAAAAAGCAGAAAAAGTCTCAAACAAGGATCAAAAAATTTAGACAGAGGCCGCTGAGTCCAGGTCCAGTGAGTTTATTGCTAAACACTACATATTTACACAGCGCTGGTGAGCCGAAGCTGACAAATGGTGAAACCAGCTCCCTTTTATACATTTCTTATCGGTGGAAAAACCCCCTTCAGAACATATTTCAGTCATTGGTAAAGGTCACATTGATATTTATCTGCAAAACACGGTAACATTCATAGACACATCTCATACTTGTGAGAGCACTCTCTCAGGCCATGCAGAAACTTATGACGGTTTAGTCAAAAACATGTTGAAACTTATCCTTTCCCTACTTTAAGCCATGTCAGTCTGGCCTAGTGTTCCTCTTTGTGTCTCAGTCAAAGCATCACCCCTTCTGGGATCAGTACTGCACATTGTGCCTTGAAAATAACAACTCTATTTATCACAAGTTGTATGGCCAAATTTTGCTGGGCTGGTTAACCTTGATATGTCAAATACTTCATTTTTATGAGGGTGCTTTTTCTTATCACTAAGGGCCTTAATCCTGTGCTTTCCAGCAGATGAGTGTGCTTTTCTTCCTCTTACAGTCAGGTGCAGCAGTTACACACACTCATTGCTCTGTTTTTCTCCTCTTGGCCTACATAAATGTATTCATGAACACAACTCTCTTTAATCATTTAAAACTTTTAATTCTTGTTTTATTCTAATCATTTATGACAAATAATACACTACAATTTCATAACTGGTTGGACATGCTGAAATTTTAGCATAATTAGGGAAAGTTCTTTTAGTTTTGTTTTCCACCTCTAAATTGTTTTTCTTTTGGAAATAAGAAAACACAGGGGGATGTTATAAAGATAAGATATTACAGATGGAACTTTGAAATTTACATCATCTAGTTTGAATACTAGATGGAAGATTGGAGAAATCGTGGAACATCTTATGATATTTTGGTTTTTCAGCAAATTATTATATAACAGTGACATAGACTCCAAATTGTTTTCAAAATGATAATTTGATTATATCAACAGGGGGAGAAGGAGAAGTAGACCCTAATTCCTGGTAAATTTTTGGATATGGTTAATTGTAAATTAGTTAATCAATAATTTTGATTTTTTTCATTCAACAATAGTGAATTATGGATTTTTTTTAATGTAGAGTCATATGGCGTTCCTGCTTGACTAAAATATGGTATATGTGATATAGAAGCTTCTACTAAATTAGATTTGATCATCTAAAATTGAACGGTTTCAAATAACATCTATGCCATGTTTATTTACATTTAAAATTGTTGATAGATTTCTGCATCACTGCTGATTTGATTATATACCGTTGGGTGTAAATTGTTAATTTTGAGGAAAATTTTGGTTAAAACTGCTATGAAATTCAAATAAAATGTAAATAATTTCTGAAATTTTAAAATAGGACTTTGTCTTACAGCGTGGGACAATGATAAGGATGTTTGGTATTTAGTAGAATAATATGAGATTTATAATTATTTGACAAAGTGCAATTCCATCACAACCTTTAATGAGTTTGTGAGGTTGTGATTTTAAAATTTGTAGTTGATATTTGGCACAAGCAGAGTGAATGTCATCGAGGTATTGACGTTTATTGATTTTGAACAGTAAGTGTCATTATTTTCTTAATTCTGGCACATCTGATCATGGACTATTTTAACACATTTATATGTTTATTCTTTTTGCAGTTCAGGATTTGGGGCGGTTGGCCGTTAGTGCTATAACAACAACGAATCTAGAGCCACACGGAAGGATGCATCACAAGATAAATTTTATTTATAATAGTGAAAGTAACAAAATGTGGCAAATATAAGTTTTGATTTTTAATTACTTTGTATTATTTTTTCTCTGGAAGTTCTCCTTCCTTCTGACTTGATGGCAATCTTGGGGAAAGGGTCTTTTAAGCTCAGAGATCATGGGACGATGTATTTGAAGGGATCTTCTTGATTACCACATCAGGCCGCTGTTGTTGCTGAACAAAGATGCTGAACTGTGCCCATCTTCTGCTGGACTGCTGTATGAAAGCCAAAAGCTGTTGAACGATTACGAAGGTCAGCGAAGACGAACTGTTCTCCTGCTGTCACGTGAGGGCAAAGTGCTGCTCACAGGACCTGGCAACAGATGTCTCCTTTGAGTGTTGCTTTTCATACCTGGCTGAAAACAAAAGGGACTCAAGCGTTATCTGTGGGAGTCTTCTACGGCTGGGAATCAGCAGTGAGTCGGGACCACAAAGATCATAGCCTTTTGTCCAAACCCGGACGGGGGTTTCAGTGGATGACTGGTCTGCTGGTTTCTACGTCCTGCTCTGTCGACCACGATAGGCTAACTAAAGTTCATCAAAGCGGGACTGTATCCAGATGCTTCTGCACTGCGGGAATGACTGCTACTCTGGACACCTTCTGATTCAGCAGATAAAGAATTGCGGCATGGCAAGTCGCTCAGCGGTGGTCCTGTTGTGTGTTCTCATGTTTGATCCTGGATTCTCACCTCTGATCATGTGACCTGGGCGCCAAAGCTCACTCCTGGGGTTCCCTTCAGTCTGCAGGTTGGAGACGAAATGGGTGCCAACAAAACTTGGTAGTGGTGAATAAGTTCTTTTTAAATTTTTGTAGTGTGTGATGCCAGTGTTCTCTTCTTACTTTAGTTATGGCACTGATGCGCCCTGTTGTCCTTCACGTTCTGAACCCCTGCAGTGTAATTCTGAGTGTTAAGGACACCCCATCTCCTGGGGTCAGAGGTTTTGCAATGCAGTTTGAGGGTTGGTGTGCACCAACTGTTACGACACTGCATTCCTCGGAAATGCATTAACTTCCTCCATGATTCACTCTGTTTGTCTCACAAAAGGCTAATGTGTCTTTTTTCCCTTCCTGCCTGAAAAGAATGGGCAGGGACTAACTATTGCAATTACATATTTCTTCTTAACCATAGCTGAATTGCATTGTGTGTTACGCTTCATCTACTAAGGAAGAGGATCTAAATTTTATTTACATAGTACAGTGGCTACCATTCAGTAAAACTAAATTTAAATGGAATTTAACATTAAGGTGTTAAAGTGGATTGATGGGTGTCTATAAAGCTTACTGAGCTAAAGACACCAAGTTCTGTGTTGATTTCATAAATTTGATCAAACATTAAATTCTTTGATTGAGGTGTGCAGATTGTAACAGCATCTGGGACACCATGTTTGAATTGCATCCAACTGTGTTACATGAGGCTAAAGTTAGTGGTGATAGCGGATTTCATCTCAATGAGTTGTATAGGATTTTTATTGTATTCTATGACAGAACATTTGTTCTGTTATAGAAACAGGGGGACATGAATGGAATTGATCTAATAAGCAAATTTTTAGTTTGGATCTCTCTTTACTTTTCGGAAAAAGAGGTTATTGAAGTTAAATCAAAATACATTAAATGTTTTACGGTGTATTAGAAGCATTAAATATGAGCTAACTATTTGGATATGAAATAAGTAAAATTTATAAATTGAATATACTAAACTAAATATTACCTATCAAAAAAATTTACATAAAATAGTGTTTCTTAAACTAAGGAAGGTGATCATTGGATTGTTGCATCTCTATTCATATGATTTAAAATAAGTTGTTTAACTAAGACATCCAGGAAGGTCTAAACTAAAGATTTACATCATTTAATAAATTTAGCTGTATCGAATCTCTCTCCAAAACTGAAAAGGCATTGATAATTGATAAACAATATAAAAAGGGTAATACATTATTCATTTAAATATTGTATAAATAGGTTTTCAAAAGAATAAATGGATCAAAGGTAAAAATGGTGGAAATTTTTGGGATTTAAAACTATGATTGGAATAAAGTAGGTCATTTTTGATATTTAGTGACAAGATTATCTATAGTCATGTAAAACAGGCTGATCATTCTTTAAGGTTTTAAAAAAATAGAAAATATGATGATTGAAATTAAATTGGTCTAAATTGGAGATTTACAAATTAACAATTATGGAACTGCTTCTAAAATACAGTTAAGTTTTGGGTTCAACATGATAGGAAACATTTATTTCTCATGTAGGCCTTATATAAAAAGAGGGTCAAAGGATTGATAAAATACAGCTCGAAAGAAGCAGATTTATAATACAAAAGGAAGACAGCAAAGCTGTCATAAAGTGTCGGATCAATCATTAACCAATCAACAGGGTTCTCTCCATATGAGCTCCAGACAGGACGGATGTTCCCAGGACCTGCTACCCGCATTCCAGGATGGAAAGGTGAGCTTGCACATTTATCTCATAAAGATTTCTTCAATGAGTTACAGGTCCTGGCAGCGGAATTTACAAAATACCAGACGACACAGGAACGTCCAGGCTCGGGACCAGTTCCGGGAATCGACTGGGTGCGCTTGAAGGTCATCAAAAGAAAATGGTCTGAACCTCGCTTCACCGGACCATACCGAGTCTTGGAGAGGACGTCTCATGCTGTCCGTCTGCGAAGGAAAAGGAGACACCGGGTTCCACTGGAGTCAGTGCACAGCAGCTGAGGAGCCACAACGCACGCTACAAGGCGTACAGGAGAATCTACAGTCTCAACCTGCAGGCCCATCTGCAGGCACATCCCAGCGTGGAGGAGGATCTGCAGTTCCAGGCAGAAGTGTAGCAGGGATTCCTGCCAAGACCACTTCATTTTCCTGAATTACAAGGCTTAAAAGGCCTGGACAGGCACAATAATCCTGTTCCGGTGACCTTCCATTGAGAAAAGGAGATTGCACCCTCTCCTTAAAACTCACTGTTATATTGGCATAATACTCCAATTTTCAGTGAGCAACGGACACTCAGGTGGAAACCTGAGGTTTACAACCGAGGAGGAACACGTGAAGGATCAGGCTACAAGATCATCATTAACTTATCTTCTCTTTATTGCGTGTTTTCGTTTTTTGCGAGCTCTTAAAGAACATTCGTTTCTTTTTTGCGCGTATTTTTGGATCGTTTCCTGACGAAGAATTCATATTCATTTTTGGAGGACTATCGAAGGAGCATAGAGACGAACTCTAAGTTCTTATTATTGAATTGTGAAAAAAAAAAAAAAAAAAAAAAAGGGTTTTTTGTAATTTTTATGTGTTTATGATGTATTTTCTTTTTTTGATGTTATTGTTTTGTATTGACAAATTGTGATTTTTGTGGCGAGTATTGTCTTTTAAGTCTGCAGAGCATTTTTTAGTAATTTTGAGATATCTTACTCTGGTTTTCTAATTTTATACTTGGGCTGATATTTCTATTGTGTTTTTTCTTCTATTGACATAACTGAGTTGTATGATTTTTTTATGTTTGATAAGTGAAATGTATTTTCAGTTGTAGTTTTTACTGGTTAAAATTTTGTGGTTCATCAGGAGAGTATTAAATTGTTGGATAGCCCAAGATACATTTGATAAGTTCAGATAATGGAGTTCAGCTTCAGACACATGACCTGGCAGTGGAGCTAGGAGGTTCTGTTTAAAACAGGGGCTGTTATAGAATTAGGCTAAGGTTTAGTTTTTTAATATACTAAATGGTTTTTTTGGTTCCTCTATTAGAAGGCTTAATTTATTTGTGAGGTCTGTGTGTCTCAGACCTCATAAGAGGGACTGTTGAAGAAAAATGATTATTTTTAGTTTTTAATACAGTTAATCTTATGGCATGTGTAAAAGGTATGGTGAGCACTCTCATTTTGAACATATTTCTTAATTTTGAACAAGTTTGTGAAGATAACCTTTCCTTGAACCAAAGGACTGAATTTAAGTTTGTTCCTGAGAATTTATGGTAGGAAAGAGGCCCCCGCATTCCAACAGCTATTCTGTGAGGTCTTATCTCATGTTTTCTTCAGCCAGATGTTTGCCGTAAATTAGGGGAAGCTCTAAGTTTTTCGGAGTGTCAGAGATAGCTCCTGGTTGGAGGAGCAAAAGCCAGCCTTATTTGAATAAATTAAATACAAGAGGATAAAACTTTCTACACAGAAGTAAAAAATCAGATTTGCTCTTGCAACTCTCCAAAGATGTCTTTGTACGTCTTTGCTTTCTTTCCTTCTCTCCATTTATGTCAGGTAATTGAATGTATGTCTCCGTTGTTCTGCAGTTTCTGGTGTAAGTTTGTGCATTGTCTTATTTCTAAGTTTGTGCATTGTCTTATATTCGATTAAACTATGTAATTCTGTGACGTCAACACGCAATGCTGGTTTTCCTTGGGGCCACACGCAGCTCGCCGAGATGAACCTGGGAAAGGAAGAGAGAAAGCCAACCTTTTTCCAAAGTTAACTATTTTAGAATATTTTCTTCCTTAACACATGAAATAAGTGAGAAGCTTATCCGCGCTTCTACACAACCAGATTTCAGTGCGTCAACAAGTACTGTAGCTACAGCAGTTCAGCAGAGCAGTACGAAAGGGTAAAACTAGACTCTAACGTAGACGTGCCTATACGTCGAAATGTTATCTGTATTGTTGCACCAAGTTCATGAGTTATAAATCGAAGTTTCATTCTTCCGTGCTGCTCCGGTAAACTTTTATGGCAAGACGGTAGTTTACCTAGCTACAAACAAGCTACCAATTAGCTACAAACATCGTACCACAAAAATAAAGAAAACTGAGACTGTATTGTTTACCAAATACTTTTCACTCATATTATAACAGTGTTAGGATACGTTCAAAGATCGTTCACTGAGATATTTACCTTCATTGATGTTGACTTCGGCACAAGTCGTGAGATAACAATCCTCAATCCTGTGAGGCTGAGCGGAGGGCGGAGTTACGAGGTTTTGTCGACAGCGGAAGAGTCCAATGGAGTATCGAGATTGAGTTCCAACCTTTTTTCAACACTTTTAATTGGTTAATTGGTCAGTCCCCACCTGGAAACGTGGGGACTGACCAATTAACCAATCATATCAATTGATGAAAAAAAAAAAAAAAAGTCCAAAATGGGAGTTACAAGGTTTTTTCCCGACAGTGACGATATGTTAGACTGTCGTTGGACATAGGCTCTGGACTCATTATGAATACTCAAAATTGAAAAAATACATAATTTCATGCCAGCGTTTTAGAAGATTCTGGGACGTCAGGTTGGCTAAATCGTCAAGGTGTGACAGAGGCTTTAGATAAAGAGTTTCTTTTTGTTAAGAGAGAATCATGTTCACAGGCAGACACATGCATATCTGTTTACAAAATCACAAATCACAGTCTTTATGTCATAGGCGTAACTTCCTTAAGGACTGGTGTGGACATGTCCCCACCAATCTTGACCGGTAGGGGGACAGTCCCCACCAATATTTTGTACACGTATTTTGCTTTCGGTGCTGTGTATATCTGATTAAAACCCCATTCATGCCGTTCCTCAGAAAGAAAATAAAAAAAGTTCTCCACGCTGCTCACTGTCCACAAACCCCGACAAAAAAACTCAGAAAAAAGAATCTGTTGCCTCTCGCTTTCTCCCCATTACCCCCCTCCGCCCTCTCCCCATAACACCTGTCGCTCCCCTCCAAAAATGCAAACCCATACAGGGATAGCAGTGGACTCAGACTTGCAGGTGAGAGGGACTTGTGGAAATATTAAGACCTAATTTTAGTCAGGAGAGACTTAAAGTAGTAAAAGAATAGAGAATAGTGTAAAAATAAGTTAATACCGTATTTAAAATATAACTGAACCGTTGGAAAAAAAACTCAAACCACTTTTTTCCGGCCCTGTTATGTCAGCTACACTAGAGTCCTGCAACAGGTCGGGTACCCACGAAAAATACATAAATAAAAATAAACGGGTCGGGCGGATATTTTTTTAGTGTGGGCGAGTAGTTGGTGATTTTTTTTTTATGCGTGTGTGTTGTTATGGACATCAGAAATGTTATATTAATCAGGCACTGGGTGCAGCGCAGCGTACAATAGCCTATGATGTGTTAACGGGTCAGGTTGCGGGTTAAATATCAACGGGTTGGGTCGGATTCGGATTTGAATATAAGATATCCGCGGGTGACGGGTCGGGTTCGGTAGTCATCCTAACGGGTTCGGGCGGGTGCGGGTTGGCAAAACTCGACCCGTGCAGGTCTCTAAGCTACACTACATTTAGTATCGTTGCCATAGAAACAGACAACAGCGCCAATATATCAGAATTATACTAAAACACACGCAAATAATTTCCCACATAAAAAACAGGACAGGTCCATTACAGTTTTCCGTTTTTAGAGGGTTGTTTATTTTGCATTTCTTAAGTGATGGCTGTGGTATATTAGCTTTCACTGCTATAAGCTCTCGCAGCAGTGATTGATTAATTTAAACACCTGCTCTACTGATGGTCTATCGGAGTTGGTGTTTAGGTTGAACATAAAGAACACCTTTTATTTGAAGTTTCTTGTAGCTACTGTTTTAATCCCGGCTTCACTTAAAACTTTTTCCTGACCTTGTTATATAGTTGTCATAGTGTTGACATTCAGTAGCAAGCACTGCGCCCCTTTTTCTTTTATATGCACACGTACATTTAAGATTTAGCATGTTATGTTGACAACTCATGAGCAAGCTGCTTTTTGCAATCTAGCAGGAAGGTAAGGATAAGATCTTGCAGGTGTGACGTCACTCTGCAGGGGGTCCAAAGATAAAAGATTTAAACAATTTTGGCATTGGAATTTCAGATTTAAGGGAGTTAGAAAGTTCACTTAGTAAAAGTGCAAATAATAAATCTGATTACCGATTACCTTTAAGCTGGTTGAACATACTGCGACAGACTGGTGACCTGTTCAGGGTGATCCCACCTCTCACCCAGAACGTGGCTAGAGATATGCACCAGCACCTCCTGATCCCACTGAGGGATAAGGTTAAAGAAAATGGATGGTTGAACTTGTTCCCTTCTCCCAGATTCTATCAAATCAGTATTGATACCCTCAGGGGCGGATTTAGGAAATTTGGGGCCCTAGGCAAAGACAGGCAGGGGGCCCCCTGAGAAGAAAACCCATAAAACAGACCCATTCTACAGATAGAGAAATGTTAATAGAATAGACATCCATTATTTGTTCTAGGTTTTGTCCCTCTCTTCTTGTCCCTTTTTCCTCTATTTATCAGCGTTCTGATGGCATTTTAGCCAAAGGATTTTTATCAAAAACATAATTAATGTGCACAAATAAGGAATAGTTGTATTAACTATACATGTAAACAGAGTTTTATGGGGCCACCAGGAACTTGGGGCCCTAGGCAACTGCCTAGTATTGCCTAATGGTAAATCCCCCCCTGGATACCCTGCTGGTGGATGTTCTTGACAGAAAGACGGAGTTGCTTAATCATATTCTGCTTAAGGCCCCATAAGATCTTCTCCAAGCTCTAAAATTGACCGTCAATAAATGGTAATAATATGTGATAACATAATTGCACAGAATGATGTTGTGATTGTGATTAGATTAATCACGCAGGACTATTAGTAAGGCCTCAGAATTTTCTCAAAAAAGCTGACAAAATTCTATCACGCTCTAAATGTTGTCAGTGTGGAAAAAAAACAAATCAGACACAAAAAAAGAGTAAAAAAAGGACAGGCCTGTTTGTGGCTAAACAATAGAGATTGTTTGAAAATGTCATGGTCCTGGTCTGATTGTTCCTGTTTTCCTTAGTTATCCATTTGTTGTCCTCTGCTGCACTCTTGGGGCGGCCCCTTCGGAGGCTGAACCTGTTCCTGAGCCGCAGTGGGCTGCCCCGGCCTCGTCTGAACCTGTTCCTGAGCCGCAGTGGGTGGCCCCGGCCTCGTCTGAACCTGTTCCTGAGCTGAACTTTAATTCACCTCTGCCTACTGGTCTCTGCGTCTGGGTCCTCCACACAAACAGTGATTCTTGACAGAAGGATCCAGCCAACAACATGGACCCAGCAGAGAACCAGGCATGTGAACTCCTCAGCCCTCCCCATATTGAGGAATCTGACCTTTGGAGCTTTTTTTATGGGGAGAGAGAAGATTTTTTTTTGTTTCCTGCCACCGCCATCAGCTCCAAGAGCCCCTCGGCGGGGGCTCCAAGCCCCCTCAGCGGGGGCTCCAAAGCCTCTCAGCGGGCGCTTCAAGCCTCCAAGGCCCCTCAGCGGGGGCTCCAAGGCCCCTCAGCGGGCGCTTCAAGCCTCCAAGGCCCCTCAGCAGGCGCGCCAAGCCTTCAAGGCCCTCTCCATGGTGGTTCCTGTGCCGCAGTGGGCGGCCCCTTCGGGCGGCCCCTGAAACGCAATTGACGGCTCCCTCTGATCCTGTTCCAGGGCCGCAGTGGGCGGCCCCTTCCGAGCCTGTTCCAGAGCCACAGTGGGCGGCCCCTTCCGAGCCTGTTCCAGAGCCGCAGTCGACGGCTCCCTCTGAGCCTGTTGCAGAGCAACAGAAGCGGAGGCAGCGTCCTCCTCGGTGCTTCCTGCTGAGGCTGAGGCGGCGTCCTCCTCGGTGCTTCCTGCGGAGGCGGCGTCCTCCTCGGTGCTTCCTGCGGAAGCGGCGTCCTCCTCTGTGCATCCTGCTGAGGCGGAGGCGGCGTCCTCCTCGGTGCATCCTGCTGAAGCGGAGGCGGCGTCCACCTCGGTGCATCCTGCTGAAGCGGAGGCGGCGCCCTCCTCGGTGCATCCTGCTGAAGCGGAGGCGGCGCCCTCCTCGGTGCATCCTGCTGAAGCGGAGGCGGCGTCCTCCTTGGTGCATCCTGCTGAAGCGGAGGCGGCGTCCTCCTCCTAGGTTCCTGCTGCATTGGAGACGCCGGACTCCAGAGCGTCTCTCTCAGCTCCGGCCGTGCCGGCCTCCAGAGACTTTTTGTTGCCCTCGCCCACCCTGGGTGGGTTGTTTTGATTTTCGGACTCTGTTCTGTTTTTGTGCCTGGTTCCCCCTCCGCCCACCCTGGGTGGGTTGTTTTCAGTTTCTGGACATTTTAGGGCGTCTGGGATCCGCCCTTAAGTGGGGGTACTGTCATGGTCCTGGTCTGATTGTTCCTGTTTTCCTTAGTTATCCATTTGTTGTCCTCTGCTGCCCTCTTGTGTCCTCCCTTCCTGTTTCTCTGTCCTGCCAATCACCTGTTGCCAATTTCCTCGTCAGCTCTCTCTCTGTCTCTGTCCCCTTTAAAAGCCCTCCCTGTTCAGTTCCTGTTTGCTGGATCCTCGTCAAACATCCTGTCTAACTTCTGTCTGTGTTCCTCGTCTCTCCCTGGCTTCTGGTTTGGTTAATCCCTGATGTCTCCTTGGTTCTGGTACGTTTGTAATTTTCAGTTGGACTCTGATTCCTGCTTCTGGACCTGAATAAACAGAGTTTAATTCACCTCTGCCTACTGGTCTCTGCGTCTGGGTCCTCCACACAAACAGTGATTCTTGACAGAAAAGGCCTTATAAGGTCGATCGCTTCTGAAAGGGGTCATTTCTCTGAGCTTATTTGCACAGTAAAACCACTGACTTGCCAAGAAAATAGTCAGCAATATGATCACTGATGATTGCATGGATGTTTCTTCCCCTTTGGAGGCTTTGTAAATTATCATTCTTAAATAGTTACTATTCCCTTCTCTTTGAATAATGATTATCACATTACTATGATAAATAATCTCAAATATGTTCTATGTATAAGGAGACAGACAGAGTTTTGAAGAGGGCATTGGATTTTGTTGTTCAGCTTGAACAATGTTTTTTTTTGTAATTGAACATTTTATTCATTTTTATCTAGAATGAAGAGTTACTCAAGTGTTTTTGGTTTCAATTAATTCTTTTTTTTTCTTTTTTTTTGCTCAATACTTTGAAAGGACAGGACACTGAACATGCCAGCTAAGAGCCTCTTAACATGAATGAGGTTTTATTATTGTACCCCAACTCCTAAGACCACAACAAACATCCAAACTTACAAATAAATTGAAACATTTCTTTATCATTCCTACATTGGTTTTCTGAATATAAACTGGCCCTGGAATTGTCAATGAATCTTTTTTTTTTTCTTTGTTTTTCTTTTTTTATGTTTTATTCTTTTTCTACTTATTTCATGAAGATATGTGGAAAAAACATAACAGATTCTTTAAGTTATCATTCCCATACTAAACTTTGTTTTTGGCTCTGAGGTATTGATAGATTTATGAGGCACTAGCAACAACTGAAAAAAGAAAGAAAGTCCAATCAGCACCCCAGTAAAAACCATAGCAGTAAAACACAATTCATTGCAGAAATTATTATGGTGGTAAGCGGTTAATAAAAAAAATAGCCTAACAGATGTAAAGATGGGTCAAGTTGGCTATTTTTAAATGTTTATAAACTTTAAAACTGTTAGGAGTTTGTGTGTAATGTAAATTCTAAGATGTATAAAGCAGAAACAGCTTAAAGCAAAATTGTGCAATTTTTCACTCAAACCTTTAGCTTAATTTAAGAGATATTAAAGGTTTTCAGGTCAATAAACACTACTTAAAGCTAAAGTGTGTAATTTTTTGCGACATCTAACATCCAGACTGCAGACCGCAGCAACATGAACATCTCCCCCCCACCGCTTCTCCCCCCCCAACAGTACGGCGAGCGTTACGGGACAAAATGTCTTCCACGACGTCCGCATCACCTACCTTCTCAAGTGATGAGGTTTGTTTACATAGATAATCTTACAGATAGTATTCTCGGGCATAATACTGCCATCTATTGTTCAGTACCGTCTCAGTTCATCTCTCTCAACTTGCCGTAGTTACTTTCGAGCGTAATGGGCGATCTCGCAATCGCTAGTTTGTTGGCTCTGCGCTGCCGTAGCGCAAAGATGTCTGCCTCCATGACTGTGAGATCCGCTCCTAAGTAATTATAAATAACGAATTCTAAGGCAACGCAAATATTAAGGTTAAGAGGCTGAGCTCGTAGATGATGATAAATAACATAGTTATGTATAATATATTACATTTCTGACTTAATATCCCTGTAATTATTACACACTGTAGCTTTAACAAGTATAAATGCTCCCTAACGGCTGCAATTCTCAAAGAATCACACATGTTCCTGGAGAGGGCTGGATCTGTCACTGAAAGAGTAATGTGACACAGAGCGCACTTTACGACAGCCTGAGGTCCCCTAAATTATGAGAGCTAACTAAGATAAAAATGTTAGGGAGCAAAACAGATAAGACACCTTCTTCACTAGACATATTATTAGGTCTCTGATATAAGATTTAATCTAGAGGGGTAAATACAGCCTTGTCTTAACAACTAACTGCATGACTTCTCAGTAGGCTGGTCCAAAGCGATCTGATTCCAAAACATTGAGGGGGATTGTTTCATTTTCTGACAGTGCTGCATTTTAGGTACACCAAACTTGAACGTTACACTACCAATCTGCACCTCTGTGAGCTAAAACTTGCAGACTGCCACTTTAATTTATCCACAATGAGAAACATTATGGAGCAAGCCTTGCTAGACTCTTTTAAAAACTGTCCCATCCATTACTTAACAAATGCTACAAAGTCTTAGCTTAATTCATCACATCACTGTTGAACATGACAGTGTTCAATTGTAGAAAAGGTTTTTTTTGTCATAATTACATTGTTTGCTTATGTGTATCTTGGAAAAAGCTTGCATTTATTCATTGATTATTAACCCTATGTCGGACAATAAAATTCATCCAAGGTGCTTTGCTGGCGTGGGCTACAAATATTCATACTGAGCTTGATATTTGTAATACAAGCATGCTTTAGTTTTTCACCCTTTTGTTTATATTCACTCACCTGCTGTTGTGATTGCATAAGGTGCTGAATAAAATTAAATCAAAGCAAGCTTAGTTGTGTCTGTTATATTTTGTTTACTGTCTGTGGAAAGTATGGGCTTTTATGTCAATTTTTCATTTGCTCTATCGAGTTCTGCTTACACAATGAAATACAAATAATTTGGCTGTAATATGAGAAAAAGGTGGAAAATTGAAGAACAATGTATGTCTCTCTAGAACCATACTTTACTGTTCTAACCCTAACCCATCCACATATAATATTTGAAAAATGCTCCCTGGAAGGCGCAACCCAGAAGAACATGAATTTCCAGATGGAGGGTGGAAATCCCAACAAAATTGTCTCTCTTTATCTCTTCACCATTTCTGCACTAGAGATGGGGTAAATAAGGGACGGTTCTGTGGGGGTGAGGAGTCCTGAGCCTCTGATTAGAACCGCTGCCTTGGAGATTCTATCTGTCTGCACTCCTTCCACATGGGTTCTTGTGAGGGTTCTCACTAAATATCCAAAAGAGGTACTCTTCATAAACAAAAAATTATAACTTTGTTTTCATGTGACAAAACAAAAAAAAAGAAAAAAAAAAAGAAGAAAAGCTGTTATTTTAGACAAGAAAAATGAGGCATACTCCTTTTTGTAGTGTTTTTGTGCATGGTCTATTTTTTGATCATTTTAACCCCAAAGTTGGTGATGCAGACTTTTTTTTGTTGTTAGCTTTTGTTTTTGTCCAATTTTTATGCACTTAATAGTTTAATAATCAGGGAACTCATGATTTTTTTATACGTTACATTATCAGGTAAAGTAATTGTATTTGTTGTCAGTCCCTAAGTGAACAACTGTGTGTAGGATGAGCGAATTAGGAGAGAGCAGCTAACCAGGGTAGAACTGCTGACCTTAATTCTCCCCTTGATGAGGTCACAGCACATGCTAGGATAATAAAAAAATAAGACGCAGTAACCCATCTTTAACCTGAGGGGGCATAACCGGCAGTTTTAGACATAAAAGTAGGATTTTAACAATTGTGCAGTGAAATGAATAAATAAATTCCTAGGACACATAGGCACCACTATATGACATCTATGTACTGTATACAGTTTATCAGCAAAAAAAGGTTGATTTCAGAGGTAAGTAGTCATTTAAGGATTGTAAATGCTCCTGTCCTCTCTGGTGGAATTGCAAATCTACTCCACCAGAGGTAGAAAATCATTTAGATTCTTTATCATGATGGTTGATCTACTTACAGCTGAATAGATTTGAAGCCCAGCATGCTCTTACCATAATCCAGAAGAGGATTTCATTGCAAATTGATGTCGTCCTCTTTACAATGTCCCTGTCTGAGTACTGACAGAGCCGCAATAAGTCAAAGCAATCACAAGAAGATATGGGAAAGACTTTGCAGTAAATCCCATAGGGATCATATGGCATCTAAATGCATGTGCGCACGCTACCTGTCCTACTATCTGCCACCTACGGTGTTCAAGAAATCTCCACTTACTGCAGCTTAAACACATGCAAACAGACAAATCAAAGGCAAACAGATGGAACATCTTAATCAATCTAGCTGCAGAGCAATGTCAATACAGACAACATGTGCAAAGGGACAAATTTGAAGCGAAAACCCAAATATTAAAGAGTACGGAATCATGCTCCAATAAACCCAGATGGTGCCTTCTACATCTGACCCCTTCATTTAAACCTAATTTGGAAGATGAAAATTGCCACTTTTATTATGCTGTATAAATAAAAGACGTGCAAAAAACAAACAAACAATTATTTCAAGAATTGTAATAATTTGCAACATAGGAGGTCTTTTGTCTCATTGTAGGGTTTTATTGTGTTATTGGGAATATATTCACATAATTGCAAATGTCCTAATTTAGCACTGTGATATGTGCACCACTTCTACAGATTAATCAAAAATGACTCTCAGATATTACAACAATGACCACAAAATTAATATTCCCTCATCTCACAATATGCTGTTGATCAGGTAAGCATTGCACTGGTCTGCGTGGAAAGGAAGGTAATATTGTGACAGGAGCTACAAAATGTGAAGAAGTAGAAGTGGGTGCCAATCAAGTCTGTCTTCTTTCTCTCTTTTTCAATGTGGAATATGCAGTATATATTGACTAAACAATATTTTTAAAATGATCATAATCAGTATGTTTTTAGTTTGCTTGAAATTCAGGAAAAAATCACTACCAAAACTTTAACCTAACCCACATTTGTCATCAATAGAATGGCTATTTGTTTGTTTCTGTCTTCTTGCATCTTTTTCTCTAACTGTAGCTTGACATGGGTCAGAATGTTGTCAAGAAAAAGAGAAAAGGTAGAAGTAAGGTGTCTGGGTTGGGTTATGCAGACAAAAAAGTTCTGATTGAAAAATATAACATGTTGGGTAATAAAATATATATTTAAGGTGCATTGATCTATATTTCATCAAACCCCTTTAGACAATTGATAAATAATCAGTGACAGATTTCATAAAAATAATCACATTACACTGAGTTATTTAGATACATCTAAAGAATCAGATTTTTTAAGGATATTGTGGAGGTTCCTCCATCTTTCTTCAGTGTTAGTATTTATTTATTTAAAGGTCTTTACACAATACATTTAAAATTCCACTTTTGTGGTGGTTTTTTTTGGTATTAGGTTGTTTACTATTATGAGTGCACACATTTAGTAAACACCTTTTGTTTATTTGAAATAACTACTTTTCTTTGCTAAGTTTGAAGCACTCTTTGTGTGGAGAGGACTGGTTGAAAGGCAAACCACGAAGTGGGACGTACCATCAGGCTGCTGGAAGCAGGGGACTGGATGTTGGAGTCTGCTTCTCTCTCTCATGGCATAACTGTTAAAACATTTTTGGTGTTATGTTGTCTTCCTTTGATAGTGGTGTTGTAGTCAAAATGTGTTGGTTTAAATTAGTTATTTATGTTCATGCATTGTTTGTCTTTGTCTCATCTCCCACCCCTCCTCGTTTGTGTAGGCTAGCCTTTGTGTATAAATTCCCCTGTGTGTTCATTGTATGAGGTCCGTTTTTTGGTTTGTTATCCTGGGTTAGGTATGTCTTAGTTGATTTCCTTTGGGCACATTTTGGTATATTTTTTTGAGATTTGATGTAAGTCTGTTTTTGTGAAGATTTTTTGGGAAATAAATAAAAAAAAATACTTTTTTATATGCCTTTGTCCTTGTGCCTTAGGGACGGACCACCACAGATATCTAATTGACATACTGTATATCCATTTACACTATGATAATCCTAAAGGTAGAAAATTGTGAAACAATTCTAGATATAAAAAGTATAAATACTTAAAATTATCCATTAATTTGGTATTTATTAAAAGGAACCAGAAACCATTTCAATGCTCTCGGTTACTCATCGAAAAGTGTTGAGTGCAGCTATGGGATAGAAAATCTGTTCAGTGTAAAAGTGAATGATTACCTTTTTCTTTTCCATATAGAGCCATTTAAATAAACATGTCAGGTTATCTAAGTTTGGAATGCGTTAACTATTTTTCCTGCATTATTGTTGAAGTGAATGTATTTAGTAGTTTTGATTAAAACTTTGGTTGAGGATTCTGCTTTATTTTTGATTTATAACAAACATACAAAAGAACGTCTAGCCATGACGCTGCTGCTGTTTATGAAATGTGAAAGTCTTTCAAAGCAGTAATTTAATATCAGGTACAATGCCAGGTCCTGCTTCAATGATTAATTCTGTTAATTGTTTTTGCAAACATCTGCCCACAGCATCACCTTGAATTATCCGTGTGCCTGCCAGAATACATCCAGTTCACACCATGGCTGTAACTGGGTATTCATAGAGATAGGCTCATGCAGAGCAGCACATCATTTGGCATGATGCATATAGCAGTAAGCTGTCCACACTCCTAAGATTTAGCTCTGTGCTTTCTAATGTGAGTAAAGGTAACTTTCAAGGCATATAACTTCTATCCTGTAATTCTGTAACATAGGGTCTGAGCTCATGCTCTGGTGGAGGGAGAACAGTGAAAGCTGAATTCTCCTCCTGATTTTGGTGACTTAAGATTAGGGCATTTGCCACTTACTGATAAGCCAAGTTAAAAGTAAATTACTTTAAGCTATTTTGCTTCATTTTCATAATTTCATAAACTGTTTCCACGGCTTCTGTAAAAAAAAAAAAAAAAAAATCATCCACTCTATTTATTTTAATAGATTCCTGTTTTATACAGTAAAATGACAAATGTATAATATATGTCTATTATTGATATTTATTATGAATATTTAGGGTCAGGTCTTATCTTTTTTCTTAGCATAGAATAAAAACCTTTATGCAGTGCATTGCAAGTGTAATTATTACATTGGATCTTATTCTATATTTTTCAATACTTTTGGATTTTATTTGATCAACACAAATCAGACAATTACAAAGTTAAAGTAAATAATTGTGTTTTTAAAAATATTAATCTTTTTTTATAAAAAGTTTTTGTTTTTACATTTACATACTTGATAAATTTGAAAAATAGTAACAGTAAATTATATATGATATTTAGGAAACATAGACTTGACACAAACCATAACTTATTAAAACAATGTACACACAATGAAGGCTTGTCTTAATATAAAAGATTATATCCAAGTATGAGTAACGACAAATAATACATTCAATAAATATAAATAAATACATAAAAATAGATAAAAGTTTTATTTAGGGGCCTATTTTAATGAGACCTAGATAACTTATTAGGATGTTCTAGATATTCTGGTCCCAAAATTTAACACCACACACAACAGACCTTTAACCACTACACAGATTTTCAGATTTGATTATGGTATACTCCTTTGTGAAGTACGATAACCTGAAAATCTTAGGAAAGCCACTATTTGCTGAAATCGAGAACTTTTATTTATTATTTCTATAATCTTTTTTTATCAGCCTACCCTGTTGCAGGCCCAAATAACAAATTTTAATTCTCACATTGCAGAAGGTATAAGCAGTAGTTCCTTCCTTGCTATGCTTATTCAGAACCCAGAGGTGACAAACTCTTAATTATGCAAGATAAAAACCAGTTTGTTCCAGGTGAATCCTTTCACAGTGTAGTTTTCAAAATTACCCAGCAGGTGGAGAAATTTGAAATGTCTTTGGGGTCTTTCAGCCCCCACCCCTGTCCCTCCTCTGTCTCCAGCTTGCTCCTGAAGTGAGAGGTCCTTACATAAACTTCATTCCACTCCACAGAAGGAGAACACATGTTGGAAACCCGGCAGAAGGAGAACAGAGAAAGTAGAGAAACAGGACTTTGGAGTGGACTTATTTTCTAATTCTGGACTACATTTTCCTATGAAGCTCTGTTCTTTTGTTTGCAACTTCAGAACTGTAGTGTATGGGTTTGAATGTTAAAAGAATATATAGGCATGGCTGCATCCTTTGGTTTAGGCTCTCCTATCCTGACTTTTGTCTTTTCCCATTACCTGTACCTCCATTGCTGGGTTTGGGCAGCAATGGACACTTGCTATGATGAGAACGGAGTCCCTAGCCGTTGCATGCCCAAGTTTGAGAACATTGCCTTCAATCGCACTGTGGTGGCATCAAATGTATGTGGTTCCCCGCCTGAGGATTACTGCATGCAGACTGGCTCAACCCGTTTGTGTCACCACTGTGACGCATCAGACCTTGAGCTGAACCACAATGCCAGCCTTCTGACGGACTTTAACAGGAATGAGGAGCCCACCTGGTGGCAAAGTCAGTCCATGTACTATGGCATCCAGTACCCCAATTCTATCAACGTTACCCTCCAACTTGGTAAGAGCAACAGCAAGATCTGCTTTCTGCTTGACATCTATTTTTTTTAATTCACTCTTAGAATGAGAGTGGCTTCAACACAAAGTGCTTGACAGATTAAATTTGTTTTCCATGAAAGATAATCTAAACAAACAAAAAAAAAAACATATCATCTATACTTGACATTTCATTAACTTTTCACTTTCTTTGCAACTAACATGAGGCATCACTTTGGGTACTGCAACCCCATGGGGGTAGGGGAGGAGGTTGTCAATTTGAAACAGATGTTCTGAACAACATACAATTTGCCTGATTAAGTCTAGACTCATCTGTATAAACCCAAATTTGGTCCAGACATGGGTTAAATTTAAAATGCACATTAACAACGAAGGATTCTGCAGAATTCATGCAGATTTATAAGGATATACAGCTGCAACAGAGAAAATAAAACAAGAACAGTGTGATGCCCCTCAGGCTGGCCTTTTCATTCAGACCATATGTCAAAGTAAGCGGTGGTGTTAGAGTAAACTAAAGGATAAGGTTAGAACTTTTGGGTGAAAGCTGAGGAAATGTAGAGCCTTAAAGACATGTATTATTTGCCTTTTCCTAAAATACTACAACCTATTATAAAATTATAAGTAGCTATCCATACTTTTATGGTAGAAATCCTATGTAATAAGGAAAGCACAAACAAAAAAACAAGAGTTCCCCCTCAAGAATGTCCAATGTGGAATTGCATAAACAGAAGTAACATATTCATCATTGAAAGGGGACAAACTAATGTTAGTCACCCTTTGAAAAAGAGATTCAGAATTTAAAAGTTCATAATTTGAGGGGGAAAAAAATCTTATTTATCCCTATCTTTTTTTTTTCAGAGTAAGTCAACTTTCATTTCAATTTATGCAAATGTGACACCATTTTAGGGAATTTCCTTGCATTATATTAAAACTGCTTTATTAAAAGCAATCAAATTTGGGTCAAATATGTCCTAATCTACCCCGTGGTTAATTTTAGAGTGCCTTTTAAAATGATTCAAACTCCTTTAACTTTGTCATAAATATATATATGTATACAATTTTTTATTTTTTTTATTTTAAGTAGATTTGAAGCCATCGGTTAACACTAAATGCACATGATTGGGGAGTGGGTGTAAAAATATGGATGTTTTTCATAATTTGCCACAGATATCTGAAGAGTCTAAAGCGCATTTGCATTAAACTGTTTAGTCTCTAACATCACTAAATAAAATCCACTGTGATCAATTGCTATTGGATTTCGCCTAACTGGTAAATAGCGTGCAACTGTTTGTAATCTATTTTTAGTATAAACACAGCTGTTTAGTAAAGGATCCATACATTTGTATAAGAGCAAAGTTTTGAGTGAGCAAACAGCATCATAAATAACAAACAAAAAACAGACCAGGGAAAAAGATGTGAGGCGCTTTTAAACAATAATCTAACGTCTATGCATTGCAAAAATGTGTGTATTGTCCAAACAAGGGTAATGGTACAATTCTAGATAACCTTAGATTTATTTACCTACATAGACAGAAAGATGGAGCAATTAAAGTTTTAATTGGAAAAACATGAAATAAAGCCATGAGAGCTCTAAATTCATAGCTAAAGTAGGTGGATTTTGACAAGTAAGCTTATTGCTCTGCACAGTAAAAATCTGACGTTTTGGAAGCAAAGGCAAGAAAAAAGTAATTGTTTAAGAAATGCTTTAAGAAGAGTAATCTGAAGCATGTGTCACGTTAGAGAACAATTTAACATTTTAAAGGCAGAGTCTAAAGAAGTCATTTAAAATGCTTAGAAGGGGAGAAAACTATTGAACATAACCCTAAGCACTCAGTCTGCATTGTCATTATCCTCAGTAGGAACAGAAAGGCTAGTCAGAATTCATGGAATAGGGAGTGAAGCAGGTCTATAACAAAAAAAAAACTGTTAGAGGCTTTACCTGAGTTGAACTTCCCTAAATTTGTTTACAGCTTTTTTGGAAATCTTTTCAAACCATGAATGGCTATTTATATATATAAAAAAAAAGGTCCTGCCTGGAACTTCTCCCTTAATTACTTCTACGTTCCCAAACCAGGGGCACATATATGAAAAACATGAGGCTGACACTCAATATTATAGTTTTTATCAGAGTGGTTCAAGGTTTTACTTTTGATATTCACCTAGGCCTCAGTGGGTTGGTCCTGCTGATGGACAGTCAAGCGAATAAGCAGACTGAGAGAAACAATCAGAGTAAACATACCTACACCTTGGCCTTCTGTTGGCGGAGTAATCAATAGAGGTCAGGACTGGCATTTCGCCCACTGGCAGCTGCTTCGTGGTGAAGATGCTTGTGTCAAATTAACCTGCAGAACTAACCAGAGATGTCACTGGGATTGATGGAAGGTTGTAGAGCATTCAGGAACGCGTTGTGCTTCTTTCTTTAGAAGACTCTTGCTGTACTAATTTTGTTATTCAGAGTATTATGATTCTTATGAAGTAATGGGTCAGTGTTATTTAAAACTCTTTATTATGATTTGGTGTTCAGGAAGAATATTCATAGTTAAACTGTTTGAGTGAAAAACTAGAAAACCATAAAACATCCTGTTGTTCGATATATATGCAAACATATCTATAGCCAACATCAACTTTGACCAAAGAAAAGATATATTTATCTTTTAAATGTAACAAAACTGTTTTTAATTAGTTCAAAATTGGTACTAGCCTCGTGAGACCATCCTGATCTTGCGACCTTTCAAGGTTTCACTCGCAGATCAGTCTGGTGTGATCTGCAACGTCCAATCAGCGTTGGCTTTGAGGCGGGTTGAGGTGTGATGCAACGAGAAGCGCGTCAGTTCAGTCTAAAGAACATGGCGGCTTCAGCCGATGAAACTAGTGTTAGCGTGGCTATCGAGCAAGTTTTATCGGAATTACAGAGTATTTCTTCACTGAGAGAAGAGCAAAACACTGCTCTGGAGGCTTTTCTCAGAGGAAAAGATGTTTTTGCTCTTCTCCTGACTGGTTTCGGTAAGAGTAGCCTGGCTTGTGGTTGTGTTTTCGTCGTCGCTCTGTTAGTACGTCATATGCTTCGTTGATCTGATTGGTTTATTTGGCCCGTCTATCACCAACATAGGCTAATCAGCTAACCAGTATTTTCGCCCCTTCCCAAAATTACTTCAACGGAAGGTTTCCAGATGGATATGCGGAGCAAATCCATCTGGCGGAGTCAGGTTAAATTGGTACACCCCAACATTAATTTTCACTTAAGATATTCTATGCAGTATCTTTATGTATATTTGTTTTTCTGTTTATATGTTTTTGTTTTTTTTGAATGGTAGGCATGAACGGAACAAATATAACCAACGTTTTGTTCTAGGTATGCTGAATTTTAAGTGTTCATCAGACTGACAGCCAAGGGGAAAAAAAAAAAAAAGCTGGGAAGAAATTCTCTGTGGCCAGTTTTTCTAGGTAATGTCTGAAGTGCGATTTTTAAGTTTATAGTTTTGCTCAGTATATTAAATGTTATATAGAGAGAACTTCAGCCCTGATGATACTCTCTGTACATCTGCAGATTAATTGCTTAGTATTGACCTGTCCTGTTTTGGGAGTAAACCAAACTACAGAGTGAGGGAGATGCAAAAAAACAAGAAAGCATAATGGCATTTAAGATGATAGCCATCAGTTCCTGAGGAGGGTTGTATTTTTTGAATACAATTCTTTTGTGAATAGTTTCTTCCTTAAAAAGAGAGGGTCTTTGAAAAAGCAAGTGATCCATATGAGACAAAGCATTTTAAGTATTGTGGCAGTGGTGGATAATCCATGTCTAGAATATAAAACCCTGTACCGACTATTTGCTTTTACACCTTCACAACAGACTGGTGGCCAGTCGCCCCTTTAAGAGACTAGGATAAAGGAAATATTTAGATGACCAGATTTAATCTTTTGATCCACATGCAGAATCAACAGGTTAGAAATAAGGAATTGGTTTTATTTTCAAAGAAATAAACAATAGATATATCTTGGTCCCTCAGGAGAATGGAAAGGGTTCCGAGATCAGTGGCGTCTAGAATGAGAGTGGAGTTGAAGGTGGCCAGAAACAATTGATCAGAGATGAAATAAAAGAGAGTTTACTTTAGAATAATTCAGAATGAGGCGTGAAGATGTCCAGGGGACATTTGTGGGGAAAGGTTGATCGTTAATCCTCAGATTAGTGTGAGGTGGGTGGTCATACAGAGAACCAGGGGTCTGATGGAGCCTGGTGGGAAATGGACGGCGGAGGGAGGCAGGCAGATAACTTGCTGTTCAATCCACAGGAGGAGAAACAGTGGAAATGATTCTTCTTGGAAATGCAATGATAAAAAACCTACAGTAGAGGCGGCGAACAGAAGGACTAAACAACTTCTCTCAGTCAACAGCTAGTGATAGGTAACAACAAGAGAAGGCAAGAGAGACAACAGGTAAACTTTAATCAACCAGCGCTGAGTGAAGGCTCTGCCACTCTGTTAATCCAGGCACTCCGATTAGACTGATGAGGTGAACTGTGTAGGCAGCCCAATTTCTCCTCCAAGATCCTCACTGGAAAAAATGTATTACTCACAGTCACACACACACCTATACAGGAACCCTGACAAAACTGGCCATGATCTTCAGTGATGGGCAGTAGCGCCGCTACATGTAGCGAAGCTATTAGTTTAACTACATGTTCCAGTAGCTTGACCGTAGCGTCGCTGCTTAATTTATCAAGTAACTTTCCTGTACTGACGTTATTGCTTTGATGAAGTAGCGACGTAGCGTCCACAAACGCTACAAAATCCAGGACATAACTAAGAAATGAAACCAGCTTTTCTATTTTGAAACAACAATCAGCCACAAAACTACTGTAAATAGCAGTTTCAGCTGACGCTCTTATAAGTGGCGTAGTAGCACAGGCACACTCAGTAGGGTTAAACAAGCGCACCCTTTCCGAGGCTGTCATTCTATTGGCTGGAAAGGTTGCTAGGCGACGATCCAACTGCAATCTGAGAGAGAGCAAAAAAAATCCGCAAGCAGAGCCTACGGGTTTGCGAGCGTATTTGAGACTCGAGCAGAGCGCGGTTTGTGCGCGAAGAGAAGGAGGCAAGCGAGAGGAGAAAATATCTGTGCAAGAAGCATTAAATCTGAGAGAAGAAACAAAGATTTGAGAGAGAAGAGAAAATATCTGAGAGAGAGCGCATGTTTTGAGTGTGAGCATTATAAGTTTTGAGTGCAAGAAGATGAAATTCTTTTCTCAAATTGAAATGATGTGCTCTTGCATTATGGCAGGATAATTCTCCCATATGTGCCACTAAGATACTCTAATTAAAGAGCAGTAGTGAAACTTCGATATTTTATTTTCATGGCCTAGTTTACCTGACAGGATGTTTACATAAATCTGTTTTTAGGCTTTGCACAGATAAGATTTTTTATTTATGGAGGAACAGCTCTACCGTATATAAAATAAATAAATAAATGCTCAATAAATAAATAAATAAGCATTCAATTAATTGCCCTCAAAAATGAATAAATATGTAGGTAGAAATTAAATTATATGGTGAGACATAAATATATGTATCACTTAATTAGCTTCTTTATTTTTTTCACCTTCTTTTGTAAACAGTTTCATTTGTTACTTGAATCGACTGTTTAATTGAGGTCTGAAGAAGTTTTCTCTAAGGGAGACCCTAAAGAAATAAGATGCCTTTTGTAGGGTTTTGTTTTACCTAGAGATGTCCATTGAATGCAAACTCATAGCCATGTCTCCATGTGTAGAACACTACACAGTACCTTTAATTTGGTTCTAATAACAGCAGATTGTTACTAGTTTGTAGACTAGTTTGTCTACTAGTAATTACTTCAGTTTTTATTTTAAAATGCTGATCATAGAGCAATGTTTACACTGTGTTATGTCATTGGCTGATCTTTAATAAATGTTTTAACCAGTGCATCAGACTCATTTTGAATTGACATTAGCTTGGTACAACGTTAAGTAGCTTCTGATGTAGTTAAGCCACTGTTAACACATTAGTGTAACTTAGCTTGCTATAATTCTTTAGGTGGTAGCTTTGGTGTAGTGAAGCTTAATTTATTGTTGAGTAACTGATAGCTTAGCTCACTACACTGGACAAGTAGCTTGCCCAACACTGATGATCTTTACTATCTGGACCCGGATTGTCCACCTCTGGGAAACGGGGCAGTCTGAGAGGTTCCATATAGTTCTTAACACCAGTGGACCAGGCAATCCACCTCTTGTCTGTATTCAGATCCGTCCCCGTCATGGATTAGACTGATGGTAGTGGGGTTATCTTCAAACTTACATTTCACTGATTGGTCTACTGAAGTGTAGTCATTTGTGTTCAAAGAGAAGAGGATTGGGGGGTCAACACACACCTGTTGGGCACCAGTGTTCATAGTTCTTGCATTCAAGAAGAGGCTTCATAAAATTAATGGGTATTGCTAATATTTTATTGCTAATTTTATTTTTGACTGACAGGCTGGCACTGTGACTCTAAATAGAAGAACACCAAGGATCCACGTAATCGATTCTGGGTGGTCAAGGTGGTGCAGGATAAAGTGAATCCCAGGTGTATCATTTGGCTACCTGTTAGCATGCAGGGGGTCTGTGATCTTCTCTCTCTCTATTAACAGTCTTTCAAAGAGAAAACAGGTTTAAATGGGAGGCAACAAGACTCCTATTCAGTTTTTCTGAAACTTTTCAACACCTATGAGGAAATCATGTCAACTCTGAGAGCCGACAAAATAAAAAA
Source organism: Cyprinodon diabolis (assembly GCA_030533445.1). Taxonomy (NCBI): domain Eukaryota; kingdom Metazoa; phylum Chordata; class Actinopteri; order Cyprinodontiformes; family Cyprinodontidae; genus Cyprinodon; species Cyprinodon diabolis. The sequence goes on from CM060069.1 coordinate 16,245,184, forward strand.
AAGAGTCCTGGATAGGTGGTTTTCAGAGCAACTAAGTGATAGTCAACTAGCCTCCAATTTATGCATGTTTTGTGGTTGCCATAACCCGGATGCCCGGGAATTTGCAAGGCAGTCTCTAAAAGATTTTTATTACCACAGACTGATCAACAAGGATTGTTCGCACGGTGAAGGTTTGAGCTCCTGCAGGCAGTGATGCATTTTACTGCTTTAGAAACTATGGTGGTTATTTGTTTTTTTTTTTGTTTTTTGCTTTGACAATGTCTTTTGACTTCTCACTGTAGGTTTACTTAGCTGCCTTGATCTCCTTGATGAGTTTCTGCTTGTTTAGGTCTTGTTCCTGACTGCTTTAAATCCTTAATCATGTAATAATCGACAGAAAATTCTAAGTTTTCAAAATTAGAATTTTCATTGAACTTTCTGACAAATGAAATAAAAAAAAATATTTAACTTTGTTTAAATAAAATGTTGTAATTTCTTTGGATCAATTTTGTTTCAAGAACAAAAACATTGCACTGATGTTGCGGAGGTCTTAAAAACTCATGTATCAAATATGATACATTTGGCTTTAAAGGATTAAGCCTCTTCCCTGTTCCTAAACAGCCTGGTGTAAGGTAGTTATATATGTACCGAACTATTATTCTGCATACACATATCCTCACAAAAACTGATTAAAGTGACATTTTTAACATTCCTATCAGAGGAAACGCCTTAGAAAACATTCCAGCCTTGGCAGTTTAACTGTGCATTTAACATCTGATCATGCTAAAATGTATGGCCATGCAATCAAAAATAAGATTTTACTGGAGATGAGCACGGAGGAAACCTGAACTCTCTAAGAAAAATATGACAATGTGAACAAAAATAAGGACAAACAGTTATTTTTCTTTAGGGAAGATTATTCTTAAAGGATTCAGTAAAATTATTGACTTGTTTAAAGAAAAAAAAAAAGAATACAGCATCCCAGAAAAAAACAAGAAAAATGAACAAGCCAACAGAAAAAAAAGGACTCATATCAGCAGCAAAGCGTAAAGCTAGAAGTGTCATAGTTAGGGGAGATGCAGCTGCAGCTAATGCAACCTGGCCAGCTCATCATCATAGAATCCACTGTGAGTTCCTGTATAAGAGTGGGTTTTCTTAACATGTAAAACCAAGTGTATATATCTTACTTATTAAGGGATATAATGTCTTAACCTATTTACATCAGCTATATCATCTGAAACATGTGCACAGAATCAGATCAAGATCATGGCTAGTAGGAAACTTTAGCAGAGTTTAGGATTTTAAAACATCTCTTGACCTTTCGAGCAATAAAATTATAGCAGATTGATAAACTGGTTTAGGAAGTAAGTGCAGAATTCAGAAAAAGGCCAAGTGACTTCCCTGGAAAAATTAGCCGTGTTGAGCAGAACACTCTTAAGAATAATCTTCCCTTCAATCTTAGCCAAGTTTAGGAGCTCATTTTGCCTATACTCGAGGAGGGAGAGTCAAGAGAGGTGGACACTGCACCAACAGATCAAAACATAGCTACATTTATTCAATGTAAATGCACCATTCTGGGCTGCAATGCCATTCACTGCCCTGAAGGAAAAAATCAGGATAAACTGAGGTTTGTCAACTGGAAGACAAGATGGCTTTACTCAAAAATGAGAGGGCAGGATGTTTATTGGGATGAAACATAGGAAAAATACAACATGCTTGGACTTCAAATAGCACAGATTTTATCAAGTTAAATGGATCCCCAGAGAAAACAAAAGTTATTTCCATCAAAAATGTAGAAGGGCCAGGCAGATAATAAAAGCTACACTAATAAAAACTCCTGTACTGGGCATACAAGGAGGGTTCAATCAGCACACTAACATATAAATGAACAAAACTGACATATCTAAACCACAGTGCATGAATGCAGACACATGATTTACAGATCCTATCATTATTTTAATGTACTCAACATGAGAGTATGGATTTGGATATGACCTTGTGCTGATACAAACTTTTTTACCAATCAAACCAGCCTTTATTACATTTGCAAACAATATGAGCAGATTCTATGCTAAACCACACTGACAATTATTCACCTTTTAGCATTAATCTACGTGCTAATTTTAATACGACTTTAAGGAATATCTTCAAAAATTTTAAACCCATTTAGTAATAACAATATCTGAAAACTAGATGTCAACAAACAAAGGAAATCAGTTAAAGAAAAATAAATGAATATGAGTTCAACAACACCAAAAGAAAACAAAAGAGGAATTGGGCTAAAATTCAATGCAGTTTAATAATACAGTATTATAACTTAATGAATAGAATGTTTAGTAAAAAATAGACTTTGTTCAGTCTGTAATATACAGAACACATTCTCTATCTAACAATTTATATACAACATATAATTTTACTGGTGTAGTTATGTTTAAGTTTAATAGTTTCAAACATTATGATTCTAATATGTAGCAAAAAATTTATTAAAATAAGAATTGATTGCCAGAAGATATTCGGAAAATATTTTCATTTCTAGTTAGAAGTTTATCTTTAAGGGATAAGATTTAAATACGAATCATCCTCATTGCCATGCACTTGACCAAGACGTCTAGCCTGGTCATCCAGGCCAACAATGACCATATGGACTCCCCTTTTAAGAGGCATAGCCCAGTATCGGGTGTTGCAGGCTAGCAAAGATCTCAATAACTCTCCATTACTAAGGGGCGAACCTGTTCTTCTGGTTCAATTTGCTTTTTTTCTAAGACATAACATTTAAGTTTTGATAAATTTTGGTAACAGTAGGAATAGAAACCTTGAGTGAAAGGCAAATTAACTGTAGTTTGCAGTGACCCACAGGAGCAACAGCTTCCAGGCTGAGGGGGCATATGTGGGATACAGGGTACTCAAACCATACCCAGCCCCCTTACCAAGCGCCCCGGTATGGGTCATCCCTGCAACTTGCATAGGCAAAAGGTGGAGGAGCCCCTATCCAACCAGGCATGCTTAAACAACCCACAATGAGAAGGATTCATAAGAACCAGGGGTGAAGAGCACTGTGCCATCCCACCTGGCTGACAGCACAAGGGAGATAAGAGAATGGGAAACCTACCAGAACCCAAAGGCTTAAGCCTTTGAGCTCCCATCCAGGCTTGGACATCGTGAGATCAATAGGATGCTGGGCTCTTTTGCCTTCACAGCTATCTCATGAGTTTCCTAAATATCATTTGGCCAATCAGGCACATTAACACTACTGTCACTAAACCAGCCAAGTCCTACTGGAAATATCAGCATAACCATAATGCTTTCCTGTGCAAGGAAGTCTGTGCACTAAAAAAATATTAGAACAACACCAGTAAATTACATACAAACCAAAATTATCAGTGACTTCTGGAGTTCAAGCAACATGGAATCTCTCCTTTTTTCATCAAAGCTCTGATACAGTTCCTTATTTTTCAAGTAAATTGAAATATTTACTTTCACCTGAGTAGAGGCATTCGGACTATTGAGCAACAATGTAATTTTTCTATCCTTAGCCAAGGTAATTAGGACATTTCTAGACTTGGCTCAGTTCTCAGGACTGTCATTACATAGGGAATGCTACAATATTAGCTCATGTATAGCCTACAGAGTCAGACAGGAACTATTTTCACATACTCCTATTAGTCTTATTCTGCCTGTTTTCCTTCTGTTCTCATCTTTCGGGATTTGGTCTCAAGGGCCGTAGTCTCAGCAGATACAACTAGATTTCTCCCTTCCTAGACACCACCTCCTTATGTAGGTGACATCTTTCAGAATGTCCTATGCAGTCCACCAGGTCTCTTTCTCGTGGATCTTACCTGGAACACCTCATGAGGAAGTTGTCTAAAGGACATTTGAAACACATGCCTGAGTCGCCTTAGTTGACTTCTATTGATGTGGAGGAGCATTGGCTCTATTCTGATCCTAAGGGAGTGCTCTGCCACCCAATGTAGGAAGCACAGTTTAATAGCTTGTATCTGATTTGAAATACAAGCTTTTAGATGTTTAAGTTAATTAGCTGAATAGGATTTGGTACCCTCCGCCAGTGCTGAGATTTTCACAGTATTCGAGTTTTTTGTGACACAAAATTTTTTATTATTATTCTTTTTGAGTCATATTCATCCAAATTTGAAAAAAAAGAATTGAAATATTCAACTCTCTATGCTGTGTATCTATTAATATAAAAATTTTAATTTTAGATATTGGCAAAATATATTGATTGTTAAAGCTGTACTTGTAATAAACTAAATCTTAACTATGGAAATACAAAAAGTAAACTTAAAAAAATATACAGTAAAGATCTATTTGTTTATAAATGTTTGTATTTTATTGTTATAAGAAACAATTTTTTTATATTTTATATTTTACTGCAAATGCAAAGCAGAAAGTGGAAGGAAAATGGTATATGAAAAGTGTAGAGTTAATACTTTGTAGAGCAATTAAACCAGCAAGTCTTCTGAGAAATTGTTTTCATTATCTTGTGCCTCTAAAGACAGAAATGTTCACCCTGTCTTCATTGGAAATTTGCTCAAGCTTTGTCCAATTGGATAGAGAGAATGTATGAACACAGACCTTTAAATCTGTTTTTCATTGTATATATTGGTTCCGGACTTTAACTAGGCCTTTATCACATATGGATATGCATTGTTCTAATCTATTGTAGTTCAGTCAAACAGTTGCTCTTTAAACAAAACAAAAGGGTTATAGAATCTGAAAATGTTAGCACTCCATCCACCAAGGCACCCTTATGTGAAGCTGTTTCTCCTCCTCGTCTGGAGAGTTTGTTTTTCTTCAAACAATCCCAACACCCACATGTCTGCCTCTGATAGACTAAATTGACCTTTAGCTCCCCTATGTGTTCCACTAAACTCACAGCTTTAAAGTTTCCATCTTTAATTGATTCTGGTTTAGTTCTCAGAACATACAATGTAACCGCATATCTCAGAGTGTGTGGCATCCTTTTGTAGTCCATCTGGGCTGCTGGTGGGGGGTGCCGTCGACATTACTGTTTTCTTTTGCCTATCCAAACAAAATAAAATCTCTGTGAAGGGAATACATGCAAATGTTGGGATGATAAACACAGCAGCAGGATGCAGGGACACATGCAGCAGACAGGTCAGTGTGGGTCTGTGACGGGACAGAGAGAGCGGGAAAAGGGGGGGGCAGGATTAGGACAGCTTCAGGGGGAGTAAACAAAACATAAGGAGGAAGAAGGATTGGATGGGGGAAACAGAAAATTCTGCTTTGCTGGTAAGGATCTGGAATGAGTTTTTTTTTTTTCCTTTTCCCCCCACACAGACTTGTTGAAAAAAGAGACCCACACAAACACACATTCTCAGTTCACATGAATGTCTACAGCTGGTTCTTATTTTGCAGCGTCAAAGAAAAGCAACATCCTGTCTTTGATTGAGAGCAACGATAGAAGTCTGCCACAGTGGTCATGGTGCTTTCAGTCGGATCATGGGCTCACATTTGTAATTGTCTATAAAGTTTTTTTTTTTTTGTTTTTTTTTTATCTATATGTTTTTTATTTCTGTGGAACCTTGCAATTTGGCATGATTACTGTAGATAAATAAATCCATCCACTTGTTTGGTTGAAGTAAACTCTCAGCTAAAACGATAAACAGACTTCAGATAGTATACAAAACTTAAAACAAGTTTAGTCTGAGTCTGGCTAGACAAGAGCAGCTGTGTTTAATGTTGTTGACTCAGAACAGGTCAAACAGGGGAGCAATTAAGCAACCTATTAAACATGTTCTGTTAATATTAAAAAGTTCCTACTCTACATCAGCTTTAAAGTACTTGTGAGATTCCTTTAATATTATAAAGTCAAATACATGTATGGAAAACTAACACTGATAAAATACAGTTGAACATAAATATCACGCCTCTGAAATGTGGAACTGTTGAGAAATATGGTAAAAATCCAAAGCACTTCCAGGCTACTATATTGCAATTTTCTTGTGCTTTTATGACATGAAAAGAGAACGTCAGCACACAACCTGCGTGCTTCTACAGCGGCTGACAACACAGACAGCTGTGAAGAAGCAGATGTTTCCAAAGAAATATTTCAGTCACAATCAGGGAGCGACGAAGCAAACTCAGAAGAAAAATGTCAGCTGTCTTTAGATGGCAGAGCACAAGTTTAGGGAGCAGAACAGTACATTTTTGGAGCCCGTAGCAGAGCCACCACTACTACAGCAGTAAAAAAATAATAATACACACAGGTGAAGCTGAGCAGTGTGCAGGAAGAGCAGCAGACACAGATGAAAAAACTACCTTATTTGCAATTTATTTCAACCTGAGAATCTGTAACTTCACTATGCTTTATGCATATACATTTCAGACTTATGTTTTTGTATCAATTTAATAAAATATAAAACATTGGTTTTTTTATATAGTTATTATCGTTAAAGCTACAGTGTGTAATAATTACAGGGATATACAGTCAGAAATGTAATATATTATACATAACTATGTTATTTATCATCATCTACGAGCTCAGCCACTTAACCTTAATATTTGCGTTGCCTTAGAATTCGTTATTTATAATTACATAGGAGCGGGTCTCGCAGCCATGGAGGCAGACATCTTTGCGCTATGGCAGCGCAGAGCCAACAAAATAGCGATTGCGAGATCGCCCATTATGCTCGAAAGTAACTACGGCAAGTTGAGAGAGATGAACTGAGACGGTACTGAACAATAGATGGCAGTATTATGCCTGAGAATACTATCTGTAAAATTATCTATGTAAACAAACCTCATCACTTGAGAAGGTAGGTGATGCAGACGTCGTGGAAGACATTTTGTCCCGCAACGCTCGCCGTACTGTTGGGGGGGAGAAGCGGTGGGGGGAGATGTTCATGTTGCTGCGGTCTGCAGTCTGGACGTTAGATGTCGCTAAAAATTACACACTGTAGCTTTAAAGCATATCCCCATCCTAAATCATTTATATCTACATGCTATGCTCATACCATATAACAGCATGCATCAGGGAGAATTTATGTGATATGGTTTTGATATTTTTAGGTATAAAATAAGATCTCAGCAGGTGGTGCTTTGGAACCGAATTCTTATTTTCATCATAATTATTTAAGGTTTTTCATTACTAATTTTTTGGACAAGAATGTATTCTGACGTGTCGAGCCTTATGCTGTCTGACAACAGCCTTTTCTTTGGCAAGCTCTTCCCCTTAGATGTACTGAGAGAGATGGAAACAGTATCTACCTTTAAGTTGCTCCTTCTTCTCTAAAATATAAGACCCTCTGACATAACTTCTCCAGTAAATTGAAACATTTCTTTTTACTAGGCAGTTACGTGAAATATCATTAGAACACAACAGACTTCTCGATCAGACCGACCCAGCTGTCCATCTTTTTTACAGCTTCCAGGCAGTGCTTATCCTTTTTTACTCCTGGAGCAAACTGATGTGGTGTTGCAGTATTCAGGCAACCAAGCAGCAATGCGCTGTTTTGGTGTTTTGATATTCGTACAAAGAATAATCCCTTTCATTGTCACTTCTGGTCAACTTTGGACCATCAAATTTAAAAGAAAAATTATTTGGGCACAAATGGCTTTTGTGACGCCTTTAATCACAATGGAAGTTGAAAGTTCATTTTTTTTCTTTTGATGGAAAAGTATGTCAGATGCAATTTTAAGGTCCCCGCTATTTAGTGGTATTTGGGGTTTTTGATATATTTTATCCCTGAAGAAATCATATTGAAAGATTTAGTATCACCTCACACAAGGTTTTTCTTCCAGTGTGTCTTTTTATGTCAATGCTAAACCTCCATAGTACATCAAACCGCAGTCTTTATTACAATACCAATGTGCAAAATATCACATTTGTAAAGGGCTGTTTGTTTATACCTGATAGGAATGTGTTTATCAAACGTTATGCATTCACTCTGACTGCTATTACAGTACTATGGTGACCTTTTAGATAGGCTATGTTTGCTCTTGATGCCTTAGGGCCATGAAGTTGATGTCATTTTCTTAGTAGCTGAGGCGATAGAGCTCACAAATAGTTTTGGGGAAATAGTGATGATGAAAGAGAAAAGTTGAGCAAAGAAACCTTTAGAGTGGAATAGAATACAATAGAATACCCATTTATTGTCCCAAAATGGGTCAATTATGGTATTTAGAATGATTGTAGAAAAAATTGTCACACAAATGTGGACACATGTATAAGAATAACGTAATAGTGAAGAGTTAAAAAATAAACAATAAAATACTGTACTGTAAAGTGTTATAACAATATAAAAAAAACTATGCACCTGGAGAATAAATATCCAATATACAGCTGTGGACATTTTTACAGTAATGGATATTTGAAAATACCAGCAACATATGAGATGTGCAAAATGACAGCAGCATGTTATTTAACTGACTAAGGTAGAAACTGCTAAATCAGCATGAATGTAACGATTTATTGAGGTTGTTGGAAACAGTGGTGGTTGTAGAGCTGTTGGAAATATAAATTAACATTAGCATCATATTATTAAGCAAAAGCATCGCAGCCGCATCTTTCTAGATGAGGTGCTACTGTTATCAATATTATTTTCATGAAATTCAAATAACTCTTCTATTTAGCTTTTTTTAACTTTTATATTTTTATTGTTACACTGTCACCAGTATAGAGCAACAAAATTAACTCTCTGCAATTAACCTATCCCCGTGGGGAGCAGTGGGCTGCCATTGTGCAGCACATGGGGACAAGTGTGGGGTTAAGGGTCTTGCTCAGGGACCCAGAGTGTAAGTCTGTGGGAGTAGGGCCTGAACTCAGAACCTCTGAATTCCAAGCACAATTCCCTAACCACTCTCCTCAAAAGGGGTGTATATTAGCCAGCAACTTAATATGTTTATCAAAGTTGATTGTTTTATGATTTAAAGACTTCCTACCGAAGGCAGGCATTGTGTAAACTCAATAAAATACGACTAAAATCTAACAGTCTCTCTTGTAGTAAAATAGCATTGCAGTCCATTGGTTAGGGAAACGAGTTTATGTTTTTCTCTGCTCAGAGTATAAGCCCATAAGTATATAGTATAAGAGCATAAGTATAACAATAATATTACTTATTATCATTACTATTATTATTGCAGAGGGCTTTATAGTACATTCAGATGGGACATGGTGTCTGCGGAGAGTGCCGTGGATTCACATAGAATTCCTATGCAAACCATGCAGGGAAGGGAAGCAGCCAGCGGTGAATCCCACGCGGTAAGGGCGTATTTTGCTCTGCTCTCACATCATGCCACTAAATATAAATGTTGTCAAACAGCAGAACCGCATGGAGTGATAGTCGTAGAATAATTGTTCATCATCCTCCCTTACCTCCAGCACAGACCCAGGTTTTTTTTCCCAGATCAGTAGGGGTGTCAGCTTCATGCATCTGAAGCTCCTCCAATTTGATGATACATTCCAGGATGTAAACACTGTGCATCTGAATTAGAGAGCGGTAAACTCCCCATGGGGGAGATGACCGAGGACACGGTATCCGGTCTGAACGCACCATTACACAGCACTTTTGAAGCTGTAAAATACGTCTTATTGCTGCTGTCTGATACACGTTTTCTAGAGAAGTGACCCTATTCAGCACACAAGCTAGCTGTGTTGGAATGGCAACATTTATAATTGTTGTAGTGGAGGCATGCTATTGTTAAGTGGTTTTAGTAGTTGTGGTCTCAATATTGGGCTGTCAGATTTATGGTATGTCAGAATAAGACTTGGACCCCAAAGCTTCCCTATCCCACCTCAAATGTTTAATCTTACACCTACACCATGGACCCTCTTTCTTCTATATATCTGTGTTCTCAACCAAATCATTTACAACTGACAGCAATGTAAGGGCCATGTTCTTTGATTTCTCCAGTGCATCTAACATGATTCAGTCTGATTTAGTTTGTCAAAAGCTGCAGAAAACTCAAGTGAAGGTCTCAATAATCACCTACATCAAAGATTACCTTAAAGTAATCAGATTGTCAAGTTTCTAGACAGTTAGTAAGCAGGACAAGAGCACCACAGAGGACAGTACCATAAACCTCTGACTTCATCTACAAGACACAGCTTGGTCATATGCAGAAATGGATGACTCTGCAGTAATTCAATGTGTAATATAGGACAAAAGGCTGAGTACAGGGATCTAGTGAACTGCTTTGTGGCATGGTATGGAACCGATTATGTCTGATCGTGAATGTCAACAAAACAATGGAAATTATTGTAGATTTAAGAAAAAAATCACATGCTATTAGCAATCATCATAAGAGAAGAAGTGAAGGTGAAGAGAAATACCTCAGTGTGCACTTGAACAACATAATGGACCTTAGAAGCAACTCTGAGGTCAATCAAAATGCTTAATGTCTTAAGTCTGTTGTGAAGAGAGTAATCTATTTTGCCATCATCTGCTGGACTAACATATTAAAGCAAATGACTTAAAGAAGCTCAACAAGATGATCAAGAAGGTTGTCGCTGTGCTGGGAACTCATGTAAAATCTAGACTTAAATTCACAAATAAGAATTCTTCATAAAGTGGAACCTTATGGACAACGGTGAGCATCCAGAAGAAACAACTCTAGTGTGATCAGTCAACGGCTTCATAAGATTCAGTGTGAGACAGACTAGGAGATCGTTCCTGCTTACAGCTATAAGCATATACAACAACTTATTGAAAATAAAAACCAAAACATAAGTTACTAAAACAGTGAATCTCCCTTTGGGATCAATGAAGTATCATAGTTTTATACAGTACAGGTACACTTACTGATGGCTAAATTTAAAATAGGGTGATCACAAGCATGAACCATGAATCATCAACCACAGAAACATGCTTATATCCTTTACAATTAGTATGTTTGTGGCATGCAGGAGATGCAGCACATATTTCATCTTCTGTGTCTCTTTTTTTTGCCTCAGCAGAGATGATTTCACCTCATGCGGGGAATAAATGAAAGCTAAATGATCTTAAGGCTTCAAGTTGAAAGATACCATTAAAGCTTTCTGGAAAGACAACACAGGAGTGTGCCAAGTTCTCACTTGGCAGAGTAAAGCAACAGATGTCATTACGGCTGCACCAGTGGACGGCATCCCCACATCAGTGTGCTGAGCGAGTGCGGCTTAGTATCTAATGATGTAGATGAAAACACCCAGGAGTGCTCCAAAGGAGCCTGTTAAGAGAGTTTTTGCAAGTTATCCCTCTGCCTGGGCTCAATATGATTTCTGTTTGTATCTGCCCAGTTAATCCTCTTATTTCTGAGTTGTTTTTTTTCATATTCTGGATGTTTTACTTTTTAAGTCTCCCCTGACACGAAGAATTTATTATTCCAGTTTTCTATACCAAGAAAAAACTTGGAGCAACCTGCCGCCAAAAGCATTGATTTTTTAAAATTTTTTATTAAACATTTTAACCTTTATTCAAAATTGAAAAAGAAGGCAACAAAAAACAACCATTTAATTTAAAGTTAGTCTAACAGTAACGAAAGAGATAACAATGTTTAACAGTGCCTCCTCCTGTGTGTTATTCTTTTACAGTTTTAAATATGTATGCTCCTAAAAACAGCAAATACCACCACTGTTAGTGGATCTATTTTTTATTAATCTGACAAACTTTGGCATATAAAAGTACAAAATTTAAATTTAAGTAGATCACAGTTGCTGTGACTGCTGTTATAAAAATACAAATTTGGCTCTATATCTGTGTGTGGACTTGGCTCACTTATTAATCAAATGTTCTTCAGACTGGTCCTCTCTATTAAATCAACTCACCTTTGATGAGAAACTTTTATTTCCTTTCTTTTCTCTTATTACCTGGCTTTATTTATGGTCTTTATATTGAAACAGTATTAGCAATGTATTGATACAAACTTTTCACTTCTTATAATATGCCAATAATACAGGTTTGAGTATTGACCATTACCAATATTGACCCGACGCATCAGCATACATCATACCTGCTTTTATTACTCATTTTGTATCATGGAATGAAGCAAGGGTTTGATTAAGTAATAACACTTAGGAGTAGATATGAAAACAACTGATCCATTTATTAACAACAGTTAATATTGTAGTAATCTGATATATTCAGATTACTATTACTACTTTTTTTTTTTGCTGATATTAGACTGATTTTAAATAACGATTATGGATTGGGATATTTCTAAACACTATACTGCAGAAATAAGGTCTTGAACTTTCATAAATTATGTAACATCCTGTATGCACACACAATAACTTATATCTAATAAAGCATGTTTTAATGCATGTCTTTTTTGTTTTGTTTTGTTAATTTGGCCTTAGACTGTCATAGTTATGATTAACATAACCTTGCAAAATAAACACAAATCTACCAAATTAAAGGGAGATAATTCCATTCAAAAATCCTTTATCAAGCAAACGGATATTAAATGCTCTGCTAACTCATAGGTTTTTATTTTTTATGGAGTTGTCGTAGATGTTGATAGCTGTAGACAGGAAGTAAGGCTCTGACCGAAAACACTTTGTTGTTGTTTAAAAATCTTCTGAATAAGATGCCTACTGTTGTCCATTATCTACTGCAACATATTCTCATTATCAGTTCGCATGAAATCGTACAAAAAGTTATGCACAGTATTTCGTGGGTTTTGGACATTTTTCCTCCAAAAAACATATCAGTGCGCATGCGCAGCCAGCCAGACAAAAGAAGCAGATCAGCGGACGGACGTAAAACTGGGACGGACGAGCTTTCCACAGTGCAATAATTACTTCATGATGTCTCTCACTAGGTTGCTTGCTGTTTTGTATGTTAGGGTAAATTGTATGTTAAATTGTATGTTATTGAATAATGCGTAAGATGCGCATGCGCACTGATATCTTGTCTTGAGGCAAGACGCAAAAATACGACGAAATACGACAAAAAAAACGTCAAAAACCTACGAAATACTGTGCATCACTTTTCGTACCATTTTATACGAACTGATAATGAGAATACACTGATTATCTTCTACTTTATTAAGAATTAATCTTTGTGAAATCATCCCCAAGTTTTAGAGGAGTTCTTAAAACAGAGCATTCCTTAAACACATTTTTCTTGTTTCATTAAAAAAAATGTTTCTATTAGTATTAGTAGTTTTATTTTTATTTTGTTTTTCCACAGGCAAAGCTTTTGAGATAACATACATCCGGTTAAAGTTCTACACCAGTCGGCCAGAGAGCTTCGCCATTTACAAACGCACAGAGAAGGATGGGCCTTGGTTACCTTATCAGTATTACAGTGCTTCATGTGAGAAGACATACAGAAGGTTCACCAAAGGCTACATTCGCCCTGGAGATGATGAAAGGACTGCGTTATGTACAGATGAGTTCAGTGATATTTCCCCTCTCACTGGAGGAAATGTGGCTTTTTCTACCCTGGAAGGCCGGCCCAGTGCCTACAACTTTGACCAAAGCCTGGCACTCCAGGTAAGCAGACATTTTGCCAGATGTTTAAAAAAGAAGCAACTAATGTTTATTTACAGTACATGCAAAGTAATAACATTTTTCATCACTGTGTTATTTTAAATCAGAGTAATGTTTTCCAGTTTCAGGTCATACAGGATTACCTAAGTTGTTTTTATTTTATTTTATTAGCTTAACATAATGAGAGAGACAAACTAAAACTGTGACTTTTTTGAAAATTATTTTTTATATTCATTTCTTTGATAATTAGTAGAACCATTTTACAAAATAAAGACATAAATAGTGTGACTGTATCAGCATTGCACACCTTTTAATGTAGTCCCACACATTTCTGTTGGCACTAAAATGAAGATGGCCCCATCCAAACCCTTCATTGTACCTTTAATCCTCTTTATAACCAACTCAGCACCTAACAGAGATGTTTTTCTTTATCTAATAAAAATAAAAACACACAACATGATGCTTCCACCTCAAAGCTTAAAAGGTTGAATCGTGATTCCAGGTTTTAAGACTTCCCTTATTTTATCCAAACATAACACTTACTATACTATACTATACTATACTTACTATTTAATCATGTTGTTACAGAACTTGTTTTAATTCTTCACCAGCTTCAGTCAGCATTTAGTTTTTACTCTGAATTTGCAACAGCAAGTCTTTGCTGGTACATATAAGTTTCTGGAAAGGATTGCATGTACAACAGTATGATTACTGGACATTTAAGTTATGTTTATACTTCCATGACTGTTTAAATTTATTTATCAGTTAGCAGTCTTAGATATCTGGAACCTAAGGTAAAGGTTGAACTAGGCTTAATGCCAGAACACACCGAATCCAATTTTGCCACCGATCTGACTGAAAATCCTATCAAACAAGTTTGTGGCATTTAGCGCTCATTGAATGTCAGTGGGTATGGTCTCACCTGACACCTGACAACTTTTCCATCTGAGGTTGACCCCAGTTCCATTTTGCTCAGACTACGCAGCAATTTATTGGCAATTTCATGGGTCTGACAGGAAGAGAGACATGGTTACAAAGTAAAACACATCCGCTTTGGAAGTAAATTCAATATAAAGCCTGTTAATCGCACGGGGAAATAGTCAATTTAGCAGTTGCTCATTGCATATATACAGTAAGCGGGACAGACTGGTGTGAAAATTATGAATGAAAAAAGTCATTATTAAATACGTAATTTACCTATGATAGGAATTCAGGAGGAAAGAAAACAGATAAAGTAGTGATCTCTTTAAGTGATCCGCTATAAGACAATTTCCTTGTATGAGCTGGCTGAATTGTCTCTGTTGAGAGACAGAGCAGGAAATCATGGCGTATCTCTCAACTCTATAAAAAAAAGAAAGAAAAACTTGAAAAAAATTCCCAGATCTCCCACTGAGAATCACCTCTCACTGCCTCACTCAGCATATAAACCGTTCCCACGGCATTTATTGCTGTGTTTTTCTTTCTTTAGATGTAGATCTTATTATGTTTTTAATATACTCATATGAACATTCTCTGTTCTGATTTGAGACGCTGCTGAGACTTGTAGGGCCTTTCTTTCTAGCTGCACCAATGTTTTTTTTTTTTTGCATAACGTTTCATAATCTGTCCAAGACAAAAGAATTGTTTTAACTTGTGTATAGCACAAAAAAATCTGCGCAGATATTCCCACCTTATCTATAGTCGGAGCTTCGTTAAGCAGTCAGTGTGACATGAAAAAAAATCCGATGTGAGATTGAAAAGTCGACGCAGCCGGTTTGTTCAGACTTTTAGAAGATCTGTTGTTCACTTCCTGTTCTCGTGACTGGTTTCTGTCGATTTTCTCATAATGTCACACAAGGAAGCAAAACATTTGATGCATATACCTTTGCTGATATTTAGCTAAATATATATATATATTTTTTTTTTTGTTATTTTTTCTGACTTGAAAGAGAAAAGGCTGATTTTCATTTAATTTCAAAGACAGTAAAGATAGAGATTGTGAAAAAAAATAATAAAAATGTCTTCATTTACAGTTAATGGAAATGTCTGGTTAGAGCTTTATGATTTACAAAAGATAGGCCAGATATGAACTTTAAAACTGGCAATAAACAAAATCAAGATCAGTAATGTGCTTAACCAGACCGAATTTAAAATGAACTCAATATGCTTTTTTTCAATAAAAGATGAATATAAGAAATGTGGTGAACAAGATTTTATTCTTAATACCAATTTAAGTGATTTTAAGAAAAGATGTTTACCTTTTATTTAATACATCACCGAAATAAATGTATTTGCTAATAAAACAATAAGTATACCTCTGCTCCAGTCAGGCTGGTGTGCTTAGCGCACAGTGACAGAGTGGACCTGTTAGTGAGGGCCGCAGGGAGATAGTGGGCTGCAGAGATTTGAAAAACTTTTCCCATAAAGCCTGCCCAATGAAAAGAAATCATGAGTATATATATATATTTATAAGATTATATTTTTCATTAAAATGTCAGCCCAGCCATTGAAAATGGGCCAATCTGTCAAGAACCTTCAAGTAACTTTTTTTTTGCTGTGTAGCCCAAAGCACATTTTCACCTATTCAACTATTACTGTGCTAGTGCTTTGTTTTCAGATGCGTTATTGTTCAAGAATATTAATTACCCTAATTTATAAAACAAATAAAACTTAGATTTGCAACTGCTTTAGTTCAATGTAAATTCAGTACTTATATGTTTTTACTTTTGTACTCCATATCAATATTTTATTGCTCCAAATTATTGCTATATATACACCGGTATGCCATAGTAATTTTGACAGACAATGCATTTTACATCTATAATGTATAATATCATCTATAATTATGCATAATTCTACTACTTACAAAACTAAAAAAAAATCAATACTAAATTGAACTGTGACTCAAAGAATCAAAATCAATTAGAATTGTAAAGTTCCCAACACCAAACCCTACTTCTAAATATGTTGAATTTTGAAGCTCTCTAAATTTCATTCTATCAGATAAATATTATTGACTTGCAGACATAGTCAATACATTGCCCTTGATTCCAAAGGAAACATAATCTCCACGTGTAATATTATAAAGCATTCCTTCAAAGGTTGATTTTGCAGTTCTAATGCCTCATTTACACACACTTACCCAGACAAACATCCTAAAGCCATGCTTGTATATGCATAGCTTTAAGTCTTTTCCAAGGAGTCGGAGTGAAGATAATGTTATGTTTAGCTCTGATTAACATTGATGAAGCCTTGAGAGTGTTGTGCTGAATTAATGGCCGCCTCTTGAGGTTGAGTCTGAAAGGGGTGGGCACAGTAAAGCATGGCTAAAAGTGACTAAATAAAGCACTTACTGAAGTCACTCCCTTTTCTTTGAAATCATTTCTGAGTTGGCATGCATTTATCCGTTCATGCCTGTTAAGTATTTCTCCACTTTGATTGAAGAAGTCTCCTGAGTAAGAGATGTGCTTTGATGTTCAGAGTGTATATTTGTGACTATATTTACGCAATACTTAAAGAATTATTATTAATAAGAATTATACAGAGTTATGAGCATGTCTTAGCTTTGCTAGAACACAGAATATGCTGAAAATTTAACAGAAGCCAAGTAAGTTACAGCGGGTAAATATGTGGTTACTAACAGTGTATAGAGAAAAAATGAATTAGTCATCATCCACAGCCAACAGATTCTTGGTCAGATGCTAAAATTCATATTCCACTGAGGCAGCTTTTGATGTTTCTTTAACATCTGCGTGAGTTAAAAAGGCTCTAGTTGAGCAAATAAAATGATGTGAAACCTGGGAGTTCATAATTTTGCTTTAAAGGTATGCTTTCAGAGGTGAAAAAAGGTTAAAAAAGAAGTGTAAAAAGTGTTGGAGGAGAAGGAGTTTGTTTTTTAAGTTGTGAGCTTAGCTTTGGTAAACGACACAAATAAATGTGGAATCTAGTTGTATCATGTTTGCTCAACTCCACCAATATACACAGTTTAAATAAGGCTGCTTTCTGTCTATATACTTGTAGTATAGTCATGGGAAAATGGGTGACGGTATTATATTTGGCCTACACTAATGAATCACTTACACTATTTCAGGAAATCCGGTAAAAGTACAAATCAACACATATATTGAGCTATCTTCTATTTTTTTTTTCTTTTTTTTGATATTCTAGTCTACCCATATTTTGTGGTGGGGCTGGCGCCTATCTCCAGCTGTCTATGGGCAAATTGAAAGACAGGGTGCACCCTGGACTGGTCAACTGTCTGTTGCAGGGCCACACAGAGACATATAACCACACACAGACAATATAGAGACACCAATTAGCCCAACAGCCATGTTTTTAAACTGTGGGAGGGAGGTGGGGTAGCTGGCCGAGATGCAACGCATGCATCAGGAAAATATGCAAACTTAATGCAGAACTTGGCAAGGAATCGATCCCAGCACCTTTCTTCTTCCTTCATTCATTAGACTTAGACTTAGACAGATTTTATTTGTCATTTTGTTTACACAAGTGTAAAACAAATAGAAATTTGGTTTGGAAACAGCTCACTGGACAATTTCATCTTTTAAAAGTGCAGCCATTAACAATAGTCATCCTGATTCCTACTTTACCTATGAATCTATACTACTCCAGGGTTCATTAGGTGAGCAAATACATTAATAGATGTACATATAAGCGTACATATACATATATTAAACATACAATTATTTAAGATTACTTCCTGTAGGCCACAAAACCACATCCATTGCTAAAATATATATACATCAATGTACAGTGGATAAAAGAGCCTACAGATCTTCATCACCATTTTTTTTCAACTCATAGGTTTTAAAATGTCTTTTGAGCCATGTTTAATTGTTGTGTCTGAGTTCTGGTGGCTGTATGCATGCATCATGGTCACAGTCAATGCTTTTATCCACAAGTGTGTCTTTAAATATTTTCTGTCAAATATCACTCAAACTTTTGAAATTGCTCGCTAATACCGAATTGTATGAGGTTGAACTGATTGGTCCTGCACTTTTGTTTGTTTGGTGTAAAGATGGTTACTATAATTAGCAGGTTATATGCATTGAACATAACAATTCATTTGTTTAATTATTCATATTAAAATGTCAGATAAAACAAAATTATATCTCTGCTGTCTAGACGAGATGATAGATTAGTGTTATGTGTGAAGATGAAATAGATCAAACTGGTAGGTTTGATTCATTAGGTAGGTCTGAAAATTGATCCCAGATAGAACTGATCACATTTGAAATTATGAGATGTTGCAAGAGAGGCTGCATATTTCTGGTTGTTGAGTATAACCCTGCTGTTTTATAGATCTACTGCTGCTGCACTTGTTTTTGTTTGTCCAAACATGCTGCAGTTGTTGCAACCCTTGTATTGCTATTTGTGCTGAGCCATGTGAAGTTCATCCAACAAAAAGAAAGAAAAGTGAAAATCCACCTCTGAAAAATGTCAAGAATAAACTTTTGAAAAAAACAATGACTCTGGCAGACATAGTATAATATATTAGAGAAGAAATGAATAAAGCATGACTAAGCTTTGCTGCATCTTTTCCATCTAGTTGTTACAAGAGTATAAAACCCTGTATGACTCATAGAATTTGAAATGTGTTAGCTGAAGGTTCAAAACCGAGCAATTGTTCGATCCAATGTTTTGCCTTAAATCCAAAAGGGCTTTTGAGGTTGTTGTTTTTTTTTTTTTTCAAATCCACAGCAATCAATTAGTGGTTTTGTCACAAGAAGGTTGTGTTAAAAAAAATTCTTGATTTGAATTATATAATTTTAACAGATGGGTTTTGCTTAGGGTGTGTACTTTTACACATTGCCCATGATGTAAAAAATAAAAACATTAAAATATACTTGCTAATACTGATCTCAAAGAGAAGCATAAATATAGTTGTTTCACTGTCAGGATTGTTTTACCAGAATTTCATGCAGGTTATGTGAGCAACACCAGGTCCCCACTGCCCATTTTGTTTCTCTTAAAGTTTTTTATTATTATTATTATTATTGCTAATTTTCTAAATAGCAACTAAGCTCAATGGGAGCACATGTTTCACAGAGTTTGCTTAATTTCAGAAGAAGCATTTGCTGGAATTGATCAGCTGCTCACTGCGACCTCTTGCATGTGCAAAACTTCCATCAGAGCATTGATTATAACGGCTTGTTCTTCTGTCTGACCTTTCCTCAAAGTCTTAGTGTGAAAAAATGTCTGACTATACCTGCACCTCTGAAAAGAAAGCTGTCCTCCTCCACATCATTAAATAGGAAGAGGAAGTAAGTGTATGTGTGGGATATGAAGTGTAACCTTGCATAGCAGAACCTGTATCAACCTCCTTGAAGGACGAAAAGCTTAAAAGAGAAGAAAAAACTAAGGACTGTCTTTACTATACGGGTGTTGTAGCTCAGCCCTTCCCAATTCACATTATATTAGTGTGATGTGATGACATTTTTCTAACCCTTATAGTTTTCTTTTCTCTTTACCAGTTCTTCGCCTTTTAAAGTTTTAGGGTTTAAACAAAAATCTCATAATGGATAAAAATAACAGTTCATGCAAAAAATGATAAAAAATGTTTTCAAATGACTTTTTGTAAAGGAAAAAAAAAAGCTCTCCACACTTACTTGGCCCTGATTGAGAATGTAATTATCCTCCCTGTTGAGTCACGAATAACTTTGATTAACAACATTTATCAATGACTCAACCAGAATCAATGACTAATCCAGAACTCACAAAACAAAAGAAAGAAAGAAAACATCTGAAGTTTTAGGAGCCTTCATTTCACACAGTGAAGATCAGTATCTATGATTTAGTAAAAATTAATCGTAGCTATTTTAGGTCAAAGAAGCATGGCTATGAAAAAATAAATGACAATTAGAACCAAAATTAGTCAGGGTGGTGGTAAATTAAAATGGCTACTTCAGAACACGATGACTTGCTATAATAGATAGAACCAAATTATATCTGGCAAGAAGCTAAGGCAAACTTGAGTTATGCACTGAAACTATAATGTGACTAGCGTGCCCACATAAATGTTAATAAACAAGCTTTCTCTTAAATAGGATTTAAATGATGTAGCATGACCTTAACCAACACTTTCTTGCTGCCAAAACAGAAAACAAGCAGATATTACATTTTTGGGACAATTGCTTATTCACATTGGTTAACTGAACTATTGTATTTCATTCATCCAACACTCCTAAATTTGAATTAACCCTTATTATCACCGTCCAATTTCACTTACCGTAGGTACATAAAGGGATTGCAGAAAAAGACAAAGGATCTAAGCTGACTTCTCTGACTTCTGTTTTATTGCAAAACATTTTTACTGTAAGATGATGTCTTTTGAAAATACCATCCCTCTCATCAACCTTGGCACTTTGAATAGGCAGTGCTTCTCGCAACCTCCCACAGAGTAGAAAGA
The DNA here is from genome assembly GCA_030533445.1 of Cyprinodon diabolis. Taxonomy (NCBI): domain Eukaryota; kingdom Metazoa; phylum Chordata; class Actinopteri; order Cyprinodontiformes; family Cyprinodontidae; genus Cyprinodon; species Cyprinodon diabolis. Next base: position 16,266,015 of record CM060069.1, read on the forward strand.
AATATTTTTTTAACAGTGATCCCAATTTAAACTTGAAAAAGAGGAAGGGTAGACAGCAGGGATGAAGCCACTTCTGCTCTTGAACGCATGCTAAACTGCACAGAGCAGCAGGATTAGTAATGCATTTTCTCCTCATCTCTCTGATGTGAAGCTCCCATCTGTAGCAAGTGAAATTGGAATTAAAAACACTATTGGATTATTTTTAGTACCATTACGGGCTTGGTACATTGTGCGGCAGGCTGCAGTCAGTAGGATGACAAACAGCTGCATGAAAGAGGAAGGGCTGGGTCTGGCTCTAGAGATTTTATTCATTTGCTACTGCTGGGACACTAATAAAAAGAAAACTGAATGAAGAAAATAAATGTATTTGTGGCTTAAAAGGAGCTTCTTAATCCAACAGAAGAGTATTCTTCTCTCTCTGTCACATTATTTCATGCCTCTGTCATGATGGGTTTTAGTTGTTTAGCCCACATGCAGAACACAACGGAGGCTGGGTAAAAGGTTTAACAGAGTTTATTTAATGTGCAATAATACAAGTTAAGTTCAGGATCTTGAACTGGTCCGGGCTGGTTCACTGAAGTCTGCAGAGATGATAGTTTGATTAGAAAGGCAGGCAGATGAGCATGAGTCCTTAGATAATTCAGAATTCTACCTTGACTGAATCCGGGCTTCTCTTTGAGAGAGGAGGAACCGTTGGGTCCAAAGACTGTTTGTTCAGCAGAGTACACGAGCAGCTGCAGCGTCTAGCTTCTCACTTTGAATGGCAGACCTTGATTAGAGTTTCAGCTCTTCACTAAGAGCAGCAGGAGAAACCACATAGGAATCTTCAGGTTCGGCTCACCAGGGCAGATTGGCAGGTTAAGCTCATCCAGAGCTTCAGGCTAGAGACAGGTTTCCTGAGAGACAAAAACAGAAGAGAGTTTGAATCAGATCTCCCTCTAGAGACAACTAAGATTCTTATCAGTTTCGAAGGCTCAGGTCGCTAACCAAACTAAGGTCAACACTGCGGCGTCGAAGCAAGGTCTGGCAGCTGGTTATAAAGGGGAGGTCTCCTGATGAGTAGATGCGTCACAGGTGTGCTGGAAGACTCCAGCTCCAGGAGACCCACGGCGCACTCTGCTGGAGGAAGGTGGTACAGCTCCAGATCCCAACAGCCTCATCTCTCTTATTTTTTCCCTTACGTGTGTGTATGACTCTTATTCTTGAGCTTCTCCTGTTTTCCCTTAAAAGCATTTCTAAAAGTCTAACAAGAATAAATTGCAGCACCTGTTTTTAAGCAAAAACATAATTTGAAAATGAATCCCTTCAAATGATCCATTCACCATTGTGCATCCTATGCCTATCCTATATATACTGCATTTGCTACATTAGTGTTTTTTTGATACAGAAAATTAGGGGCATTAGCACATCAGAGTTGGAATTGGAGTTAGTTTAAAACAAACTTGTTTGTTTCCCCCTGTATAGTTTTGTTTATTTGTGGGTAGACGTGTACACAGCTACTTTTCTGGGGTGTAAACCCAAAAAACTGTCTAAACACAATTTGGGAAATTAATTACTTACTTTATCATGAATATGTGTAAATAAACAATATGTTTAATATCTCTTGTTCCATAAGATGCTCAGGAAAAGTAAAACGAAAAAGGCATCACTAACTACTATATTCACTAATGAGTATAAATGATCATCAAGCATAGAGCAAATGACCAGTAAACAAAACAACAAATTAAAGAGTCACAATCGATTCTGTCATATAACACAAGCAAAGTAGGAGCAGTAAGATTAAATGAGATCAGTAAAGCAAATAAAAATAAGTAAAGTGTGATTACTTGCATTACAGCATCTGTATTAGGTACATATTCATGTTTTTAAATATGTCTTATTAGAGTGGGAAATATGCCGTTATTGGCCTGTAATGTTTTGTAAAGCATGAATTGAGTTAAGCCAATTTTTGAACCAGAGAAAACATTGTAAACAACTTGATGGAGAAAACCGCCTTTAAGGTTTTGAAATCCTATTTTTTTCTACTAATGTTTAAAAATTATGTCCTTGATTTTCATCCATCCATCTCCTCCTGCTTAGTTTTGTCAGGGTTGCGGTGCCGCTGCCTATGTCCAGCAGTCCACGGGTGAGAGGAAGGGTAGGACATGTCGGCAGTCTGTAGCAGGGCAACACAGAGACACACAACTATGCACAAAAACATTCACACCTAAGGACAATTTTAGAGAAGCCAGTTAACCCAACAGTCATGTTTTTGGACAATGGAAGATGCCAGAGTCCCCAGAGAGAACCCACGCATGCACGGGGAGACAATGTGAACTCCATGCAGAAATCAAACCCAGAATCGTATTGTTGCAAGGCAAGAGTGCTACCCACTCAACCTATTCTCAGTATGAAATCGTACGAAAAGTTATGCACCGTAATTTCGTACGTTTTGGACGTTTTTTTCGTCGTATGCGCATGCGCATCTGACGCACCATTCACAAATCTAGAATATAAATTACAATTAGCCCTAACCCTGACCCTAACCCTAAGATATAAAACAGCAAGCAACGTAGTTAGAGACATGAATAATTGATGATTGCACTGTTTTTCCCAGTTTTTTTTTTCTGTCTGCCAGCACATGCGCACTGATGTGGTTTTTTGAGGAAAAACATCCAAAACGTACGAAATAGTGTGCATAACTTTTCGTACGATTTCATACGCACTGATAATGAGAATATGTTGACCCACTGAACCACTGTATAGCCACATGTTCTTTGAATCTGGAGAAAGAATTAAGTGGCACAGAAAAAATGTCACTTGAGTGTGAAGTTTCCAAATTTCAATAGTCAGATAAGCTTTTAGGAATTATTTCAGCTGCTATAGTGATGTTGAATTGTGTCCATTGGTTCCTTCCACATCCACCCGCTCCAATTCTTAGTTCACTATCAGAGCCAGAGGCACATTCCACACCGCTCTCATGTGCAACAAAAGAAATACTAAAAAAAAAAATTTCCATTGGACCACCCTGATTTTCTTCACTCCATCAAATTTACACCAAATTTACACGATCTCCGTTGGCAACCAGTTTTGGATTTAAAATAATGCATTGCACCAAAGGTGAGGGATTTCAATTTCTTAAAAAACTTAGGTTCACATTCTACAATACTCAAGTCTTACTCCTCTTGGCACCCCCCCTCTGCTGATGAAACGTTGACTTGCTTGGCTATATTGCTTTTCTATTTTACTAAATGCGCACTTGACTTCCATTGAAGTGGTCTTTTCATAGACAAAAACGCACTTAAGTTTACTAACGAATGGAGGAACAAAAAATTGTAAATCACAGAAATAAAATCAAATACTTTACACCAGCAGGGTTCCATCATTTATTCGGAAAGCCTTTGCATGCAACTGCAACAAGGCTGATATAATAGCATAGAAATTTATAAAGCCATGTAAGTGACTAGGGAAATTTAATCCATTTAACCCATGGCATATGTTACCCTGCAACCTCGGATGGCTGAGGGTAATGTGTGCGATGATCTTCCCTCAACGTGTGGTGCTGTGGTATGAGAAAGACGAAACACACATGTTGAGCTTCTTTACCTTCAACCGGAAGATTTATTCTTCTTGTGTGTTCCAAACACTTCATGTACAACATTCTTCAGTAGAGGACCATTAGCTTCATTACATAAGAAATGGCTGTAATATACCTTTAAACCAAACAATCAACTTTTAACATACTCCATTTAGCATTATGAACTATGTCAAATGACAAAATTTATTTACAAATGGCTTCTCTGTCTAACCATATGAACTTTGTAGTTAGTGCTTTAAATCCAATGTCCCTTTTTGTATTTTACTATCAAAGTAGAAATGTACATTAAATGGTTTTTTTAACTATTTTAATAGCTTTTACCATTTTTAATCAGCATAAATAAAATGTATTTTAACATTTAAGCATCTTAGCTTTTAACAATAGTATTTTACATCTCACATAAACTCCACTCTCAATATAAAACTGAAAAAGACACAATATTCCTTTAATGTGCTTCAGCCTTCAGCTTCACATATATTCTAAATATATGGCTTATCTGGTTTTTTGTAACAAACCCATAAAAAAGCATTAAATAAAATAAAGAAACCGAAATTATTTCCTTTGAGTGTGGACTCCTTCAAAAAGTGCAAAACACAGGTTCAGATGAACTCCAGTCTTTTCAGCTAGCTCTAGCATATGTGAAGTTAGCTAACATTGGCTCTAATTAGCATTCTGAACTAGTCCCGTTTTGTACACAAAAACCATCACAAATTGAACTACATGACTCATTAGTTGAGATTCAATTTAAGATCCTTTTCGACTCTTCAAGAGTACTAATATTGGTACATAAAACCATATTTATACTGACCTGTGGTATGAGAAAGACGAAACACACATGTTGAGCTTCTTTACCTTCAACCGGAAGATTTATTCTTCTTGTGTGTTCAGTCTTTTTCACACCGCCAACGCGTCAGCGCCCCCTAGCGGCCGCGGCCGGAACTACATGGACTAAATGAATAACACCATATAATCTAATAAAATGAGAAATCAAAGACACAAAACGACAAAAAATAATGTTGGGGTGCCTGTTTTCCAACTTCTTTGTTTTATCCACTAAAAACTGGCTTTTCACCCCTCTACACTCTCCCTCACTTAAAGAAATGTCTCCTGACATTAACAATTTCTTGGGTGAGTCTCATTGTATGGAAGGGTACTGCTGATACACATATGGATATGGAATATAGGGAAATGGCAGTAGACCAGATGTCATTGTGAAGGGTTGGTTAAACAGCAACGGACTAACACCTGCACTCCAGCAGCTATATGATGGCTGGCCAAGGGTCTCGTATGTTAGTCTTTCTGTTGGTCTCCCTCTTCTCTCTGATCTCCGTATATCACTTTCCACTCTGTTTTCATCCATCTCCATCTGATCCTGCTCTCTTTCACACATCTCAGATCTTTCTTCAGTTTCAGAAGCATCTCTTTTATTGACAGTTGCTTCTCTGTCAGAGGGACAGAACTCCTCAGCCGTTGCACGCAGATTATTTTGATTTTCTTGGTTCTGTCTCATCAAAAGTTCTTGTTCAGGATTTTGAGTTTGGTCTGTCTGTAGTTGTTGTGGGTTTACAAATCCATAACACGGGATTCTGCTCCGGAGGTCATGGTGGTATGTGAACTCTTCTTCTTCCTCATCCGAGTTATGAATTTCAGATTCATTCTCGCAGCTTTCAGTTCGCTGATTTTTCTGTTTTGTCTGTTTTCTCACAGGAAGTTCCTCTTCCAGAGGTAGGTCATTGACAGGCAGAAGCAGGTTTCTGTGAAGCACACGCATGGTTTTGTTCCCTCTCTCTGGCTGCACTTTATAGACAGGTCCATCCCCCACTCTTTCAATCACGCGGTACACTGTCTGCTCCCAGTATGAGCGGAGTTTACCTGGAATAAGCTATTCTCAAACTCACGTCCCTGATCATGATGTAGTTTCTCTGGGTACCCAAACCGAGGAATAAAATCTTGAAATATCTTTTCAGCTGCTGTCTTTCCGGATTTGTTTCTGGTTGGGTACGCTTGTGCAAATCGGGTGAAATGGTCAGCGACAACCAGGATATACTCGTATCCTCCTTTGCTTGGTTCCAGATGCAAATAATCAATAGAGACCAACTCAAATGGTGCGCTAGTTGTGATGGATCCCATTGGTGCTCTCTGTGGGACATTGGGATGTTTTTGTTTAATACATTGGCATTTCTTGGTCACATAATCCTCAATGTCTTGTTGCATGTTTGGCCAGTAAAAGCGTTCTCGAGCAAGATGAATCACCTTATCAGGCCCGACATGGCCCATGTCGTCATGCAAGCTCTTTAACACTAGTGGTTTGAGTTTGTCAGGGAGAACTAGCTGTCTGTTTTGTACTGTTCTCCGGAAAAGTAGTCCGTTTTCCACGACTAACTTGTTCCACTCGTACAACAGTCTCCTTGTTTCTTTATCCATGCTTCTTTTATCCTTTTCATTTGGACTCCAATTTATTTGTTTCAATGACACAATCTCTTTAATTGCTGTATCTTCTTGTTGCACTTCCCTGATGTTTTCAGGCATGATGGTCATGACACTGCCAAGTATGTTAGCATCATTTTCATCAACAAGTTGTAATGCAGCAATCCAGGGAACATCATTGCTTTGTGTTGCTTGGTTACCTTGCCACACTGCAGACACAACTTCAGGGGACACTGTCTCAGTATGATCTTTCATGTACTGTTCAAGGTCTACTGGGTGTCTGGACAACATATCTGCATCAGCATTCCTCTTCCCCGGTCTATACTTTATATCAAAGTGGAAGTCGGCTAATTCCCCAACCCACCTATGACCTACAGCATTTAGCCTGGCAGAACTCAAAATATAGGTCAGGGGATTGTTATCTGTATAGACCGTGAAAGTTGGTGCGTAATACAGATAGTCTCGAAACTTATCACAAATGGCCCACTTGAGTGCTAGGAACTCAAGTTTACCTGAATGAAGGTGATAGTTACGTTCAGCAGGTGTTAAGGTTCTTGATCCGTAGCCAATAACACGCAGCTTGTTGTTTTGGGACTGATATAACACCGCTCCGAGTCCTTCATTTGACGCATCAGTATGCAAAACAAATGGACAATCAAAGTCGGGATAAGCTAAGATGGGCGGATTAATCAGCATCTCCACCAGCTTGGAAAGCACAGTCTGATGCTCAGTTGTCCATGTAACAGGTTTGCGAGAGGGAAGCTGACCTGTGTTTTCTTTCATTTTACAAACTCGACTCTTAGAAGTCTGGGGTTTGTTGTTCTTACTTGTGTCGGCTGAGCTTTGAAGGAGTTCAAACAGAGGTCTTGCAAGTCGTGAGAAATCCTGAATGAAGGATCGATAATAACTAAGGAAGCCTAGCAATGTCCGAACTTCTCCAACTGTGTGAGGCTTCTTCTCCTTCAGAGCTATTACAGCTTCCAAATCTTTTGGGTCGATCTGGACGCCTTCTCCTGAAACCATTCGTCCCAGATAACGAATTTGTCTCTTGAAAAGCTCACATTTGGCTGGTCGAAGTTTAATGCCATGTTGTCACATTCTGCAGAAAACCTGTCTCAAATGGTCGACGTGTTCCTCAAATGTTTTTGAGTAACAGAGGACATCATCTAAATAGGGTACGCAGCACTCATCCCTGATGCCTTCTAATACGCCTTCCATACATCTCTGGAATGCAGCTGGTGCGTTGGTCAGTCCGAAGGGGATTCTTATCCATTCGTAGAGACCCCAAGGTGTGCTAAATGCTGTCAGATGCCTTGACTCCTCACTCACAAACCCTTGGTGATATGCACTCCCTTGGTCCAAAATGGAGAACCAGGAATTCCCTCCAAGACTGTCCAACAGATCTTGAATGCGTGGTAGTGGATGGCGATCAGGAGTGGTTTTACGGTTGAGCTCTCGGAAGTCAACACAAAGACGCAGGCTGTGGTCTTTCTTTCGCACGCAGACAACAGGTGAGGAGTATGCTGAAACTGACTTTCTAATCCACCCTCTATCCAAAAGGTTTGAGATATAATCCTTAACCTCTTTATACAATGGCCGAGGAATAGAGTTATAATTTTTTTGGACAGGGGTATTATCTGTTGTGGTGATCTGGAGCTGTAAACCAGGAATACATCCAATGTCGCCTTCTTCAGATGCAAACACATCCGATTCTTCATACAACATTTGGCGTACCATATCCTGTTCATGCTCAGAGAGATGATCCAGATTAACATTTGGATGCCATTTCTCTTGTACATGAGCAGGTGTATGGTTTCCCTTTTTAGTGGAGTCCCCATTATTTAGCGAATTCACATGGGCGGCGCACAAGGGTGGATCACTCTGTCCACCAACGTGTTCATGAGGTGATAGAGAGATGTTTATAGATTTGGTTCCATCAATTTCCTCAATGACTCCTAAAGCTGTCATTGGAGGTAAGAAAATGTCATGGTTGGTTGAATTCTGGACTGGAATTTTCACCATTTTTGAAGCTCCAACAGGTACATCAACCAAAGCAGGAAATAATTCCAACCCTTCTGGCACAATACTCTGTATGTCTGGTTCAAACAACATTACTCCTCCTCCTGGAAACGTTCTGATGCGACATTTCACTTCACAGATTTGGCCGCTTTGAACATTAAGACCCTTCTTTCCAACTCTCACTGCTGAACTCTTTGATTCTTCCTGAGACGGCATAGTGCAAACCACAGAGACCAGAGTTTCGACACTACTTTTTTGAATTCTCAAAGCCTCTGACAGTAAGTCCACCAAGTTGATGGTGTTTGTCTGGTCAGTGTTTCCCATTATGATTTCTTGTATCACATTAAAACCTAGCAATGGGCTGCTTATACTCTCTTGACTTACAAGCAACGGAACATAGAGAGCCACAGAACCATATTTGATACTTTTGATTTCGAGTCGGACTTCTATCCATCCATCAAATGGCACCTCGGTTCCATTTGCTGCTGTGACTTTGAGAGGGTGTTCTGGTAGTAGGCTCTCAAGAGGTTGGATTGTTACATTTGGTAGAGCTTTCTGTACCCATGACTTCTCCACTATGCTCACTTGTGCCCCACTGTCCAATAGCATCTGCAACTCGGCCCCATTTAGTTGGCATGTCACAGTGCATCTACCACCAATCAGCTGGGCAACATGTTTCTTCTTAGTAGAGCTATTTTGTTTGATGAGCCTGGCAGACGATGGTGCGCCCTCTTGAGGATGCAGCTTTGGAGTGAGATGGGACCCTGCTTTCGCTCTGGTCACTGGTGGTCCCGTCCCAGCGACCTCGCCCAGTTTCCCGACAGATTGTTCTTCATCAAACAGCCAATTGCTCTGTGTCCCTCTTTCCCACACCTGAAACAGTGGGAACAGCTATCCTTTCCTTGGGAGACACATTGCTGACATCTTCGTTTAGCGTCTGACTTTGCTGGCTGGTTTTGGTGGGGAAAAGGTGTGTGAATGTTTTCAGTACCTGAACCAACAATAGGTGTTAAAGCCTTTTCTAAACTTTTGGTCAGTGATGAAACCTGTGCTGTTAGCTCTTGTATGGCAGTACGATTAGCTTGGACTTCTGCCTGCATCTGAACTGCATTCTGACTTTTCTTGTCCATCTGCACTGTACTGACACTAACTGCTTTTGGTTTGAGAGCCTGACCTAGTCTATTCTGTCTCTCTGTGTCTTCACCTACTGACTTTGTTATCACTTCTAGGATAAAGTCATCAGTGACTGCCTCATCTGAAAGGTGGGGTTTGAGATCTTGTCGGACATATGAATATTTTTCATGTATGCCCTGATAGAGTGAATGTAGGAACACTCCCTGAACTAATTTCTTGTCATACTGGAAACCTGTGCTTACTTTAGAAGCAAAAAGCACACGCTGTTTTAACCCCATCAGTCTATACATAAACTGTTGTGGACCTTCTTTATCGTGTTGTCTTGCGTTGCTCAGTTCTTGAAATAATTCAGTACTGTTCTTATCTTTAAGGTGCGCTCTGAGAAAAACGCTTCAGCTCAGTTACAGTCAGAGTATCTTTTGTAATCAGCATATCTTTAAATGTACCCGGTTTAATTATTCTGAGAACTGTCCTAATAATCTCAGCCTCAGTGAAACCTTCACTCAATCCTTCATCAATTTGCTTACACAAACAGTTAAAACTCACATCTGAGTCAGAATCTGAGATCTGACCAGCATGAATCCGAAATTCTCTTCGTGGAAGTAATGCAGCAACATCTGTCAATTTTACTAACCCGGTTACCTGATCAGCAACAACTGGTGATGACACTGTCTTACTCGACGCTGATGCTGCTACAATCTGCTCAGTCTCGTTCACTGATGCCACTTTGTCTACAACCACTGAATGATGCTGGTTCTCTGTTTCTTGTGCTGACAGTAGCTCATCAACGAGGTCACGAAACACCAGCAGGCGCGACATCCCTTGGTCCTCCAAATTCCTCAATCGTTTACTTCTTAAAAAGTCAACAATGAAGTCATAGAGTTCCACTTCGGACGACTCCTCCCCTGGTGCGTCTTCTCCCACCTCATCTTGGCAAGATACTGCTAGTTGGTGAAGCAGCTCTCTTCTGGCGTCATCAATCAGTTGGTGAAGCAGCTGCTGGATCTCCCACTGAAGCTCATGTAGCGTCGTCATCTCTGGATACCTGATGTCTTGCCCTTAGAGCATCAGTTCATGTAACATAAGGTCAGGATCCCAAGGTTGTTGTTTTTTTTTTTAGATAGCACCAAGCCAGCAGGAGGTGCTATCCCGGACGAGCCCCCAAATTTGTTACCCTGCAACCTCGGATGGCTGAGGGTAATGTGTGCGATGATCTTCCCTCAACGTGTGGTGCTGTGGTATGAGAAAGACGAAACACACATGTTGAGCTTCTTTACCTTCAACCGGAAGATTTATTCTTCTTGTGTGTTCCAAACACTTCATGTACAACATTCTTCAGTAGAGGACCATTAGCTTCATTACATAAGAAATGGCTGTAATATACCTTTAAACCAAACAATCAACTTTTAACATACTCCATTTAGCATTATGAACTATGTCAAATGACAAAATTTATTTACAAATGGCTTCTCTGTCTAACCATATGAACTTTGTAGTTAGTGCTTTAAATCCAATGTCCCTTTTTGTATTTTACTATCAAAGTAGAAATGTACATTAAATGGTTTTTTTAACTATTTTAATAGCTTTTACCATTTTTAATCAGCATAAATAAAATGTATTTTAACATTTAAGCATCTTAGCTTTTAACAATAGTATTTTACATCTCACATAAACTCCACTCTCAATATAAAACTGAAAAAGACACAATATTCCTTTAATGTGCTTCAGCCTTCAGCTTCACATATATTCTAAATATATGGCTTATCTGGTTTTTTGTAACAAACCCATAAAAAAGCATTAAATAAAATAAAGAAACCGAAATTATTTCCTTTGAGTGTGGACTCCTTCAAAAAGTGCAAAACACAGGTTCAGATGAACTCCAGTCTTTTCAGCTAGCTCTAGCATATGTGAAGTTAGCTAACATTGGCTCTAATTAGCATTCTGAACTAGTCCCGTTTTGTACACAAAAACCATCACAAATTGAACTACATGACTCATTAGTTGAGATTCAATTTAAGATCCTTTTCGACTCTTCAAGAGTACTAATATTGGTACATAAAACCATATTTATACTGACCTGTGGTATGAGAAAGACGAAACACACATGTTGAGCTTCTTTACCTTCAACCGGAAGATTTATTCTTCTTGTGTGTTCAGTCTTTTTCACACCGCCAACGCGTCAGCGCCCCCTAGCGGCCGCGGCCGGAACTACATGGACTAAATGAATAACACCATATAATCTAATAAAATGAGAAATCAAAGACACAAAACGACAAAAAATAATGTTGGGGTGCCTGTTTTCCAACTTCTTTGTTTTATCCACTAAAAACTGGCTTTTCACCCCTCTACACATACAATCTCACTTGATCTAAATTAACTTAGAGACTATACGAACTATTGTCAAAAAGCAGATGAAAGACCTAAGAGTACAGCAATGGACTGTTATTACATTTGAAACAGCCACACAACTGTAAATACAACTTACCACAAGTTCAAAAATTGCCTTTAGGCTTTAGGTAATTCAGTCTATAAATGCATAATTAGATAATATTAGATTGCCTAGTTAATTAATATAAACTAGTTAATCAAACCAGACCAGAAATTAGGCATATAATGATATTTGTAGAGATTTTATACTGTCATGTTAGCAAAAACCTGTGAACACTAAATAAGTAAATAAGCCTTTTTAAATGGAAACATACTGGAATCAAACTTATACAATTTGGATTTTAAATTGTCATTTGCAATTCTCCTTTACCTTTTACTTTACTGATATCCCAACCAGTTCTCAGCAGCTTATCACGCTCCTTAGAGTTGTGTAAGCAGTTCTCTGTAGCAGTTTTTAGTATGCAAAATTTGATTATGTTTGTAAAGGGAGAACAAAATGATACTGAAACATAAAAAAGCCCATTTGTTTTACATGCATTTAGGTTTTTAATTATAGATTATAAATAGTCTTTTAACAATATAAAATTGGTTAAAAACAACAACAACAAAAAAAAACTTTTATTTAAGGAAACCCAGCTAGTTCTACTGAGTCACTGAGTTGCAACAATCACTCTTCTTTGATTAGGATGCAGAGACAGTGGGAAGTTGACTGTATTAATTCATTAGCCTTAAAGCAATCCCTGAGCACATGTAGACCAATGGGAGGAAACCCCCTTTAACAGGAACCAGTTTAATCAGTGTAAATATAATGTTGAACTTATTCAAATTATATTATTATATTATAATATTCAAACCACATTTCTTAAGCCAAATTAGTAGTGAAATTGTCTATTTCAAATATCAGAACAAGTTTAATTAGCCATTAAAACTTATACTTTTGTAGATTTTCATAATCAAGTGACACATGAATATTTACTTTAAGGGGAGAAACCTGAGAAGGAAAATATATTTTGGTAATGTATGGACAGTTAATAAGTCTGAAAGAAAATAACAGAGAACATACAAGCCAGATGTTATAAGTAAATAAAAGCAGGAATATTTTTATATTCTATTTACATGGTTTACAATAAGGTTCCTGAAACTATTTACAATGAAACTGTTCATTCTCCTTTTGCAGCTCTGTAATATTGCACAGGATTCGAATTTGCCTTTTGCCCATCAGTGACACCAACGCACATGTGTACATTGCTAGGAAGACTAACAGCTGTGCTGCACAGTTCCTGAAAACTGTTTTTTTTTGCATTTCTACATTTTAGCATCCTTAGAGAGAGAACAGCTCCTCAAGTTGATTGGCTGTGGAAGGTAGTTTGCACTTTATCTCAAAGTGCCCTCAATGCTGGTCTTCTTGGCCTGTTAGCTGGAAGCATATTTTAGATTAGTGGATATATTTCCCCTCCCAATGAAGGACTTTCTCCATTTCAGAACCACAGTTTCTCCAAATAGCTGACCTCTTCTCTATGCTTCTCCTTCCCCACATATGGATCCAGTTCTTTGTCTGCTGCCAGCCCAAATTTGATCCCAAATCAATAAACTGGCACCACGCCTTGGAGAAAAAGCTGCTCATCAGTGGTGATATTGGCAACAGGCTTGTAACGGGCAATATCATTTTCAACAAACATGTTACAGGTGTAAGAGATCAACTAAACCCTGTGATCCACCAGCAGTGGGTTTTGGGTTTCATCTTAATCAAAACAGGATAATCTCAGTATCACTTTAGCCATAATTTACTTTAAAAAATGGAAGTCCAATTTTTAAAACAGTGGGAATTTTTTAACACAGCTTTTCCCCCATATAATCTTTCCATTGCCACCATTAAAGATCTGGACATCAGGTGCGGGAGGTGGTTTCAGTATTGCCCTTATAAAACGTTAAATAGTCATCATAGATAAGGCGGCCTATGTGTTTTACATTCTTTTGATTCACCAACCTGATATCTTCTTTCTATCAAAAGTTTTATTTACTTTTTTAAAACTTTCCATTTTTTTCTCTCTTCGATATTTTCAATTCAAAATAAGAAAAAACATTAATTTAAGAGTAGCCTGACCACACACCATTGGATACACTCTTTGACAGATGGTTGATGTTTTTTTTTCTTAAAAAAGAAATAGAAATATAACATTGGATAATTGTAAAAGGTAATTATTGAGTTTTGGATCAAATAAGCTTTATTTCTTCTTAACCCTATTCAGGCAGGTTAAAAAGCTGCATTGCTTTGTGTGTGGTATGTGTAAAGTCATGTAAGTGTAGGTAAATGTATGCGTGTACAAACAGGCATTGTATATAAGGCATTGTCAATAACTTTTTGGGTACAACCGGTTCATACTGTATAAGTGTTTAAAATGTCTGGAATGAATTCACTCAGACTTTGCTATGGTCAAAATGACATGCAACATTTTTAGAAGGAATATTATTTCTTTATGTTTTTTTGTGAACTGGATATGAAATATTTTTCATGTGAAAATGTACAAGTCAAACACATCCAGTGCTCAATCTGTTTATTCCATAAAGTGGTTAAACATACACATTCAAATAACTGACAAAATGACAAGCATAGGCGTTCAGCCTCCTTAATAACTTGTCAATGTAAATGTCAAGTGTTTACTATAAAATACATGAACATCATGATCAATAGGCCAGTTCTGTATTAAATAAATTTTTTGTTATCGTCATGTTTTTACATTTTTGAAGAACTGTTCTTTCTTTGGCCCTGCGATGTACTGGCGACCTGTCCAGGGTGTACCCTGCCTCTCGCCCATAGACAGCTGGAGATAGGCACCAGCAGCCCTCGTGACCCCAATTGGGACAAGCATGTCAGATAATAGATGGATGTTCTTTCTTTGCTTTCCTTTCTTTTAGGTAAGAATCACCAACTATTATAGAAATTAAGGCTATGGATAAGTCACTCTAGGTACATCCATCCATTTTGTCCCGCTTATTCTGTTAGGGTCGCAGTGGGGCTGGTGCCAACACTGGCAGTATATGGGCAGGGAACACCTGGGACGAGTCGCTTGTCTGTCACAGACTTTAGGGACAATGAATATAAAAAATCGGAATTGAATTTTTGTGTGGAACATTAACAATAGAATACATTTTTGATTGTATTCAAATTGATATCCACTTGTGTGTTAGAAGTTTGAATTGGGAGGATAACGATGAGCCCTTGTAATGATTTCAGTTTTCTTTTTCTTTTTTTCAGGCCTTTCCTATATGTTAAAGGTGATCAGTGTAGAAGCTTTAATCACATCTAACTTGACACTAATGATGTTGTTGGCAGTATTTCAAAACCCTTTGGATGATGTATACCTTCTGACTATAAAGGTGGTGAAAATCAATATGAGCTAAGAATACATGGATTGGGTGGCAAATCTCTCGACAAACCTGGCAAACAACAACCCTCCTTCATTCCACCTCTCACCCCTTGCCTTTTTTTTAAACAACAAGATGAGAGGACTCGTAATTGAGTGTGATCTCTTTTCCCATTAGAATATAAGACAGATCAATTGCACCATTTCTTTCATTAAATCTCTCATTCCTGCTTTATTCTGAGGGTACTCAAGCAGATGGGTGCAGTAAGCAGTGACAAAAACACATCAACTATCCTCTTTGATGCGGAATCAAAGCTGGTGCAATCCAAAAGAGTTCTCTTTTTTTAACACCTTCAAAATGAAGATGGTGGAGCATAGCCCTCTTCAATTGTGTGATTTTTGTTCCTGCTTGAGATGATAATACAGGCAGCTCAAACGACTGGGGCTGGGAGCAGAATTCTAGAAGATCATTTGCACAACAGGTCAGTAAAGTATTAGGAAAGTAGGGACAAGAAAGCAGGATGTAGAGGATTACACGTTGCAGTTGTTTTGATTCAAACTTCCGTTTCCATTGTAAACATTGAATTGTTTAAATTAGCATTGTTTCACCATTATAATCCTCTTAGTAGCTTTGTGCTTTTGAAGAATGACAGTTAAAGCCTTTGGTGAAATGCAGCTAACCTAAACAGACAACCTAACAAAGGGCACATTATAGATTTGGCAGTTACACTCATATTAAATCCAATGCAATATGTTTTTTCCATTCTGTGTTTGTTAAAACATTTCCCATTAGTGTGCTTCAGTTTTTAGTCAAATAGTGAAAAATCTCAGCTTTTACTGGACTGAACATCAGAATTTACTTTTTTCCAAATATAGCATCATCGGGTCAGGTCTTAAATGCGTAAATGTTTACAACAGATTAAAATCCGCCTTACTTTACTGATTTATCATTCTCTTTTTTTAACATAATTTTTTTTCAAATTTGGAACTTAATTTTTCAATAAATAACAGATTGAAAATATAAAACACTGCTCTTTGACACTCATGGCAAAGACACATAAGCCTGCCCCTCACTAGTATTACATTTACAGCTTCACTTTAACAATAATTATGAAGATGAAGAAGGTGTTGCACTTTAAGCTTCAGCCACAACTGAGATACAATAACAGTTTTCATCTGGTAGGTCAGTGGTCTGCAACTTGCAGGTCCAGAGCTGCAAGTGGGTCTTTTTCTGTTTTTGTTTCGATTCCTTTGTTCTCTCTCCCCTTGAAAAAACAGTGCTCCCACCCAACTCCGCCTGGTAAATTTGGTCTGTAACCCCATACACTGAAAGATTTTTTGCCCTTTTCTGGCCGACTCTCCAGTCGTGCGAGAATTTTCCGACTTTCAGCCTGATAGTGCGTCGTGTAGTATACAGGGGGTAATGAGGGTCCATTAGCCTCTCACAACCACCTTCTAATCAGGAATTATAAGGTCGGGAGAAAATCAAACGTGTTTGAAATTCAGTCGGCCATGGTAAGATGGTCGTTGGCAAATAGCTCCGTTCGCATTCGCAAATAAGGATTCTTCTTCTGCCTCTTAGATGAAAACACAGAAGCATGGGGGGTGTGCGAGTGAGATGGAGTTCTTTCTGTAAAATTGACAGACTGTAGTAGCCACATTTGTTCAGCCATATCTTTGTCCAAATATGTTGTTCCCTTTTCTTTTTAGGGCTTTCAGCACAAAGTTGCACAAATTGCCAAGGCAGTGCGTTTCTCTCTAGTGAAATTCATATTTAGCAGGAGGCATCGGCACTTCCGTCTTTAGTCTTAAAGCATGAGCTGCAGCTTCGTGCAACTATTGAAAAAAATCCCACAGTGTATGCCCGGCTTTACCAGTTCTGTAAGGACTTGGCCGAACAACTATTTATTTATATATGTGTGATTACATATGGTTGGATTTTTTTTTCTTTTTTTCCCCCGAATGAAATACATTTCAGTCTTAATTCAAGCTATCTCAGCCTGATTTCTTTTTTTTTTAAGGATTAGAAAAGAAATGTGTGAAAAAAAAGGCAAAAAACAGAAGGAATCTATAACAATACATTTGCTCCTTCATATTACTGTACAACTGGACGCCTTTGTCAAGGTACTTAAGACAATATTTTACATGCAGATTTTCAACTGAGCATTGAAATGTTTCCTTTTCCACATCAGTGTGCCATTTCCTCTGCATAGCTATATAGCTCACACAAAGCCATACATATTTCATTAGGCTTAAAACAGAAATTGCATTGAGCCTCTTTTTATTAGCATTTTAATCCCTCTGCAGATTTGCCAACATGGCCATAGTTTGGAGAGTGCATATTCAATATAGTGGCTTCACGCAGTTCTTCTCCTTTAAAAACTGTGTTTCCATTTTGAGAGATCACACAAAACAAAACAGTGATTTAAAAAGTACTAAGAAGTGAGATGTGATGGTGCACAAAGTTGTTTAGGTATGCTTATAATCTAATGTTAACTTTTTTATAGCTAAATTAGATTTTAATTCAAAGAAATAACATTCACCTTGTAAAATGTCATTTAAATGCTCTTTTCTTCTAATGAAATTGACTACTTCAAAGCGAGCTCTGTTGTTAGGTTTGTAAAGCAGGTTTTTTTTTCAATAATCAGGAAAAAGATGAAAGCTGCTGTATGAATTCAAATTTAATTTGTTCAGTCATCCATTAAAACTGTTTGCCTCTCACTCTTGCCGACACACTGTCCTGCTCTCTCCGGTTCCACTCTTACTCCAAAAAGCTGTATGGCTAAACCGAAGCTGAATGACAATGAGCAGAGTTGTAGAAAAAGAAATACATGTTGAGGGCACAGTGAGCTTAAGCAATTAAATTAAAAAGTTATTAACTCTGGAATGAGGGACACTGCTCTCTTTCCTGTCACTGCCTGCAGACTTAGAAAGGAGGAAACAAGAAGAGTGGTGAAGGAAAGGAGAAAGAGAGAGAAGAGTGACAAAAGAGAGAATTTGTAGGTGAAGGCGAAGGTTATAAGCTCAGGGACATCCTCTGCAGCAGTGTCACTGCCAACTCTTTCACTCTGATCCATTTCTAGGTATGTGAACCTGCTCACTTGACCATTTGGACATTATTGCCTTAAGCAAAGGACTGGCTGCTTGCCTCTCTCCATGCCTATTCCTTTGTCAGCATCATCTGAGATTGTGAACCCAAATTCCAAGGGACTAAGAATCAAAGTTAATTAAGCTTTTGCTGTGGTTTGCAATAATAATAAGTTATGAGCTGACTCCTAATTAACCCTAAGAAACTGCTTCCTTTTACTGGAGTAAGTGATATTTGGAATTATTACACAATTAGCACTGTTATACCAAGCATAAACTATTCCAGTAATGATCGTTCTACACTCTATGATAAATGAAGCATTGCATTTGCTTTAACTGTGTATTAGTGTTGGGAATATACTTAAAATGTTTTACTGTGCATGCGAAACTGGAGGCCTGAAATAAAGAGAGTTAAATACCAGGGACCAGAATTGGCTCTCATTAGCAGAGGTATGAAACTGGTATATAATATCATTAGTGGGTAAAGGGATTTGTGGTAATAATTTATTTAATAGGAATATATAATAGCAGGTCAAGGGCTTAAGCCATTTTGTACCCATTTAAAAGTAAAAACATGGCTTTCAGTTATAAGCAAAAAACAATGGAAAGCAAAGTATGTTTCAGAGTGTTTACCTAGGGTGACCAAACGTCCGTATTTCCCGGGACATATCCGTATATCACGTCCTGTCCCGGGCGTCCCGGGTTTTTTTTTAGAAAGTGAGGAAATGTTCTGATTTCACTGCGCACGACGCTCCGTGTGACGTAATCCCTGAGCCGCGTCAGTGCGGGCAGCCCTGTTCTTAATCAGAGGCTCTTGCTCTGTTCGAAAACCTAGGACGCATCCTCCAAGGACGCGGTCTACCTAGACTGGATCCTTCGAAGTCCTTGAAAATAAGGAGGCCGGAAGAGTTTTGGCTGTAAATTCGAACAGGTCCACCCTTCGGCGGGTTTTACCGCCGTATGCTCTGTTGCTTAGCAACCGTGAAAGTTGACACACAAAGCAGGAAAAAAATGAATACCGAGGTTTTCAGAACTGTTTGTTTATTTATTTATTTTAAAAAAAGTTAAAGTGAACAAAGACTACACTCACGAGAATCCAGAGTGGAATAAATGTTCCAACCACCGGGAGCAGGAACAAATGAAATCAAATGTAATGATAGAAACCTTAGTCAGTTAAATAACCCGCTGCTGTCATTCTGCACATCTCTGATGTTGCTATTTTCAAATATCCATTACTGTAAAAATGTCCATAGCTGCATATTGGTTATTAATTCTCCAGTTTTATATTGTTAAAGCCCTTTACAGTATTTTATTTTTTATATTTTAACTCTTCCCTATTATGTTATTCTTATACATTTTTCTAAGGTCCTCATTTGTGTGACCATTTTCAATAATCTTTCTGCTGCTGTAAATTTGCCCATTGTGGGACAATGAAGGGATTTTCTATTCTATTCTATAAAAGGGTTAGAAATATATAAGTAAATCTAAACAATGTATCTACAAAATACATCTGCAAAATCTCTAATATTCAACAACAAAAAATACTTAGTTAAGCATATTGTGCAAAACAACAATAAAAAAATTTAACTCCTATCAGATTTATAGTTCCCACTCTGCAGATCTATTAGAATCTGTCCTTAAATTACAGCCAAACTCATTTACACAGTAACAGATAAAAACCTTTAGATAAACCAAACATTACCGCCACATATCTGACTCAATAACCATTAAAACAACTATTTTCATTCATTTCAGATTTCCTCTGATCACGGAGCAAATCCCGATGATGAGACATTTGTTCTTTCAATCAAAACCCCCCCCCCCGCTTCCAAGGTGTCCTGGTTTTCCAAAATGAAAATATGGTCACCCTAGTTTAAAGCTTTAGCCTTAAATTAAAAAGCTTTCAAAATTCAAAAATTATCTGAACAAAAGTTCACCCTTTGGCAGCCTTTGCCGGAAATGCTACAATTGTTGATCCCTTATATCCAACTTTAATAATTTGAGATAGCACATACCCGGAGTTTTAGCATCACATATAATACAAATAATATTCATAAAAATACATTTATTCTAAAAAAAAAATTTTTTTGAATGGATTATGACTCACTCTTATGTTATGAAGGAGATAGATATTATATTTTTTTGAACTATTTGTCTTTATACCCAGTATTCAAGGTAAGAAACACAGAGGGGGGGTCACCATCCAATCGGGGTTCCAATCCACACAGGAACAGACAAATCCAGAGTTCCAGGAATCCACAGAGCGTGAAGGCAGGTTCAGTGTTATATGTGTCATGCAACGAGCTCAGTCAGAAATGCACATATGCAGGCAGGCAGACTCAGTGGTTGAGGGACAGAGACAAGACATGGCACCAGGAAGTCTGCAGAACTTTAAACTGGTCTCCACCTAGGAGCTATGCTTACAGGACTTAAAAATGGTCTCCGCCTAGGAGCCAGGATATGATCAGGAGACAACAAGACAAACACTAAAACCTCTCAACCACTGGCCTACAGGAACGGGAACATGAACTCAGGACTAACTAAAACTAACGAAAGAACTATACAGGCATCAAACAATGATCTGGCCCTGATTGCTGGACTGTGCCGAATATAAAGCAACAGTCGCAGGTGGATAAGATGAGCGATCTCTACTCATTAAGACATCAATACAGTATACTGTAGAATTTCTCCTTATATCGTAACATCTTTAACTTTGAATACATACTTTGAAGAAAGCAAAACACTCATGATAACCCATCAATACTCTAGCTATGAAGAACAATAATTACAAATATGTGCTTTCTTATATTTGCCTACGTTTTGGTTAAGTTAACTTCTGGAAATACAGACCTCAATTTACATTCAGGGTTCAACTCAGCAGTGACTTTCAATAAATTAAACATATAGCAAACTTAGAAATCAATGTAAATATGTGCAAGTGTTATGAGTTAGAATGCCATCCATCCATCCATCCATCCATCCATCCATCCATCCATCCATCCATCCATCCATCCATCCATCTTCCTCCGCTTATCCGGGGTCGGGTCGCGGGGGCAGCAGCTTAAGAAGGGAGGCCCAGACTTCCCTCTCCCCAGCCACTTCTTCCAGCTCTTCAGGAGGAACCCCAAGGCGTTCCCAGGCCAGCCAAGAAACATAGTCTCTCCAGCGTGTCCTAGGTCTTCCCCGGGGCCTCCCCCCGGTGGGACGTGCCCGGAACACCTTACCAGGGAAGCGTCCAGGAGGCATCCTAAACAGATGCCCAAGCCACCTCAACTGGCTCCTCTCGACGTGGAGGAGCAGCGGCTCTACTCCGAGTCCCTCCCGGATGACCGAGCTTCTCACCCTATCTCTAAGGGAGAGCCCAGCCACCCTATGGAGGAAACCCATTTCGGTCATGACCCAGAGTTCATGACCATAGATGAGGGTAGGAATGTAGATCGACCGGTAAATCGAGAGCTTCGCTTTTTGACTCAGCTCTCTCTTCACCACGACGGACCGGTACAGCGCCCGCTTCACGGCAGACGCTGCACCAATCCGCCTGTCGGTCTCCCGCTCCCTTCTTCCCTCATTCGTGAACAAGATCCCAAGATACTTAAACTCCTCCACTTGGGGCAGGACACCCCCCCTGACCCGGAGAAGGCACTCTACCCTTTTCCGGCTCAAGACCATGGCCTCGGATTTGGAGGCACTGATCCCCATCCCGGCCGCTTCACACTTGGCTGCGAACCGATCCAGCGAGAGCTGCAGATCACAACCTGATGAAGCCAATAGGACCACATCATCTGCGAAAAGCAGAGACGCAATCCTAAGGCCACCAAAACGGATCCCCTCAACACCTTGGCTGCGCCTAGAAATTCTGTCCATGAAGGTAATGAACAGAATCGGTGACAAAGGGCAGCCCTGGCGGAGTCCAACTCTCACCGGAAACGAGCCCGACTTACTGCCGGCAATGCGGACCAGACTCTGACACCGGTCATACCGGGACCTGACAGCCCGTATCAAAGGGACCGGCACCTCGTACTCCCGGAGAACCCCCCACAGGGCCCCCCGAGGGACACGGTCGAACGCCTTCTCCAAGTCCACAAAGCACATGTAGACTGGTTGGGCGAACTCCCATGCACCCTCCAGGACCCTGCTGAGGGTGTAGAGCTGGTCCAGCGTTCCACGACCAGGACGGAAACCACACTGCTCTTCCTGAATCCGAGGTTCGACTATCCGACGGACCCTCCTCTCCAGCACCCCAGAATAGACCTTGCTGGGGAGGCTTAAGAGTGTGACTCCCCTGTAATTGGAGCACACCCTCCGGTCCCCCTTTTTGAATAGGGGGACCACCACCCCAGTCTGCCAATCCAGGGGGACTGCCCCCGATGTCCATGCAATGTTGAAGAGTCACGTCAGCCAACACAACCCTAACACATCCAGGACCTTGAGGAACTCCGGGCGGATCTCATCCACCCCCGGGGCCCTGCCACCGAGGAGCTTTTTAACCACCTCGGCGACCTCGCCCACAGAGATTGGAGAGCCCAGTCCAGAGTCCCCAGGCCCAGCTTCCTCAATGGAAGACATGTTGGTGGGATTGAGGAGGTCTTCGAAGTATTCCGCCCACCGACCCACAACGTCCCGAGTCGAGGTCAGCAGCACACATCCCCACTATAAACAGTGTTGGTGCTGCACCGCTTCCCCTTCCTGAGACGCCGGATGGCGGACCAGAATCGTTTCGGAGCCGTGCGGAAGTCTTTCTCCATGGCCTCTCCAAACTCCTCCCACACCCGAGTTTTTGCCTCAGCAACCATCCGAGCCGCATGCCGCTTTGCCCGCCGGTACCAATCAGCTGATTCCGGAGTCCCACAGGCCAAAAAGGCCCGATAGGCCTCCTTCTTCAACCTGACAGCATCCCTCACCGGAGGTGTCCACCAACGGGTTCGAGGGTTGCCGCCACGACAGGCACCGACAACCTTGCGGCCGCAGCTCAGATAAGCCGCCTCGACAATGGAGGAACGGAACATGATCCACTCGGACTCAATGTCCCCCACCTCCCCCGGGATGTGTTCGAAGTTCTGCCGGAGATGGGAGTTAAAGCTCCGCCTAACAGGGGACTCCGCCAGACATTCCCAGCAGACCCTCACAACACGTTTGGGCCTGCCAGGTCTGACAGGCATCCTCCCCCACCACCGGAGCCAACTCACCACCAGGTAGTGGTCAGTGGAAAGCTCAGCACCTCTCTTCACCCGAGTGTCCAAGACATACGGCCGCAAGTCCGATGAAACGATGACAAAGTCGATCATCGAACTGCGGCCTAGGGTGTCCTGGTGCCATGTGCACATATGGACACCCTTATGCCTGAACATGGTGTTCGTTATGGACAATCCATGATGAGCACAGAAGTCCAACAACAGAACACCACTCGAGTTCAGATCAGGGCGGCCATTCCTCCCAACCACGCCCCTCCAGGTCTCACTGTCATTGCCCACGTGAGCATTGAAGTCTCCCGGCAGAACAAGGGAGTCCCCAGGAGGGGCACCCTCCAGTACCCCCTCTAAGGACTCCAAGAAGGGTGTGTAATCTGAACTGTTGTTCGGCCCGTAAGCACAGACAACAGTCAGAACCCGTCCCCCCACCCGTAGGCGGAGGGAGGCTACCCTCTCGTTCACCGGGGTAAACCCCAACGTACAGGCGCCGAGATGGGGGGCAACAAGTATACCCACTCCTGCCCGGCGCCTCTCACCGGCAACTCCAGAGTGGAAGTATGTCCAGCCCCTCTCAAGGAGACTGGTTCCAGAACCAGAACCATGCGTTGAGGTGAGACCGACTATTTATAGCCGGAACCTCTCAGCCTCACACACTAGCTCCGGCTCTAGCTAGTGTGTGAGTTAGAATGGTGAAGTTTAATTTCTTATACTTCAGGAAACATTTCCATATCTTTTATTCGTTTAACCCAGTGACACAAATTAAAGCTTTGCTTACTAGACTAGACGATTTTATAATGTAAAACACCAAAGCAGTTTTTGCAGATTCATAAAGATGTACTGTATTGCTGGGTTATATAACCTAAACCTATTTCAGGATAGACATTCATTTTGGTCAATATTATATATTTTCAATATGAATACAAAACAAAATAAAAGCCTTAGAAACCACGTCATGGTTTCCACAACACAATACTGTATATGCTGATGACAACTATCTTAGCATGTTTATAAAACTCCAATATATAAACGTTTGGAAATATTTGCTTTGCAAATAAAAATAAAAAGTAAGACTACATAAAAAACCCAGGATGTTAGCATCAAATACTGTAATCATAGACTGCAATGTCAACTAAAAAATTTCAAATGTCATATAAACATTAAATGAAATAATTTTGCACCATATATGGATACTGAATTATTCCCCCAACCCCTACTCTTTGGTAGAGCAGATATTAGCATGGTTTCCTTTTAGTAGGAAAGTCAATGGTTGTAATCCCTTTCTTGGAAGTCTTTAAGTGGAGTTTTCATTTTCCCCCTGTGCATTAGTGTGTTCTGTATATGTCATCAAGTTTTTCTTTTGTTTTTTTTTTGTATTGCTTAAACAACATATATATCAGGTTAAATGATTTTTTCCAGTATAAAGGTTCTTGGGTGTGAGTAAATGTATGATTTTTCTCTTCCTTGGTTAACATTTGATGGACTTGCTATTTGCAACTTGCAATTTGTGTGAATAGAACCCAACTCATCCTAGTTGGCAACCAAAGACAGACACCAGCCACCTAGAGAACTGGGGCAGATGAATGAATATAGGTGCCAAATGTATTTCTGATTTCAGCAAAGTACATTTCATTTTATAGCTGACCAGTGCTTAAGCCTGGCTAATGCATAACAAAATCATACTTTGGCTCATGGCTTGCTGTTACGAGCCATGAATATAAATTTGATCTTTTTAGGTGGTGCAACCCAAAGCAAAGACTGAGAATAGATCTACTTCCCCACTGCCTGTGACTGTAGATTACATTCCAATCCTATTAGCTTGCAAAGCGACAACAACTATGTGTAAAGTACCTGAACCATGGTTGGAACAACAGCATGCCAGGTGACCACACTCAATCATTCAATGCTGTTGTTGTGCATGCAATCAAGTGACTGCTTGACAGGCCTCAACTGGCTGCCAAAAGGGAAAACTGTCTGAGAAGTGGAGTGCACTCTAGCTAAAGTAAGAGAGCATCTGGGGGAGGAAAATTGACTGGAAGTAAAAATGAAATTAAAATAATGCAGCTCTATTGCAAGTAAAATGTGAATGATTACAGCTATAGCAAAATACTGCTAAAAAACTTGCAACATTTTTTTCTCTTCTCAAAGACTTGTCAAACAGGGAATTTTAATAATTAATAATTATTAATAATTAAATTTCAAGTCTGCTTAAAATCAAGATAAACATGTAAACAAAACAAATGGCACATAAACAGTTTTGATGTATGTTACATAGAACCATACAGCAACTATCAATTATATAGAAATGCTAGTTAAACAAGGGCATGACAAATGTTGTAAAGACATTTTGAATTACATACTTCAGTTCCAGACAGTGTGTATTGTGCCTGGTTTCAGTGGAGAACACCACTGAAAAGAAAATTTCCTTCTGGACTTTTTCTTTATGCTGTTCACACTTCCTTTCGTGTACCTGGAAAGATTGTCCCAAAAGGCCCAAAAGAGTAGCTTTAATTTCATTTCCAGCTTCCTACCAATTAAGGATTTGATTCGCTTTGTGAACAAGGACTAATACTTCAGGGTTATGTACAGAAGATATTAGGATGGTGGAAAGTATAATATCTGTCAGCTTATGTGTGGGACTCATGAAGCAAAAAGGTGCATTTTTTGCCAAAGCCAAGATGTTTTTAATGAATAATCGTATCCAAGGGATAACAGATTCATCAATATCAGGGTGTGAAAATCAGCTTGCAAGGGGAAGGTTCCCTCATGATTAATTTTCAACATCCAATAAACTATAACTTGTATTTTGTTAGTAACGCTTGTTTATTTGCTTTTAAACACAATTAATGATTCCAAAAATCATATGGCAACTGACAAAATGTAGACATTTTTCAGTTTTTCTTCTTCTGTTGTGGACTATTTCTCCTGTGGTTTAGTGTTCTGCAGGTCTAGCCTTCTACAGTTCACATCCATTATTGTTTGTACTTCCCTAAATAAATATTCTTTAAACTTCATACATGCATTGAAGTCCTGCTGTTGTTTAACCTTTTCTTTGGTGACGGTATTTTGTTAAAATTAGATCACAAATGAACTTGACTTTGGGACACTGCCGAAGTTAGCAGCTCAATAATGACCAGGTGTTCACCCAGGAATTAAAAGGAACTCATTCAATATGGTTTCTAAATATAAATGTAAACTAATAGCAAGACTTTATATCCAGCCTTATTCAATAAACATTCCTTGCAGTCCGTTTTACCTAGTTAGTAAAGGAGACAATCAGTATTTGCCCTTAATTTGAGCAGATAGATAAGATCATCTGGCAATGAAATGGGAACTTGTATCCTTGTAAGATAATTAGATATCACACATTTGCTTTCTTTTTTTTCTTTCATCCCAATCCATTGGCATAATGTCTCATTTATCTGCTCAAATCAAGGGAAAATAAACTTCTTTAAAGATAAATTTACCAAATTATATACCGGTATCAGTTTTTGCAGAGATTCAGAATGGAGAGACGTCAAGACCTTAGGGCTAAGTCAAAACAGGCCTAATTGAAAGGCAGGATATAGGAAGTAGTTACATAATAAGTTTAACATACTACACCTTCAGACATAGGATTTTAGGGTTTCCAAAACAAAGTGTAAAATTTGTAATTTCGTGTTGACAAAGGAGAAGCAGACATGGAAACACATAAAAAAAAAAAAAATGCTGACTAGAAACAATACCTAAGAAGCCTCTGCCTCGTTCAAACGTATTTGCATAACAACTTATTATGGCTAAGTTGGCTTCACTCCTCATCTTGAATCAAGCTGCACTACTTGCTCTTCTTTCTTGAGTTGGCATCTTTAAGACGGGGAGGGGAGGGTTGTTCTTCGTTGCGTTGCTCTAATTACAAAATCGAAAAATTTATAAAACTGAAAAATCAGAAGCTCTACTGTATCGGCAAATCTACAACATGAGAAAATGTTGTATGATGGTTAAGATTGGACGTTCTAAAAATAAAAGAAATAAACCACTAAGAAGGATGATTTAAATAGGTGTACATAACTTTTATTAAGCTCTAAAAATAAAAAAAAATAAAAAAGACACAAGATTACGTAAACACATTCAATGGATCTTTTTTACAGGTACAATGTTTAGCTAGTAAGACCAGAATTTGGGCAAATCATTTGGACCATCGGTTCATCCCGCCTTGTGTCATTGGTTCACACAGCTGGTGGTGAAATAAAGGTGTGGAAGATATTTTTTAGGTACTTTTATTTCCCTGAGTACCATCCAAGCATCAAACATCCTTTGCCTTGGGCGTCATGACTGTCCACAAGCTTGATAATCATAAAAAAGTTTGGGATTGCTAAAGTAAGTGGACTTATTCATCCCAAACATTTGAAGACAGGATCCTTAATACTTTTCCAGGATGGTAAAGAACATTGCATACTTCAGATAAAACAAAGCATGCAATGCAAGATTTACAAAGCTTGCCTGATTTGTGCATAGTATTCTAAAATAAGCAAAGCTCCATCTTATCAAAAAGCTATTATTTGATGGGCTTCAGCACTTCAAAGATGCACTATGTTGTCTCAAAAAGAAGAAAAGAATGAAGGAAGTCATCAGACGATTGTAGTCTGAGGCCCTTTCACTCCAATCTCCTTGTCTTCCACTGCCACACTTCAAAGACGTCTCTGGGGAGTTGCTTCAAAACACACAGCTTTACAGGCTTCTAGAGGACCGCCACAGAGTCCCAAACCAACCAAGAAACAGAAACATTCTCCTCAGCTATTTGTTTTAAAGTGGGTTCATAATATTGGGTGATCTTTTTTTCCCCACTTTTATCTTCCACACAAATGTTTTTGTTTTTTTCTCTCTTTGCTTTCCCTCTGTTTGCATTATCCCTTTCTGCTCTATCCTGCTGTTGCTTTATCCTGTCTTTACCCTTGCAGTGAGCTCAGGCGGAGTAGCTTAAATCTTATCGGAGTGGAGGTTCTGCCAAGTGCAATCCATTACAGGGGAGAAGTGCGGCAGTGTTGTGTTCTTTTCATATTTCAACTTTTATCTCCATTAATCCCCTCCATCTTTCGCCTCTCTCACTCTTACATCAGCTCAATTTTCTTTGCCATTCTCATTATCTTTCCATTACATCTGCATCCCTCCCGCTGATACACCATCACCCTTGTCTTTTGATCCTAAAATTTTTTCATTCTAGTAATCTCTCTTTTCTACCAACTTTACATGTCTGTCTTTGCACTTAGCTGTAGCATACAGTATATGCTGCTTTCAGGAATAATCATACTATAAAGAATTAAAGAAAAAAAAAACCTGACAACACACTACTACTATTTTCTTTACCATCCTTCTAAGTTCGGTGGCGTCATTTCTTTTCTCAACTTGTCAGTTTTATTTATTTCTTGTCACTTGACATGATCTTCCTCTCTTCCTTTTTCTGTTTTGTAGGAATGGGTGACAGCCACTGACCTGCTCATCTCTTTGGACAGACTGAATACATTTGGAGACGAGTTTTTTAAGGATCCTAAAGTGCTGCGCTCGTATTTTTATGCCATCTCAGATTTCTCCGTGGGTGGGAGGTAAGAGGAAAAAATAAATTCATGAAACTGTTCCTGGTACTTTTATTACATTTTCCCTCTATGGTAGATTTATAGATAGGATGCACCATCTCAGTATTCTGGATCTTAAGGTATTTGGATTTGATTTAAAAGAATTAATCATTTACAAATAAAAGAAAAGGGTTTTTTTCACAGTGAGCAGTGTTACAGATGTTTATTTATTTGTAGTTTTAAATTAACAAAGCAAATGTTTAATCAAAAGAGAAAAGTTTGAAATGTAATGATTTTTTTTAATTTATTTTTTTGTCAGCCTTGATCAGGCTGTGTACTTAGTAGGCTTGGTGCTAGCCTGACTGTCCCCTGTAAGATAGAAAAACCATTTCCAAAAAAGGATCCAAAGGTTCAGCATGTGAAGCAACAACTTTGCTCACTTGAAATTAACTCGAAATAAAAATGAGGGATCAAGCGTTGAATTGAAATGTATTGATCTCAAATTGGAAAAATTTAAGTTTAAGTAAAACAAGGCATTATATTACTGTACATAAAGATGCCCTTGCTTTTTGTTACTGTTAAATGTTTCAGATAATCAAAAAATTTACATTTTAAATGATCATAACCTAGATAAATACATAATGTTCTTTTTAGTTCAAATCCTCTATTCAAATAGAAAACATGGAGGTTCCAATCATTTTGTGGCAAACCATTTTTACAGAATATTGTTTTCCCTCTTATTGTTCTTAGCAAAGAAAAGTTCATTTTCCTTTTTTCTGCCAGTTAAATTGCCAATTGATAAGGATAAATCAGTGCAACACTCCCCACTTCTTCCACTTTGGAGTTGTTACTCACATTAATGAGAATGGACGTTTCACCACAAACCAGGCCTCACCTTGGTGCTGCTTAAAAAAAGAAGTGGGTGATAAAGTAGTTGAGATGGAGTCTTCAGAGAGAACGTAAACTTGATTTGACACCTGTCATAAACGTTTAGGATCATTGCGGTCGCATGACAAATTACCCAGCAATGTCACAAAACCTAAGGGACAGACCCCCAGAGCAGCATGTTAGCTTGATATCTGGACAGTCTGTTAAAGAACATATGCCGCTACAGTCTGCTGAGTTAGACACTGTGGAAGACTTACTAGGATTTTGATTTGAGCATCAGTGCAACCATAGCTGTAAGCAAACCAAGACAAGAGCTGATGTGGTGGCCTCAAGTTTAAAGAAAATTGTTTCTGGAGACCTTCACTGCACTTCAACAGCACTTCCTATACCCTTGTTTTGTTTGGGTCTGTAACCTCAGCTGCTTTATGCATCAGTAAACCTTAGCAATGTAAACCATAATCAGTGGTAAATTCAGAAGAATTGAAGGTTCAAAAAACAAGATATTTGTACAAAAATCTAAATACCTCTTAATATTTCATTAAAACAAATACATATAGTAAGAGTACACCAAAGTTCCCCTGACATGTAGTGTTAAAATAATGCATTAAGTCAAAAATATATTTACAATCTTAAGGTTTTTAACATTTCTGTAAAGTATTCGTTGGGAATTTAAGTGTGTTTCGGTCTCAGTTTGGTATTTATTGGTTATTCCTACCTGCATCCTAATTTTTTTTTCTGGTACATGTATTTAAGGTTCCCAAGTCCATTAACCATTATACCCTGTTAACTACTTTTCTCCATGACTTAGACTTAGACAGATTTTAATTTGTCTTTTTTTTTTACACAAGTGTAAAACAAAAAGAAATTTTGTTTGGATTAGCTCTCTAGACAATTTCCTCTTTTTAAAAGTGCAGACTTAAAAATTAGTTAAAAAAAAAATAAATACATATACAACATATAAATATATATATATACAAATATATATACAACATATATAAAAAGTTGTTGCACTGAATAAACACTGCACATTACTCTGAACACACATCCCCACATGACTGTGGGCATCTGTTGTTCTTGACTTTGTTTTTCTATAAAACTTTGCATCATTCCCCTCATATTTCGCCTCACACTTACCTGCATTTTTACCCATAATTTAAAAAAAAAACATTGCATTTGCAGCTATAAACTTCAGCGAATTTATTCTGTTATTTTATGTGATAGAAAAACAAAAAGCTGTCAGGGCTGGTTGATGTTGTAGTGAACCAAAATGCAGATTATAGGAGGAAGAGATGAAATTTAATTAATAAGTAAACATACAAAATCCATAGTCCAGAATTGAATTAGCTGATAGGAAACAGGTGTAAACAGAGTAGCTAGAAGGAGTAAAGGGAGGAGGAAAGGACAATAGGGGGCATAAAATAATAACCAGTGAGAAATAACAGGATCTAACAGTAACTAGAAAAGACCTTAAATAAGGCTAATGGGAAATAAAACTAATGACTAAAAAATAAGGAATGACTGAGGGAAAACTAAAAAATAAGAGAAGGGATTAGAGATAACTGATGCCATAGAAAACCTAAGTTAAAGATAAAAGAAAAACTAAAACTAAAACTAGACCAATGAATAAATAATACCAAAAATGTTGAAGAAAAGAATTAACCAGGACTGAATTTTTTTGCACCAGGTTTTTTATCCCACGCTGTTTACATTTGATCACTGCTGCACTTTATGGAATGGAAATGTTCATTTACTGTCTGAAAAGCTGTACTAAATGGAATATTGTTTTGGATACACTCTGTGTATACAAAATGACAATGAACGTTGTCTAAGCCTAAGGAAGAGCAAAACTAAGACTACAAAAACTATCTAAATGTAGACGACACAGAACAAGACAAAACAAACTTGAGAGCCCCAAAAAATAAAAGCTTAAAGTGAAACAAAAGGTCCAAAATATAGGATCATAGCAAAAGCCTCTTGTAATTTGTAACTATAGAGGAGCTACAGAGGTTCTTGGTTCAGGTAAGGACAGCAATTGGTCATGCACTTCACATATCTAGTGCCTCATTTATAAAAAATTGCATTGGTTCCATACTAAAAGTGTACATACAGTACACACCTAGGAAATAGTGTACGCTAAAAAAGCAACACAATATCTGATTTAATAAACTATATGCACACACAAAACCAGAAAAAATTCCTGTATAAGTTCCAGCTTTACCTCAGACTTTGCAACCAAGTAAAAGATGGTATGAATGGCAAGATGAGTCCAACTTAAACAGACTGATCATATTAACAATGCCATTCCAGATGGGAAGCAGTATAATGTTTAGCACTGGCAATGATATTTCGACTTTATGCATAACTTCATTAAAAGGATCTTCAAGAGTTAATTGTTGATTTTTTTAAACACCTGCAAGGGTATGGGCACCAGTATGAGCCATTTCTCAGGAAACCCAGAGTGGAAAATAAATAATAAAGCAAACTTGAATTTGAGATGTCTTCTAAACATTTTCCTCTTTTGTTTTTGTATAATATGTTGGCTCAGGAGTTCTGGCACACAGTATATCACAGTGTAATTTCAGATTCTATAAAGTCAATCTATGCAATGGGTCCCATATTAAGTCGAATTACATGTCGTACAGGGATTATGATACAATCTGGCTTGAATTCTCCATCTGTGTTGCCAATTGCCCTGTCAATAAAATCTCTGTACCCAGTATGCATGCGTCAGACTAGGAGTACACAAATTTGAGGTACTGGTTTGGGTATATGCAAAGTTTATAGACGACACCCTTGGTAATTATCAAAAGTAGCAATTAAACAGTTTTTGCACTAAATAAACACTGCACATTACTCTGAACACATATCACCACTAGTATTTTCAAAGAAAAGTGGGCAAACTGGTAAAGACATAAGTGTTATTCTTTGTTTTGGTGAATCACATAAGAAAAAAACAAAACAAAGTTGCAGTTGTAACACGAAAAAATATCTACACCCTGGTATTTACATTTTTGTGAGGCACAGCATAGTTTAACAGACGTCTTAGCCATTGATCAAAGGTAGTTTATAGTGACAGTTTATAGTGAGCAGAGTAACTGGGTCTGAGCCTCAGGCAACGAGACGTGGGATTCTAGGACAGCTGACTAAATTTGACAGAGGCTGCCACTCAGTGACAACTTCTGGCCCCTTATCGCAACCACCTGACATAACTGGCAACAGAAAATAATACAAAGGAAGTCATAACTTGCAACATGAAGGAAATGGGAGTATTTGCAATGACAGAGGGAGTTATTAGAAAACTGCCATCTAATTTTACTACAAAAACGGCATACAAAACAGATTTATTTCATTGAAATTATTGAAGTATTTTTATCATGCAAGTGGTTTGTGGTTCTCACTTATTCTGAAGATTTCCAGACAATGTATATTTAAGAGAGAAGATGGTCTCACAGAAGTATAAACTATCAGCTTCACTTAATGCAACATCCTTGAATCCTAACTAGCAAATGTTACAATTGTAACAATCAGCAATAAAGGTAACTTTAATAGACCTTTCCATAAAAAAAAGATAAGAAGAGAAAGTCATTCATGTTCCTATTTGAATAAATAGGAACATGAAACATTAAAAATCAAAAATTCCCTACCACTTTCATCTTAATGAATGTTTGAGATTGGTCCTGTGGGTCGAAGAGTCATAACACTGAATTTTACTGCAATTAGCAAATCTATGTTTTGCAAGAAAAAGGTGAGACTCAAACACATTTAATCTGTTAGCAGGGAATTCATTTTGATCTCACGTTAAGATTTTGTCTCATCCCGAAACAAGGGGAACATTTCGCTGCAGGAGTGAGAAGTAGAATAAAGAACCAGTGTGTTTTGGAGACCATTTCATGTTTGGAAGTTAGTAACATTAAAAAAAAAACAATGCCTTCCACAATGATCCTAAACAAATTTTTAAAATGCATATTAGACTAACTCCTTAGTGAAATGGAGAATCTCACCAATTTGGTTTACTTTGATGTCAAAGGATTGTGTTATTTTGAATAATGACACTCTTGGGCGAATTCACTAAAGTACATTATGGCTTAGTTTGTGCAATGTTTGTAATTCTGATGCAAGAGACAAAAGCTGGACTGCTCCTAAAATAGCAACCCTCTCTGCTAACATCTCGTGTCCATAAGGCAGTATGCAGGTATTCAGTGAAAGGCCAGGGCTAATTTTGGTGCATGAGAAGAAAAAGGTAAAAATCACCAGCTGCTCTAGTGGCTTTGCAAAAGGCAAGGTACATTTATTTCTAGAGCACATTTCTTTAATGAGACATTTCCAAGGGCTATTCATCAACAGAAACAGGAAGGTCTGAAAAGTCAACAAATGGTGGACGGGATTGTTTCTTTCAGTGACAGTTTCTCATATACTGCAAATTATTGTTAAAAAGAAACAGCTGGAGTTTTTTGAAAACTAAAATCATACCTTATGATTATTGAACATTCCTTTAGATGCATCAAATGTGGACTTTATCAAGGAGAGATTTAACTTATTAACAGCATGTAAACATCTGTTTTTTGTTACTAAGGCGTAGTATTTTTTTTCTGCCCCAGTTTCATGGTGCAGTGAAGGTGGAATTATGTAACATCAGTCATCTTTCCATCCAAAACACATTGGGAAATTGAATGAACTTTCAAAATTTTTGAAGAAAAAGCAAATTTTTGTTTTTCAGTTATCTTTCAACTTATGCATTTTCCCTGTGATTTAGATCACTCTTTGTCTAGCATTAGTTTAGCTATAGTTTACCGTTATCTTTAGATGATGTTTATCAATGGTATTATATATATTTTAAGGCTTTTCAGGCTTTTTCCACCGATGTCTAGTTTTCTTTTTGTTATCCTGTTTTTATTATTATTTAGATTGTCCTAGTGTAATTCAAGACCTTCAAAATTACTTTTTCTACCGGCCACCAGATTTGGTTTATACTATAGAAGAATCTTAATCTCAATAATGACTCAACCAAGTTCACTGCCTACACGTTTTTTCTCACATTTCATATGCTGTAATTGGTATGCTTTTGGCAAGGAAATTAGTAACAACAGAATTAAGCACAAATCAAACCAATAAACTAAATATTCTAATTCTATCTGAGCTGTTTAATCATCGAAGGCGCATTTTAAATTAAATTGTGGAACAGACAACTTGTACTTCAGATTAGATAGAACTGATGAGTGTCTTTGAGTCCTGAGCAAAGTGGCTAACTTTGTAAAAAGGCTCACTTCTTTCAATGATAGTCTCGGATATTTAGAAGTTATTCAGTTCTCACAAATACCAGGTTTACAATCCCTTCCTGGCCCTAGGCTAAGTTTCTCTCTTAATCCAGAATTCTTTTTAACTAGTGGTTTCAGTTGTAATCCACAAAAATCAGTTTATAGTAAAAAAAACAAACAAACAAAAAAACTGATATTAATAGAAAAAAAAAATTAATCAGATGGTATCCCACAAAAAATCTAATTGTAATCCACAAAAAATATCAGACTTCTGCTTCACCAATCACATTTAAAACACAAAATACTGTGTGGTGTCTCAGCAGAGTAGGGCAATAGGCAATAGTTTCACTGGTTCACAGAGACACAGTGGAGGTCTTCCTGCCATTTTTTCCTATTGGTTGTTTCCTTATAATGTTGCTGAATGTCCCCATGAGCTAATGTCATGTCATCTCCCATGTTAGCCTTTTGGCTACACAAACATGAACAAAATGTCATAATCAATACACCCCTATTAATGTTATTGACATATAATCATTCTAGTTTGATTATTGCTTATAACGTAATTAGAATTAATTCACCACCTTTAATTTCATCATTAAATAAAATTTGGATGACTTCTTCATTCATGCAGCCACAAAGAAGTCAGGTGTTAATGATGTATTGTTTCTTTATATTAACATGTTGCTTCGTTTGGTTATTACAGCTTTGGCGGATGCAAATATATCTCTCTACTTTATGATCACAGAAGTCTCTTGCAGGCACATAGGATTTTCCTTTGCTGTTTTTTTCACAATATTAATTTTCCCTTTCCTGTCTCTTAAAAAGGCGACACGTCCTTTGCTCTTTTGCTCCAGACAGTGAGTTAAGGTGTTATACGTTAATGTTATATTTTTTAAGTATATTTTTTTTTGTAGAGAAACAAGGCAGACTTCACCTCTCTTTAAAAAGTACTTTTTTACTTCCCTGTCACTCTCTCTCACCCCCTAGTGCCACTCTCCCTCTCTCCTTAGTTCCCTTCCAGTTCCTTTTCTACACAGCTGTGTACCCTTATTCAATCAACTTGCCTTCAGTCACTCATTGTTGGATTGTCTTCACTACCTTCTGTAGATTCCCTCCTGTAATGTTTCTCATTCTGATTCCTGTTATTTCTTGATTGTTACCTTTCGGATTTATGCTTCTTTGCCACCTCCTTCAGTGAATATACCAGGACTACTCTCTGCCTCCACCTTTGTGTTTGGATCCTCCAACAAACTTCCACAAACTCTGAAATTCATAACCTGGTATTTTGTACAATCATTTTGAAATTATCTTTGAATTCATTGAAGTATTTATATTTAGGAGAAAAACTTGCCCCTTTTTTGAAGAATGTACTTATGGGTGTGTTGCTGGTGCTTCTGCAATAGTTTGTTAAAACTCTGCAGCATCACTTTTAGAAATGCTTACAAA
The DNA here is from genome assembly GCA_030533445.1 of Cyprinodon diabolis. NCBI lineage: Eukaryota > Metazoa > Chordata > Actinopteri > Cyprinodontiformes > Cyprinodontidae > Cyprinodon > Cyprinodon diabolis. The sequence goes on from CM060069.1 coordinate 16,302,336, forward strand.
TACTATTACAGTGATATTTGTTTGTTCAATACTTTTGAGGTTTGCCTTGTCAGATAGGGGCCTGGTGTTGTCAAGTTTGTCTCAGCCTCTATAAACAAAAGGTGAAAGTTAAAAAGTAGTTATATTTCATAGGTCTCTGCATTTCCTGAGTTGTGTTCAGAAGGGAGGGATGATAAATTAGAATTAATGCAAAAATAGGTGTAAAAAGTGTTGATCTACAAGAACTAATGGCAGTGTTTGGACTTTCATATATTTCATGCAATCTCCTTTTTTAACCTGTTGCAATTAAAAAGAAATGCCTGTAGAAAAGGCAATAGGGTAGTTTTAATGGAGAGAAACAGCCTTGCAAGTATTACCATTTGCTCAGCGACCTTTGTAGAGCATCCACACACACCTACTGCATGTACTAAAAATGTTTACATACTACACCCCTTATTCTTCTATGCACTGAAGAATAACTGGCCGCTTTTTCTGAATCTTTGAAGAGGCCATAAATGTCGGCAGTTAGTGATATTTCAAAGCTAGTTTAGGAGTTATTAGAATTCAACTCAAAAGTACTTTGCTAATCCTATATGGAAATATAAATGTTGTAAGAACTCATCTCCTTTTTTCAACGCGTTGTGGTGAATGTTCATAGCTGTAGGCAGGAAGGAATTTCTAGAGTTCCTCACAAGTGATATGGAGAAATCTTCAAACTATTCAGTTTTACAATTTTCTGAAGAGGATGCACACTGTTCATAAAATGTTCTTTATTTGATTAAGAATTGTTTGTGGTGAAATCCTGTCCAGAGGTTCTTGAGGAGTTCCTAAAACAAAGCTGATCTTCTAAATCAGCTTGTTAAGCTTCTTTATGTCATTAGCTCTGATGTAGGTATTTAAGCAGCTGATGACAGAAGAGATCACACTCTCCACAACAGACCTGGAAAAGATGTGCAGCCTGCTGCAAATGCTGATGGACCTAAGATTCGTCAAGAAGTGTTTCCTGCTCTGTCCCTTCTTGTAGTCGGCTGCAGAGTTGCATCTCAAATTAAATCTGTTGTCCAGGTCATGTATTAGTTCTCCTCTTTCACCTCTTCTTTTTCTCCTCTGATGTTAGTAGGATTAATTGTTCCTGTTCCTTCTGAAATTAACTACAATCTTCTTTGAATTGTTCATTTTCAGGATCGGAGGAGTGTTTTTCACAAAATGCTTCAAACTGGTTCACCAGCTCCCTGAACTAAGCTTCATGTCTATCTTTGATGGATCTAGTTTTTCACCCTTCTTTAAATCTATTTCTGCTCATATTTTCAGAAAGCCTGGCAGGGGCACACTGGAGTCAGAGATATAAGCCATGTTTCAGTTAAACTCATAATATTGCATTACTGACTTTAATGTTAGGTCCTTGCTATGGCTTGGAGTTCTAATTGGTTTCCTAAAGATCACACTTTTACTGTAATGACTGATGGAAGTGATGCTTGAGTTTCCTGTTCTCTTCTCCTTTCTCATGCTCTACATCCTCAATGTGTCGTTTTCATCATAGCTGGTATTTGCAGAAGTATTTGAAGTATCTTAGCAGCTTTAGAGATGTTAATGAGCTACTCCTGTGTCTAAAAAAACAACTTGCTTAGAGCTATGTTTCCACATCTTAAATGTCCAAAAGGGAAAACATACAAGGAAAAAATACCTCCAGCTGCATACTGTAGCAACCAACATCATAATAAAAAAACAAAAACAAAACTCTGATCCTCAACGGGTCGAACTAAAGTTCTCTTTAAAAAGAACATCAGAATTTAGCAAGCATAGCAAAACTCTAGGAACGGATAGTGATGAACCGACGTCACTCTGAGCCATTGAACCCCAAGGAATGCATTGGTGGAAATGTTTGACACTTCAAAGTAAATAAGCCATTAAGTGCATTTTACATTTTCCCTGTCCTTTGCATAGTATGAGTATATTACCAGTGGCACATGAAAAAAGTTGAAAAGTGTAGTTGCGGAGGGGAAATGAAAACTCCACCTCAGCTTAAACCACATTTATGCTTTTGAGAGATGACATGAAGTGACAACTCTTTATGGTGAAAATGCCCTCACAATTTCCTTCCGGCTTCGGTTCCATTCACAGTGTGCACATTCATTCCCATTGAAAAAAAACACACAGGAAAGACTGCTTGCAGATCTGAAAGTGTATCTATATTTTCCTTCAGATGTAAGTGCAACGGCCATGCCAGCGAGTGCGTTGAGGGGGAACAGGGTGGCCTAGTGTGTGCCTGCCAACATCACACAGTTGGAGCCGACTGCGAGAGATGTCACCCCTTTTACCAGGACAGACCTTGGGCCAGGGCCACTGGGGATTCCGCCAACGAGTGTTTGAGTGAGTAGCTTGATTCTGGGGATGCTGTCATGAACCCGCTGGGTGCAGCCATCTGGAAAATCCACAGGGCAGTGTTAAATTCTTGTGACAAGCTCAGGCTGTCAGGGGTTGTGTAAAATCTATCAGTGTGCTTTGCCCTTCATCATGAAAAAGAAAAAAAAAAGGATATCACATTTTTACAATCAGGACCGGCATCAGGTCCCAATAGAAACTGAACATCACTGACTTTTCTGAGACTGTCAACTAAAATTCTGACTAGAATTAAAATTTTATTGTCTGTCACCAAAAGTGAAGTTGTGCTTTATAAGCAAAAAGCAACCAAAGATATTTATTTTCTACAAAATGGTTTATGAAAGTGTGTTTAATATACCCAATCCTTGTCAAAGCTTTTGACATTTTGTCATTCTGTGTAATTTTCTTGACATAATTATCCAACTGAATGTTTTATTTGGTCAAGAAAAGGCATATTTAATGACAGAGGCAACACACCATACTGGCCATGAATCATAGTGTTAGCTGTATCATTTTGTGGCGCAGCATTAATCCAAATGTGCATCATTGACATGATTTGAAAACTTCTTAAATAGTAACTAGCCTGCTTATTCTGCTTATCAAATAGCAATATTGACTCAAATACCTTTTATGCTAAGAATCTTATTTAACTACCATTTCAAACACAAGGGTTGATGAAGGACATATAGACAAGGACAAAATATCCCTGAAAATCCACTGATGTAATTACAGTAAATTGTGGCTCTCTGAAGCATGAGCAGATATTCTTTGATTATTATTTGTAAAATCTTTGAAAACAAATTATCCTTTCCTTCTGCTTAAAAATTGCGCACTTCTTATGTTCATATGCGTTATAGTTTTTCAATGACCTCATTGAAGTTTGTGGTTGTTATGCGTGAAAAATGAGAAAACAGTTCGAGAGCAATAAATAGTTTTGCAGAGCACTGCAAACATTGCTAATAGCTTGTTCATTAAAACATTTTTGTGTTTTATATGTTTGCTGAAATGCTCTCATCAGTGTTTCTATATACATACATTTGAGAATTATCCAGTTTGGCTTACCCAACCATGAGCTTTTAGTGAGTGCTGCCAAGGATGAAATGTAATTGGCTGAGTAAAGAAAATCATAAAAAGAGTGCCTCCCAAATTGTTTTTTTTTTCTCTCTCTGTATTTTCAGAATTCTATTAAGAAGCAAGCATGTTTTAATTAATCTTACTCTTACTTCCAAGCAGATGGAGTTCTAAATATATTACTGAAGCCCAACTTAATCAGTGCTATATATTAAGAAAAAGCTTGATACAAGGGACAAAAAATTCAGAAGCTATATAGTCAATTCCTCTGCTTAATTGTGCAGCTGAAAACTCATTCAGATAAATTTTACCCTCTTAAGAACAATAAACATAATATATTCTTTATTGTTTGGGGCCCCATTTTTAACTTTACTTTCAATTCATGATTATGATGAACAAATTTAGTTTAAACAATGTTAAGCACTTATTACACACTGATGTAGAGTTTCATTGAAGTCAATGCCCTAGAAAATGCTTTATGTAATGAAGCAGGGGAAAGAGTTTTGTTTTACGCAAACGTGATAGTCTGTATAAGAAAAGTGAAGGTATAAAACATTTTTTTTCATGAGAAACAGTCCATAGAAGATAATGAATACATGCAAATAAATGACTAGATCTAGAATTTAGATATAAAGAAAAATATTGTATTTTTACAAATCTTGAAAAGATTAATACCTATTGAGCAATTTTACATAAATATATAATTTCATATTGAGCATAAATGCCATAGGTTCATTAAATGTATTTGAAATTAAATGAAAAACTAGTTGATTAGTAAGAAAACAGCATCTATTAATGGGCAGGGAGCAGACTCAGACCATGGCCAGAGATTACCTGATTTCAATAAATGGTGTGGTAACATTATATAGTTTAAATGTAGAACTAAACTAGGGATTTTTGAGCAAAGCAAAACATCAACAACAACCTCTCAACCCAGTTCTATCCATGGTGAGGTGTAGTAGAAATTCTGCAGTCTTACAAATATCAGAGAAGAATCACAATCAGAGTTATTGCCAAGTAGGTTTGCACTTAAGAGGAATTTGAATTGGTGTTGCAGACAAAATTTATATATATATATATATATATATATATATATATATATATATATATATATATATATATATATATATATATATATATATATATATATATATATATATATATATAGAATGCAGAATCTGTAGCTATATACGATATAACAAATACAATATACTGTATACAATATCTAGTATATAGCCATATATATATACACAATAGATTCTGCAATTATTGTAACGCCGGAGGTCTGGAGATGCTATGTTGGTGTAGCTACTAGGTCCTGAATGGGTGAGGGAGAGAGGCAGTGTCAGTGAGATGGGGGTCTCTGGGCCTTGTTGATAAGGCTGGTAGCAGATGGGAAGAAATCTGTGTTACTGTCTTTAACTCTTCCATTAACTTTGATAAAAAACACAGATAGTTAAAATAGGTCAGGGAAGAGTTTATCTGTAGAAATATGTCTGTTGCTTCATTGAATCAGCCCTTTTAAATGTTTTGGTCATTCTTTTATGGATTGATTTTTTTTAACCTTTTTTTTCTATGTGTTGGTATCACTGACTAAAGACAAAAATAGTCTGAACAGCCTAGTTAAAGTCTGTAGTAACATAACAGTCCGGATGTCAGACTTGAGCTTTGAACGGAGGAAGAGAATGCTTCAGATAACTAAATCCATCCTGAAGCCGTCCAACCATGTTCTCAGAGATCAAAACAAAACAAACAAAAACAAAAAATCAATATAAATTCAAACTCCTTTATTCCGTCAGCCGTTTGGCTTTTAAACTCTGGTGACCAATGATTGTTTTTGTTGTTGCTTTTTTTTTTTTTTTTTTTAGTATTTTATTTGTTTGTTTAAATAGATTTTTTGTAAACTATAATTTTTCTTTATTGATATGTTGAAGTGAAAGCTGCAAACGGAATCAGCCTTTTTGGGGGAATAAGTAAACTAGTATGAATTAAATCAGAATTTGAATTGGACATGGCAAATGCCTTGTGAAGACTTTATAGTTAAAGGAGATAAAGATTGGATTATTTAATGTCAATGAAGGGAAGCATTGCTTTGAGAGTCAGATCATTGTTCTGATTGTCAAGCATCGTGAAAGTTGCATCATTCTTAATGTCTGTTTTGCTACTAGAGGCACAGGTGCAGATGAAAAACAGAGCTCAAAAATCTGACCAAAACAATCCTAAAACCTTGCTGATGAACACGAAATGCATGTGTTAAAGTTACATTTGCTAAAAGAAAGATAAAATACATGAAGCAACCTTGACTGATTTTTATGTTTGTAAATGTTGTTGTGGGAAAATTTATATCTTTCTCCTATTATATATTAATATTCATATTTACTCACTATAAAAGTTTTCACTCAGTCTGTTTCTCTCTCAAGGCCACACCATTCCCTGCAGAATGTTGTTTGTAGACCAGACATAGCTTCTTCCCATAACAATACAGATTCTTTCTCAAGGTTTATTCATAACATGTTACTGTTAAGCAAAGTGTGTGTAATTTGTTATGACTCTGACTGCTTTCCATTGTTGTAACTAGGGGGGGACGAACCCTGCCCAGATCAGAACAGAGCAGAATGCTGTGCCATGAGGGCTTCATGATGACTGTTCTCTCTTTGCAAAGATATGAATAAATGTGCCGACTGAGTTTATTTAACTAGGATGAATAGTTGAATACTTTTTTCCCACGACAATGTGTATAGACTTTTGACTGTCTTGATTTAATATTATATGAAAAAAAAAATTATGCAGACCTAATTGCTGTTTATATTAATGATTGCAATAAAACCCATCTCTCTCAAAAACTAAAAATAAACAAATGAAATCCCCAAAAAACTGGCATCCATGCCAACAATATTTGTATTCAAAGTACCCAAACTGTCCTATATTTATTTATGTTTCTCTCTGAATTCTTCAGTTTAAGATGTAATTATTAGCACTGAGCTGGTTTTAGCTTGTTAAACACATAATGATGTTATGGGTTCAAAGATTTTGTTCAAATGAAAAATTAAAGCACCTAAACCTTTATCAGTTAATTCTTTTTCCATAAGATCTTCTTTAAGTGGGATGCACTTAGTCTTAGTTGTTTACATTTTCCCCTAGAAAAGGGTTAAAGAACAAAAGTATGTGCCAGTTAGTAAACTTTAATTAAGGGGAAAAATAATTGCTTGTCAAATCAAAGATGCATGTAAGGGTGTATTCTCTTTTTGTGTGTTTATTTCTCTTAGAATGAAAAGTAGCTTATTTTAAACAGACAAAGTTGTTTTTAACAGCCTGAGGTATCTGAGGTGTAAGGTTGCATCTGATATGCATCCTGATGGCTCCACAAGGCATTGTTTTTTTTTCTTTTTCTTTTTGTTATGAATCACTTTTGCTCCTGTAATGATCCTAAGGCCTTCAACAAATGTATCACATAGATTATTTAAATGATCAGTGCTGTAACCCAGCAACAGGAGCAAGTATTTGCAAATATCTTTGTATTATTTTCTTTTAACTATGACACATTTCCTTTGGTTCTATGTTATAACTTAACAAGAAAGACATCTCTATTCCACTAAACACGTTTCCAGTCATGCCTCAGATTAAACTAGATTTTTTTTTATCCATCCATCACATTCCACAGCCATCTCTTCAAGTGAACATTATTCCAGCTGAATGTGGGCACACTTTATACTGACAACCATTGAAAAGCTGACACACAGAGACAGACAACCACTGTCTCTCCTGTTCACATTAGTTACTGTAACCTGCATACATTTGGGTATCTGGAGTAGACCAAAGCAAAAAGTCAAGGCGGCTGACAGATCCAAACCTACACCCTGATAAGAGGAAAGTGACAGCTCTGGCTCACAGTGTTTTCCATTGGGACAAATATTATACATAGCACCAACATCTGTCCTTTGAAAGGTTTGACAAAATGTTAGATATGTAATTCACCTATAGGTAGCCTTTGTAAACCTTTTTTTTTTAGTTATTAGATTAAACAGATATTTTATTAGAAAAATATCTGTTTATTAGACTAAACAGATATTTTATCTGTTTAGTCATTTATGAATGGGCTATCTGGATTTACAATAATAAATGTGGATTGGGGGTATACAATTCTTCTTAAGACATGCTTATTGTTTTTTCAATAGTTTTCCTTTTTGTCAGCAGGGTGGTTTGAGTGTTTCCTTAACATCCTTAGCTGAGTCTTCAATTATCACAATCTTTTAAATTCATGACATCCTCATAAAGAAGTTTCTTAATTGTTTAGTAAACTAAGTGTATGTTTAGTAAACTAAGTGTATTGATATTCCAGAGTTTGAGAAACGTTAAATAAAAAGTATATATATATATATATATATATATATATATATATATATACTACATTGTTGTCCCTGTCAAAGATTAAATCATATAACTTTTTCATTCAGTATTAAGTTAGGATTTATTTCCTTGTGTATATATATATATATATATATATATATATATATATATATATATATATATATATATATACACAAGGAACTAAATCCTAACTTAATACTGAATGAAAAAGTTATATGATTTAATCTTTGACAGGGACAACAATGTAGTCATGCATTTTCAACATCAGTAATGATCTTGGTAAATTAAAGACATAGAGGACAACCTTTTATTTCCAGGTGGGTCATCTAAATAAGTGGTCCTCCTAATTGTAAATCATTCTGGTGATATGTTTACATAAGGCCTTCCTTCGTGCTCACTCTTTTAAATATCGTTTTCTGCACATGCGCTCTTTCAGCCGCATATGTGTGGTGAGCTCTTGATTCAAACAGTCATTAAAGCTCACCTTTCTCACCGGGGTTCTTTGAAAATGGCCGAAAGTGTCTACGAAGTTTATGAGAAGAAAAGAAAGGCCTCATAAAATGTACTATGCAGATATACTTTAGGATTTGTTGTCAAAGCAGCCCGCTGTAGCCATAGGCTGTCGCTACCCGACAGCAGCGACTAATAACAAAGATGGTGCAGGCACCGCACAGTGGAGGAGGTTTTACATGACCAACGGAACAAAAAGCAGTGATCATCAGTCCGAACAGTAAGTTTATTGAGTTCGCTATAAAGTCCACTATATAGTCCCCGCTATATACATACACACAGTAAGCTTGTGAGCTATGAGAATAGCACATTTTTAACAAGTAGAAAGGGTGGGTCTATAAAAAAAAATCCTCCACAATACCTTTAAGAATAGGCATCTGCCAAATACCAACAAAGCCCTAGTCTGCTATATCAAGGTATAATAGCGATTATAAGTACTCTTAAAACTCAATTAAAGGCCTAATACACATAATAGAGGTTGTATTGATTTGTTCAAATAAAATGTAGCATATTATTATGGTTATGGTTGACAAATAGGACGCAAAGGTTTTGCAAAAAATAAATAACAAACTTGTGACTAAAACCATTCCTTTAATATAGAAAGCTGATCAAGCTTAAATATTTTGTTTTTGCAAATCCCAGATATATCTTGCATGCTTACTTATTTGACCATGCTATTAAAAAAGAAATGTTAGACAGGTGATGAAATTATTAATATAGAAACAGTAGGCAGAATAACTTGTTTGTAAACCCTTAAATCACTAACTGTTGTTGCAATTGCCTGCCGATAGAGGTCTCATATTTGTTTAGAACATAGAGTCTCACAGACTGATACGCACGTGCAACGTGACTCATCAAAGGCTCATGCATCACTTTGGGTTTTTTGACCAATCCGACATCCCAGTCATCCGGCAAATTAAATGTAAAAATGAGAAATGATTTTGCCTCCAGGGATTCCACACCATCACTGTTCTGCAATTGTAATATGGAAATACTAATATATAAGACAGAAAAATCACATTATTGCTTGTATAGTTCTCTTGCAAATAGAATAAGGAGACAGCTTTTTATACTTTCTTATGTTATGCCCTGCTTCTGACTGATGATGCAGAGTAGGGGCTTTAATTAGCTGATAATTTATATTGGTCTTTAACTTACCACTAATGAGAAATTAAACATGTTGTCAGCTCCTGCATTTAGCATGATAGTAAAAAATATTTAGTTCAGGACTAAATTGTAATTCTGTTGAGAAGGTTTGGCACAACGTGCGTGAGTTTTTATTTTTAATCTATTTCAAGATTATCCGAGGAACACATAACATTAGTGACCTCATTAGGTTGAAATTTAATATGGCACATGAAAAAAAAAAAATATATATATATATTGCATTCATCCGCTGAAGACATTTCTAGCAAGCTTGCAAGTTTACAGCCCTGCATGTGCTTTATGGAGTGAAAACAAATTTTAAGAAGAAATTCTGCCATAGATTTTAATTAGATTTAAAGGAAGAAAATATTTATTTCTGTTGTTCCCAGGTATTTGGGTTGAACTTTTTTTTATTATTTATACAGTATGAATTTACAACAGCTATTCTTTTAGGGATGCACCAATTTTTTTCAACTCAACATTTTAGTACTTACCCATACCAGAAATTGATACAAATAAGAAATAAAAGGTTATTCATAATGAGAACTTTTTTTTAATGTGTTATCTGAAATGTTTGGAAGACAAAGGAAGACTTTTAGCTTGAATCCTGTTAAGCTGAGACATTTTTTTACATCTCTTGACAACTTTGTACTAGGGATGGAATGGTTTATGAAAACCATCCGAACCGTTCTGTTCAACTGTCTCCCTTCGGTTCGCGTGTGTTTCGTTCGGTTCATGCGCTGCTCCTTTTTCTCATTGGCGATGTGTGTACACTCCAGAGCAGAAGGTGGCGGTACTGCGACCAAAGCAAACCACCAGTAGTAAACAAGAAGAAGTAGAAGCGAAGCAGCGTAGCAGGTGTAGCAGGGAAAAAAATCAGTTGTTGTGGAGAATTGTATGGGTATGGCGAGTGGGAAAGAACAGGAGTTGTTAGACGCGCCAGCACTACTTTATAGAGGGCATGCGCGAGATGATTAAATTCAAAGCAGCAAAACATGCGGAAATTATCCAGGGTTTCTGCGGATCATTAGAAATGATTACAATTCATTATACACATAGTTCCTTTATAACGGTGTCCAGCTACTGCTGCTACCATTGCTGCTCTTATTGCCACATCTCTCATCCCATAGCTTCTCTTGCGTCTGCCTCCACAGGGGCCGCTGTCCACTGAGACCTCTTTTTTTTTTCTTGCTCCACACCGCCACCACTCTCCACTGCCCAATTTCACCACCTTGCTTGAGTTTTTCCTGCTGCTGCTCCCACAGGTGGTATTGACCCCCACAATGATAACTGCAACTATACCAGTGCATCCTTATATTCTATATTTGAGAATGTAAGGGAAAATGTGTAATTAATTGGCTTACACAACCTTTACCGGCATAAGCCACTTTCAAGAAACTAAAAGAAGGAAGAAAAACAAAATTCATTAAAAAGGGACAGTGTTAAAGGCTATAATAATGTTTTCATCTGTCCACTTCTATTTGCAGTATATCAATTATTGTACGACTTTTTTAAATAGCTTCTGTCATATTTTTCACTTGGCTTTGACTGTGACAATTTTGCATATTAATTCAGTGTCTTCATGAGTTATTATTAGCTGTAGAAATAGAGTATATTGCTGGATAAGAACACACAATTAGATTGTTTCTCTTGGTGTGTGTCCTCACTAATCTGTTTAAAACAAATCCCCAAGTGGTAGTATATGATAATGTAGATAGCTGTGGGCATGATATTCAAAAAATAAAATTTGCTGATAATATTAAAATGGTTTGAACTGCAGATATGCAGGTCTCCCAAGAAACGTAGGCATCACTTGCTGGCTATAAAAGCAAAGGACTAGTTTTGTTCTCAGGGAAAAATATTAGGATTTTGTTGTAGAAGACACAGAAAGTCACAGAAGGCTCATTTAGAAACATGATCAAATGGATGAAGACTTCATTATTGTTTGCTAAATTACTGACCATACATCCTTCCATGTGTTCAGCATTGTTTTACATGTCACCTCTGGCTTTTTCTATATTTAGATAAGATCACAGTTCAATTTTTTTTAACAGTTTTAATTTTTGGGTTGTTCAGCACTTATTGGTAAACATGGTATTGGTAAATCTATGGAGGTTGAGGTTACCAGCTGTTTAAGGCCAGTTTGTCTTAGAACCAACAACTGAGCTATTGGTCAGTTTTGGCCCCTTTATCCTGTACCTAAGAGCGCTTTAAAATGTAAAGGAAGTTGCTGTGAGCCATGCAAACCCAAATCACTTATGGTTTTGATTACTGCCTTTCTGTGAACCAAAGCTAACATTTTAACAATGATTTGTAACACAGGTAAATTCTAAAATGGATCAATATATGTATTTAGTAAGTGTCCTACAAACTACAGTGTTCCTCATACAGAAACAAGACCATTCTATAAGTTCTGGCTTCCACTCAAAAACAAACTATTGTTGTTTGTTAAGCAAAACAAACAGTTAACCCTTATATTATGTTATCGATATTTCACTTTTTGTGTTGATCAAAGTGCTGCTTATCCTTTTTTTTTCTTCATGAAATTTGGTGACTTTTCCTCATCTGGGGTCATGAGCTTGTTTGTAAAATCTGGTGACCTTGATATGTAGTGGACTGTATATGCAGAGTATGTATACAAAGATGATGTTGCGGGTAATTTTGATTTTAATGTGGGTAAGTAGCTGTTCAGATCTAAAATAAAAATGGCCCTTTGATGTACTTTACTTTTTCTTTATTTGCCTCTGAGACGCAGACCCAGATGTGTTAAGGGTGGGAACTGTCTCACATTAGTCCTTGTCACCGCTTTAATGTCATCTGTATGACAAACTCACCAAAAATGAGCTGAATGGGGATTGTGATGTAGAGGAACAGGTTTCTGAGACAGAGGATCGTTCAGAATCAGAAGACAATGTTATTGTTAATCCAGATGATCAATAGTCCTACGATGAGGAGGAATCAGAGGACAAGTCTGCCATTGCAGGGGGTCGGGTTGGGTGGGGGAGCAAAAGAAGAAGAAAAGATTAGTCCCACTATATTTTTCAAATATAAAAAGAAAATCCTGCAGGAAAATAATCTTCATGTTCTCCCTCATATTTCAGCAGTAAACAGTGAAACAAAGAATGAATATATTGACACCCCCCCCCCCCCCTACCGTGAAATTGCGATAAATTGTTAGATCCTCTGGTAATGGCTGCATCGCATCAGGTTTCCCCGTCAGTCACAGTTTGCTTGTACTGGGGAATAAATGCCATGTGCACGGAATTTGTAAAAGTGATAACTAAAGAAACAATTTAACAAGAAAATGTTTAAATAAGCAGCAGTGTGGTAAAAACTTCCACGACTGAAAAATGCAGCGCCCCAAAATTTGGGTTTCAAAAAGGAACGGAAAGTAAAAAGAAAGAGGGTTTCTCGCCTCCTCTTGTTTTTTTGTTTTTTTCTCAGAAAGGTTTTTTAACTTAACAGTTCAATTTAACAATAGATTATTAACCTGTTAAGTGAAATAAAATAGCTATCTGCTGGATACAATTACTTAGTTGTTCTCCTTCAATGTCTGAGGGGAATCATATTAATGCTCTTGCCCAGCTGGGTGCTGTCTGAAACAGAACATGACTGCAAGTTTTTTCATAATCTTTTTGTTTCCTTTTTAGTTTTAAAGAGAAAATAAACCAGGAAAAATCCAGCATTTATTGAATCTATTGTGTGTCTGTAAATAACACAGAGGCACACAGCATTGAGAGTTTACATTTACCAGGCAACAGGAAATGCTGTAGTCCTCAGAGGGTTAACATCAGCTAAACAGTAGTAGATGTTCAGCAGGATATTTACATGAAATAACTGTCCTTCTCCCTGCATCATCATTTAAAAAGATGATCCACCAGCGGCTTATATCAAAATCTGTGTTGATATTTAAAAGTTTAGCTAGATTTTTTTTATATTAAGATAATTTGCAACCATTAAATACATCTATAAATCTTGATCATTCTCATGAGCAGCCTGAAGCAGCCACATAAATAACACATATTTTGTCATTACACATACTGATTAATGAAAAATAAATTCTCAGGGCCAACATATAGTTATAGTGAAAGCTATTAGGAATATATTTTCACAATCCTAAACCTATTTTCTATACATGTGTACAGCTGTTATTATTTTTGATAGGATGTAAATGTAAAGTAAACTTAATGTATATTTAACTTTATCACATTCTGATCATTTTCCTTTGTAAAAATATTACAATAAAAATTACACTGACAATGTAAATGGTACTTTTCAGTACACACCCACAGAACAATTCACGCAAGCACAGGAAAATCCACACACACACAGGACAAGATCCACACATGCACAGAATGATTCACACAAACTCACAAGATCCACACGTGCACAGCACAAGATTCACCAAAGTATTTCTGGTCTATAAACAATTATAAATTAAATTACAAAGTACCAGTGGTCTTCACTGCATTCTTTCAAATAGGGAATGGTTTGCCACCAATTACAAAGCTCCCTTACAGTATATAAGAAAATAAACTATTCCACATGGTATGACTAACCCCTAGATCCCACATCCTCCGTCACCCCTCCACTCCACCACGCTCACGTACATCACTGTCCACCTATGTCTTCTCTGTCCTTCACGGCCAAAATACAGAGGCGAGGTATTTTTTGCTTCGCTCCGGTCCAGGCCAGGTCGAGATCTGCTATTGCATTACACCAAACAGGGAAAAGAACATCCAGGAGATTTGCTTTGTCAAATTAAAATAATGTTACGACAGATTGGTAATTACAAATTAAGAGGATAATTCTGATATATTCCCAAAAATTAAGACAGTTTAATTAAATTATTGGATGTAAATTATTGGTACTTCAACATACCAGGAAGCAGATTTCTCATCTCAATCAAAATATTTATTTTATACTGAGAGGCTTAAAGGTTTAATCAAATCCAGTCACAACAAGTTTCAAGAGCGCATCTCATAACTTCAAAAGAAACTTTTTATCGCAGGCATGTATGAAGAGATGCTGAGTTTGGAAGTAGAGAACAAACCAATTGTATATGATTATTCCTATTACAAAGACCCACAACGAAAAAATTATTTTTGGGCAGTAATGTGTATGATTGATGCTGATGGTGTGATTTAATGGTGTCATATCCAATTATGCGTTAATGACCACATGTTTTTCTCCTATGTAATATAGCGCATGCTCTCTTTGAGCTCCAAGGAAGTTGGAAGTTGGTAAATCTTGTTCCCTGCATGTGTGGATCTTGTGTGTTTGCGTGAATCATGCTGTGCATGTGTGGATGTTGATTGTGTGTGCATGGATTCTTTGTGCTTGTGTAAATCGTTCTGTGCGTGTGTAGATCTTGTACTTCTTGGTTGTGGATTTTTTTTTGTGCTTGTGTGATTTGTGCTATGCATGTGTGGATCTTGTGCTGTGCATGTGTGAATTACATATGTGTATTTGTGAAAATTGAGACCGCTCTAGCTCCATGCAGTGGTAACTCTATTGTAACGATCATTTCCAGGAAAAGAAAGTATTTAACTGTCCATTCATACTGTCTTTACTGGTCCAAAACATTAATAATTATTGAAGTTAATGTTACTATACGCAAATCATGCAAAACATTTTACATGCAAAAATTTATAAGTCATACAAAGTCAGGTTTGGGGTTTGATGGTCCATCTGAATAACAAATGATTCTGCTATGACTTTTATTTTGATGAAATACGTACCTTTCAGTGTGTCTATAAAGAAATATTAGATCACCAATATGTCAATTATAGCCAGAGACAGATTTTAAACGTAAACAGCTGTTTTTCCATATTTGGCAAGTTTTCTAAAGTTTAATTGCAGTGGATTCCTCCCACTGTTGGTTTATATTTTAACATTAAAACCTTGCCAATTCAAATATGAGGAAACTTTTACTGTTTAGTGTAACATTTGCTACACAGTATTTAGAGTTATGCAAATGCTCACATCCCACTTTGGTTCTGCTATTTGAGAAATACAGGAGTTATGCCAGCACTATTACAGCTTAAAGTTTTCATGAGTTAATTTTCTCGAAGTTTCCACTCTGATGTTAAGCCAGAATAGTATTGTCAGGGTAGGTGGCTTCATCATGGGAGAAATGTTGCAGCAAGAATCTGGATGTTTCTTCTCATGTGTGCGCAGCCTCCTCATTGTCAGTGACGCAAATGTTGTGTGGTCTGCAGGCTTGGATTGAGAAAAACAACATGATGAAGAGGTGGCTGTGGGTGTGCAGGGCTTTAAATGTTGTCAAGACGACCAATAAAGTTGTTGAAGGCTGTTTGGGAGGGTCATTGGGTTAGGGATGTTGGAAAATAGTGTGAAGTTGTTGGTTTCATCTTAGTTCACAGCTTTTAGTAAACCTCATCCCACAGACAGGAAGAAGATTGGGCGTAAAGCCAGCAATGCCACCATGTGCCTTTAAAGCATTATATATTTCTTACTGTGGTGGTACCTGCAGGAGTCTGTTCAGAATGAACATTATGTTCATTCTGTTTTTAATTTTCATTTTTGGAATGACTATGACCTGGATGACTGAGAACCTTCACCAGCACATGAGAACCGAATTGTACTTACGTATTGGCAACCCTATAGTAATATGTAAAAACCTTTAGATTACTTTAAAATTTGGCCATTATGGGAAGCGTTGAAAATTTAATCTTCTAAACATTTAACTATATAAATTTGCTCAATGGCAGTAAAGGTCTAAATTTGCTTTAATTTCATTAAATGTATACTTCCATGATTAAACAACCTTTAACCAGTCCTATAAGTGTAAGTAAAGCATGTTTTTTTATTTGTTATGAATGATGATCTAGGCATTAGCACACTTAACTAGAACTTCAAAATTTCGGGTTTCCCTAAAAATATCAATATTGTGAGGCAGAGTCCTATTATTCTTAGCCAATCCTACAAATGGCAAAGTAATGTAAACATACTTTTCAGTTAAATCTATGATATCTTTATATGTAAGGTAGGTAATATATGAAAACAGCTCTCTGTTATGTTCCTTCTAACCTGCCCGTGTCGAGTGTTATGCAACTACTGTAAGTTTAGTTTACACAGGTTAAACTGAGCTGATTTTAGTCTACTGACTTAAAAATCTAAATTATATTAACTGTCTTTTTTTATTAGTAAATAAATACAACTTTAAACAAGGTGATGATATGATGCATCGTTTTGCATATTGGATTGAGCAACTTTTGCATTCTGGCATTTGTAATAGAAAAAAAACATCTGTTTGATTCCTTGATTACTTTGTTTAGAAAACTCAGTGGAAGCAGTAGTTTATGCAACCCCAATCAATCATCTGTGTTTTTTATACATTTGTCCCATTTACACTGTCTTACTCCGTTATTTTGATCACATTAGATTAACATAACCAATGTTTCTTACTCTCTTATTGTACTGTAACTAGTAGGTTGCTGAATCCAGACCTCAATTAGTCCGTCTCTATATTCTATAAGCCACATGGCTTACCTCAGACATGCTGCCTATCTTTACACAAGTTATTTTTAATAGTTTGCTTGTATTTTTGACTGCTATTTCTGGCAGAACTGGTGGAACAAAGTCTGATCTCTGGGCCGCCCCATGGACGCAGCTCTTCAACTGTGCCGGCAAATGTGGCTGAGATTATGGCTTTGTAATGGTCCTGTTAAACATTTAATTTGGTGTGCTTAAGCCATTTTGAAACTAATTTGGTGGCATGTTTAGGGTCATTGCCTATAAACTTTCTGAAATTATTATTACTATTAATTATTATTTTTTTCCTTTGAGAAGCAATATGTTTGATTATGCCCCCAAATATTCAGAATTTCTCTGAAATTGTTCTAAATTGTAATCCTCTAGTTTTTTTTCCTTTATTGTTTAAAAAGCTATGACAACGGTTATCCATATATCTATTCAAAGTAAAACCTTGAATAGCAAACAATTTGCACCGAGTGCAATAACCTGGACTCAAGGAGAATATTGCTAAGCTTATGAACAGTGATGGGACTAACGGCGTTGAAAGTAACGGCGTTAGTAACGCCGTTACCTTCTTTTAGTAACGAGTAATCTAACTAATTACTTTGACTGTAACTATAACGCAGTTACCATTGCAGACACCCCGTTACTGCGCGTTACTCAGGTCGCACAATGAACCTTTTTTCATGATAGGACTCGTGCGCAGCTGCGTGAAGCTGACACCCCACCCACGTCAAAAAACTCTGCAAATAGACTGAATGGTTAGTGCAACGTTGGTGCAGATTTGTGCAGAAAAAAATATTGTTTGTGCTACTTTTGTTTAAGAGATATTAAAGATTATTTTTTAGGTCATCCAGAGGTGCGCGCCTTGTCATGAGAGAGGGAAGGACGAGAATGGCTGATGTATAGTGAGATTCCGTCTGTCAGTTGGGTAGGTGGGTGTTTCTGCTGGTGGGTGTTAACGTACAGCACACAGAGAGATGGAGAGTGAGGATGACTCCAGCAGCAAAACAGCGTTTTCCTGATGGAAATACCGGTGTTACGTGGAGCTGCGTTTCCCCATCACATACGGTTTCCTCTGCATCCCCGCACAGCGCAGGCGGCACGAGTCACCGCGCAAGCGACAGGAAACGCGCATGCTCGCTAAAGGCGCGCACCAGTCGCCCTATGCTCGCGCCACAGGAGAACTATGGAGAGCGTGAACGATCAAATGATAGCCCATATGGAGAAAGGGAGAAATCTGGATGGATGGATGGATGGATGGATGGATGGATGGATGGATGGATGGATGGATACTCTGCCTTTTCAACCTACTGTATTTTTTATTTTAAACATTATTTGATGGCTTTTGTGGCAGGGATGGAGATCCATATTTTATGTCACACACAGAGTATACATCTAGATAGATAGATGGATAGATGTTGGAGTATCTATAACAACCCAAACACACAGGATTTCAGAATTAGACATCCCCAGTTATTAATTTCATATACTCACCAGATCTGAATGCCCTGTTAAAAAACTTCACATGGCGTTCCCCCCTTATGTCTTTTACGTTGAGTTGCAATAAATGCTAAACTCTCTGCAGGTACTTGTCTTTGTCGTCCGCTCTATTCAGCTGGCTTTGGAAACACACGGCGAGAAGGTGGGGGCTGGGTGGTGAGGGTTACGGGGGCGAGAAACGCAAAAGTAACGCAATAGTTACTTTGACTAGTAACTAGTTACTTTTATTGTGGAGTAACTCAGTTAGTAACTCAGTTACTTTTTGGGAGAAGTAACTAGTAACTATAACTAATTACTTTTTCAAAGTAACGTGCCCAACACTGCTTATGAATAGAGATCTGACTCATAGAGGGAATCTTTAGTTCACAACAGGTCAGTTCCTCCACTTTATTTCAAA
This sequence comes from Cyprinodon diabolis, assembly GCA_030533445.1. Taxonomy (NCBI): domain Eukaryota; kingdom Metazoa; phylum Chordata; class Actinopteri; order Cyprinodontiformes; family Cyprinodontidae; genus Cyprinodon; species Cyprinodon diabolis. The sequence goes on from CM060069.1 coordinate 16,321,192, forward strand.
CCTTCACACGTCTTGTTCAAGGGTGCTAACAATTGTTAAGAGCTTTTTCTAGTGCATTACCCGACAACAACTTGGTGTGCCAAAGTGATAGAAGATATAATCAGTTGTATTATACAGACAAAATATGTAAAGAAAAATTAAAATAAAAAAAAGAAGGGCAAAAAAATAGGTTAAAAGTAAAAAAAATCCAACAAACGGCAAATGAAAACCATTTGCTATGTTTTGTAAGATGTTCTCCAGTGAAAAATCTAAAAATGGGGGTTCAAAAATGAAGCTTGATAACATGTTTTATTTATCCTTTTGAATCAGCAGGAACACTCTGTCTTAATTCCATGTGTTATCTTCAGAAGCATGTACACCCTTCCTTAATAGATGTTTCCTTTCATGTTTAGAGACCAATTCTATGGTCCCAGCTAACTGTCAACTTAATTACACATCATCCATAGGATCATTTAAGAAAGATGATTGACCTATTAAGAATATGTCACCCATCGCTTAGTAGATTTTTTCGTACCTCCTTTTTTTAATACCTCTGTGACCAAGCAGGGCTGCTAAACCTATTTAGGTTAAATGTATGGGAAAGCTGTTCTGCTTGCTGGCAAATGTGGTAGTGGCAAAGGGATAGAACATTTCAAAACGGTTTTCATGGGAATCTGTTTAACAAAAGTGTTGAATGTGGATAAATTAACATCTTCCTTCAGTACTTGTGCAACTGTAAATGTTCTGGCTTTCTTAATGATCAATTAATTTAGCATCTTTAGACAAATTATTTAATAGTTAAACACATAAGGCCTCAACCTAGGTGGAAAGATAACATGGACAGCTGTAATAGGAGAAAATAACGCTGCAAGTGAAGTCAAATTTATTTCAAAACAAGCAAAGCGGTTCCTGTCTGTGAGTGAGTGTGAGTTATGCATCTTTATCATAGAGGCAGTGTTGGGCAAGCTACTTGTCCAGTGTAGTGAGCTAAGCTATCAGTTACTCAACAATAAATTAGGCTTCACTACACCAAAGCTACCACCTAAAGAATTATAGCAAGCTAAGTTACACTAATAGCTTAACTACATCAGAAGCTACTTAACGTTGTACCAAGCTAATGTCAATTCAAAATGAGTCTGACACACTAGTTAAAACATTTATTAAAGATCAGCCAATGACATATCACAGTGTAAACATTGCTTTATGATCAGCATATTAAAATAAAAACTGAAGTAATTACTAGTAGACAAACTAGTAAACAATCTGCTGTTATTAGAACCAAATTAAAGGCACTGTGTAGTGTTCTACACATCGAGACATGGCTATGAGTTTGCATTCAATGGACATCTCTAGGGAAAACAAAACCCTACAAAAGGCATCTTATTTCTTTAGGGTCTCCCTTAGAGAAAACTTCTTCAGACCTCAATTAAACAGTCGATTCAAGTAACAAATGAAACTGTTTACAAAAGAAGGTGAAAAAATAAAGAAGCTAATTAAGTGATACATATATTTATGTCTCACCATATAATTTAATTTCTACCTACATAGTTATTCATTGTGTTTTTGGGGGCAATTAATTGAAAGCTTATTTATTCATTTATTGAGCATTTATTTATTTATGTGTTTATTTTATATATGGTAGAGCTGTTCCTCCATAAATAAAAAATCTTATCTATGCAAAGCCTAAAAACAGATTAATGTAAACATCCTGTCAGGTAAACTAGGCCATGAAAATACAATATTGTTGTTTCACTACTGCTCTCTAATTAGAATTTCTTAGTGGCACATATGGGAGAATTATCCTGCCACAATGCAAGAGCGCATAATTTCAATTTAAGAAAAGAGATTCCTCTTCTTGCACTCAAAACTTATAAAGCTCACTCTCAAAACATGCGCTCTCTGTCAAATATTTTCTCTTCTCTCTCAAATCTTTGTTTCTTCTCGCATATATTTTCGCAGATATTTTCTCCTCTCGCTTGCCTCCTTCTCTTCGCGTACAAACCGCTCGAGTCTTAGATACGCTCGCAAACCCATAGGCTCTGCTTGCAGATTTTTTTTGCTCTCTCTCAGATTGCAGTTGGATCGTCACCTAGCAACCTTTCCAGCCAATAGAATGACAGCCTCAGAAAGGGTGCGCTTGTTTAACCCTACTTAGTGTGCCTGTGCTACTACGCCACTTATAAGAGCGTCAGCTGAAACTGCTATTTACAGTAGTTTTGTGGCTGATTGTTGTTTCAAAATAGAAAACCTGGTTTCATTTCTTAGTTATGCCCTGGATTTTGTAGCGTTTGTGGACGCTACGTCCCTACTTGATCAAAGCAATAACGTCACTACAGGAAAGTTACTTGATAAATAAAGCAGCGATGCTACGGTCAAGCTACTGGAACATGTAGTTAAACTAATAGCTTCGCTACATGTAGCGGCGCTACTGCCCATCACTGGTTACTTTTGTATAAATCCCATAGGAAATTGATCTGATGTGTGCTAAAACAGCAACTTTACAGAGTCAGGCTTAAGGATCTTTTGGATGTTTATTGATTGAATCTTACTTCTGAATATGACACTGTGGATCAGGATAATTTGATGAATAGACTAAAGGACTCCTTTAGCTTATCTATTGATGTTTTGAAATGGTTTAAGTCATTTATTGTTGAAAGATATTTTACTAAATTTATTCACAACTTTTTTAGACACAGTTACTCTTTCTTGTGGCATACACGAGGATCTGTTTTTAAGGTTTAATCCTCTTTTTATGTTGCCTATAACCTTAGCTGAAATCGTTAATTTAAGAAATGTTGACCTATTTCTAGATCGTTTTTGCAGTGTTAATCTACTTGTAAGTCGATGTATAATCACACAATTGAATTTTTTTTTAATATTTTATGAAGGTTAAAAAGTTACTTAGTGTTGGTTTAAATGTGGAAGAATATATATACCTTTTTTATACACATGGGATTACATAAGTGAAGGCGTCAAGATGTTAATTCATCCTGTGTCGTTCATCACTTTCAAATCTGTTAAAATGATTAGCTTCAGAAGTTCAGCTTCAGTTTGACCCCACCCTAAGGTTACAGTAACAATCTCACATTTGAAAATAAACAAATCACCTATCAGTTGTAGCAAGCATTCTTAGCCCCACCCACAACTAAAGCATTCCATTGTGTGGGCGGTACCAAGCTTCTTTGATGACCAGTTGATGACCTCACAGGCATAAATATTCTTTTATCCTTCATTGCTCATTTGCTCTTGTTCGAAGCATCAGTTCATTTTGTTTCCTCGTGATTCAAATACCAGATTATTCTTAAAAACGGTCTGCCCTACAATAGCTATAGCTGCAAGAATGTGTACCCTACAAGGAGAGACCCCAGTTATTGCTGGACAAACTAAGAACAAAGGTTTGAAGAAGAGTAAGACCAAGTTTTTTACAAAACGTTGGAAGAAACATTCTGCTAAAGTTAAACCAGTAAACTATGCAGAAACTTCTTATGTTGAAGAGATACTAAACCAGGACAGCCAGGTGAAACATGAGGGGAAGTCTACGGATATCAGCTTTGGAGAACAATCCGATTTCACATATTCAAAAGTTAACTCTGAAGAAAAATATACTCTTGTGGTCCAAAATACAAACGTTTCCACAGCTGAAGAAGACTTCGTTCTTCAAGGCGATGTTTCAAAGAATATACTTTTCGAAGAATTTGTACCAGAGAAGCAGTCAATCCAAATAACTGCAGTACAAAACTCTAAACCTGAAACAAACTTTGATGAAACCACCCCTGTGGTGGACTTGACTCCTGCCGACCAAGTTTCAGAGCTTGCACTTGTACGAGTATTTTTACCAGAGAATCAGTCAATTGTGCAAAACTTACAACCTGAGCCAAAGTTTAATGAAATCACCTATGTTGAGGACTTCATTCCACAAGACGAAGTTTCAGAGATCAGCTTTCTACATGAAGATCCAGTTAAGATCCAACCAGAAGAAATTGATCAGTTTTCCAGCTGCAATAAAAAGGAAAACCCAACAGAGACTGAAAAAGTCAAAGACAGAAAAGCAGCAGTGAAAACTCTCATCCATGGCTTGATCTGGAAAATTACTGAAAAAATTCATCGGAGCTACCCTGACGAACAAATGCATGACCTCTGTGAGCGTCTGTTCCATGATCTCTGGGCTCAAATTGAAGATGGACTCGAGGGCTTCACCCCAAAGAAGATTAAAAGTCTGGACAATATCGTTTTAAGGGACCTCTGTAAGAAATGTCATCCATGCGTTCTCCATATATACCTGGATTTAGGGGAGCCACTAACTGAAGAGAGAATTTTGTTATCCATCAGAGAGCGTCTGACATTGAAACTATCAAAGATAGTCAGATATGTTAACAATATTGTCAATGGCTACAGTATAATGAAGCCATGAAAAACAGCGTGTCTGCGCATTAAATTGTGATTTAGAGGATTTACAGCCCTCAGCTGTCCTTGTTCCAGAAAAAAAATCTACTAAAGTTTTATATTTATATATCTTTCACTCAGAAAAATCTTTTAAAAAAAATACAACTAAAAATATATAATCTGGATTTATTAGGAATGTTGGAAAAATGTTTAGGATTGAAGGCCAAGTTTTTATTACCAAGTTTTTTACAAAACGTTGGAAGAAACATTCTGCTAAAGTTGAACCAGCAAACTATGCAGAAACTCCTTATGTTGAAGAGAGACTAAACCTGGACAGACAGGTGAAACATGAGGGGAAGTCTACGGATAACTTTGGAGAACAATCTGATGTCACAGATTTAAAAGTTACCTCTGAAGAAAAATCTACTCTTGTGGTCCAAAATACAAACATTTCCACACCTGAGGAAGACTTCATTCTTCATGGCAATGTTTCAGGGAATATATTTTTAGAAGAATTTGTACCAGAAAAGCAGTTACTCCAAGTAACTGCAGTACAAAACTCTAAACATAAAACAAACTTTGATTAAACCACTCCTGTGGTCCTTGACTCCTGCCGACGAGGTTTCAGAGGTTGCACTTGTACGAGTATTTTTACCAGAGAATCGGTCAATTGGGACAAACATGGACAAACGTGCCTGACTTGCCAGACTTATGGGAGGGCGATGGAGTCAACAAATTCAAAGAATGGGTAAAGGGAATGGATGAGGAGAACCACTTCCTAAACAAAAACAAAACTTTTACTCCGACAAAACTACCAATAGGCAAAAAAACAGTGGGGGGTAGATGGGTTTACTCTATAAAGACTGACTTAGACGGAAAAGACAAATACAAAGCAAGGTTTGTAGCTAAGGGTTACAGCCAGAAACAGGGAGTAGACTATGGAGAGACGTTTTCACCCACCGCAGACTTGACGAGTGTGAGGATTCTGCTACAAAAAGCAGCACAGGAGAATTTACTCGTGCACCAAAAAAGATGTGAAAATGGGGTACTTGCACGTCCCAATAGATTATGAGATTTACATCAATCCACCAGAGGGCTATCAAGAGAAAGAAGGTATAGTCTATAAGCTAGAGAAATCGCTTTATGGACTAAAACAATCTGGGCAAAATTGGATTAAAGTTCTGCATGATTGCCTAATTGACGATGGTTTTACACAAAATCCGGCTGACCACTGTGTTTATGTTTAAGAGTCAAAAGAAGGAAAGGTGGGGGGGACGCTAGTGAGCAAGACATGGAGTAGGTCGCACTTGTCCGGGCTCCTGCAGAATCCGTAACTTTATACCATACAAACAGCTATTTCTGAATGAACAATGGCACAACACAATGTTGAAGATGTCTACTGAAGCCCAAGCTTTGTTTTGGCTGTGTTAATGGCGGACAAACTACAGAAATACAAATTTACCACAAGCACTATCAAACAAATTAACCCGAGGTCTACTATGAGGAACGCCACCAAGCTAGCCACGCAGGTTGGAACGCTCCACACTACACCAACCCACCCCTCAAGTGAAGATCCAGGTATTGCTGAAGAGCTAAAAACGGAGATTTTGGCCAGCATAAGGGAAGACCTCAAAGAAGTTATAAGAGATGAGCTCAAATCGGCACTGGCAGACGAGATTAGCTCAATCAAAAACGATCTACATGGGCTAAAGACGCTAATTGCTAACGATATCACCGCTATCCGTGTTGACATGGAGCTCGTGAAGACAGACGTAAACAAGGTGAAAGGTGGTTTAAGCACATGGTCTGATGAAGTGTCAACACTACAAACAACAGTGGAAAGCCTCCAGAAAGAGGTAAAGACAATGCGGGATAAATGTGAAGACATGGAGGGCAGAATGAGGCGGGCTAATATTCTGCTAGCAGGTATCCCAGAGTCTAATTCCAGCACCCCGAAGGCTATTGCTAGCGCCCTGAAAGAAATGCTACAGCTGGATCGTGAAGTCAAAGTGGATCGCTCATATTTTTGGGAGCTCAAGAGATGGAGATAAGCCATGGGTGATAATTGCTAAGATGCATTATGATGAGGACACCGTGGAGGCAAAAAAACTATAGCAAACAGCTGCTTTACTTATTGATCTGCAGGAGTCTTGGGCATTGCTCTTGCTGTGTTTAACAAATCTAATTTTTATTTCAGATTTTGTCTTGGCGAACTTAATGCACAACCGAATTGGACCTAGGTTGTGCTCTGTTGCTGCTATCCAGGTGGCTAAGAACGAGTTTCCCCTTAAATAATGGCATTTTCATTATTTATCCTAAATAGCTTTGTTCTCAGTGTTCAGGTTATGACCCCCTTGTTCCTTGTTTGTTATTTTATTTATTTTTTCTCCCAACTGGTGCCATGTTCCACTGTACACATCTATGCTTCCCATCCTGCTTATGAGACCGATAGTTTTAAAAATAAACTAAAATTTTAGAACAATGGGTGAACTGAGAATTGAAGTTATAACATTAAAGGGCTTCATAGTCCAATTAAGAGAAAGAAATATTGCATCAGCTAAAACAGTTCAATTGCCACATTGCCTTCCTTCAAGAAACACATCTGTCTGATGCAGAACATGAAAAGTTAAAATCTTGGGCAGATAAAATATATTATGCTTCTCACAAATCTAGGCGCAAAAGAGGAGTCTCAATACTTATTCACAAATAGATAAACTTTACCAAAAATTCTTTGCATAGAGATAGGGAAGGGAGATTTTTAATAGTTAACGGGGTAATTGATGGTGTCGAAGTCTCTCTCATTAACGTATATGGACCTAATGAAGATGAACCAGGATTCATTAAAACATTATTCAATAAAATCATACAACATAGTACTGGACTGTTGCTGATGGCAGGTGATTTTAATTGTACAATGTCCCAGTTTGCCGATAGACAACCACCATCAAGAACACCAATATCTAAAATCAGTAAAGCCCTAAACACTATGTTTTAGAGGCTGGTCTGGTCGATGTATGGAGAAGTAAACAGCCCAGAGCTAGAGATTTCACTTTCTATTCTAATAGACATTTATCTTACTCTAGGATAGATTATTTCTTTACTCCTAAGGCAAATTTGGACAAAGTGACAGATATTGAGATTATGCCGATTACCTTATCTGACCATGCGCCTGTCCTGTTACAATGGGACATAGGACTTAGACCAACAACCAAACAGTGGAGACTAAATATATCTCTGCTGAATGATAAATAATTTTTGTCCTTCATAACTAATGAATAAAAGGAATATCTGAACAATAATTCTAAACCAGAAACAAATCCTCTAATTTTATGGGATTGTGCTAAAGCATACCTACGAGGCAGAATTATTTCATATGCATCACCGAGAAAGCAGAAGAAAGAAGCCAAGCAAAAAGAACTAGAATGGAAAATAAAAAAACTAGAATATGAACATAAACAATCTAAAAAAGCTGCCATTGTAAAAGAGTTAAACGCAACTCGAAGACAACTCAATAGCCTATTATCTGATAAAATTGAAGGTAACTTAAGATTTAAAAATCAAAGAGACTATGAGGATGGAAATAGGGCCAGCAAATTATTAGCGTTCAGACTACGGAAACAGCAGGCATCAAATATTGTACAAAAAATTAAGGTCCAATCAACTTATGTTACAAAACCAAATGACATATCCAAAGCATTTTCAGAGTTTTACAAATTACTGTATAAAAATACGGATATATGCACAAATGAGCAGGAACTTGCAGAATATTTAGAACATATAAAAATCACAGAAATGACAGCCCAGTTAGCTGAAGGACTTGACAAACCTCTCGAGGAGACTGAAATTAAACAAGTCATCTCCTCTCTTAAGGGCAACAAAAGCCCAGGGCCAGATGGCTATGTTAATGAGTTCTACAAAGTGTTTAAAGACTCACTTACACCTTAATTACTTAAAGCTTATACATTCGCTCTGGAGTCACAAAAATTGGCACCGTCATGGTCAGAAGTAGGGCTTCAACAACGAATCGATAAAATCGATAAAAATCGACTTTTAAAAGCGTTGGCAACGAATTTCATAATCGATTAGTTGTGTCGCGCGATTAATGCGTCATCCGCCGCCGTCGTCATCACATCCACTTCACTAAAACGGGGGAAGAAGAGCGAGCCAGCGCCGCAGGTGCAGTGTTGCCAACTCAGCGACTTTCTCGCTATATTTAGCGACTTTTCAGACCCCTCCAGCGACTATTTTTCAAAAAAGCGACTAGCGACAAATCTGGCGACTTTTTACGGTGTCACTGGCTGCTTTTGGAGACTCTTGCGTGAAAGCAGCTGCTGCCGTGGGGCGCCTCCCCCATCCCAACCCCGTTCTCCTGCTCCCGCAGGAGTCCCTTTTAGCGCTGCAGTCAGAGCTGCAGGATGTTTACCCTCAGCGTCCAGACTGCAAATGAAGCGCGCTTGCGCCGGGATTGACAGCGCAAATTGATCACAATAATTAAAATAGCCTGCGCTTTGTAAAGCGAAAAAAGTCGTAACATGCAACTTTTGTAAAAACAAATTAACATGGCACGGATCCACCACTGTTATGATGCAGCACCTCAAAAGGAAACACGTTGGAGCCTTCGATGGCAGTGAAGAGAGCTGATCAGCAGGATGAGTAACCATGTTTGTTTCGTTTTAAAGTGGGGAAATGTAACGTTAGTTTCTCAGGTAGCTCGTCTGAGGCTTTCCTTACCTTGTAAGTAGGTTACAGACAGTGATAAGGTTGGCTACTTATTTTACTTTTAATTTCATTTGAATTAGCTTAAGCAGCGTTTATATTTTCTTTATAAATAAATTAACTTGCAAATTATTAGGGCAAGGGTTTTAAAGTTTAAATCTTCTGGCAGAGATACAGTAAAGAAGATCCTGCAATTTATGGAAGTAAAGCAGAATAAAATCCAGCAAGATCAGTAATATGTCAATTAATTATATGCCACATTCCAATGTAAATATCTGTCTTTGGAGGATGTGTTTTTAAGCATCCCTAGTTCTCTCATTTTTATTCCAAATACAATTTATAATTTGAATCACAGGGCTATTTTTATCTCTATGGTTAAGTATTTTCTCAAGTAGCAACTTTAACTGCTATACTTTCCTGTCTTAAAAGGCAGAACTCTTCTAGTCTAAAAAAAACTCATTTGTTGAAATGGGGGGACCTATTGTTTGAACCCCTTAGGGGCTTTTAAAAACAAAAATGTCTTTTTTTGCGCTTTATGAAACAAAGTACCCTATATTTTGTGGATGTACAGCTACATTTCTCATGTAAGCTTGCGTAGTTTTAACACAAACATTTATTTTTCATATTGCACCAGTACAGTTAATGAGCAACCTGTACTTGTGTGCTTGTTTGTTCTGTATAAAATGTTTATTTTGGAATAAAGAGGTTAATATAAAAAATATTTTTTGTCCGATTCATCGATTAATCGAAAAAATAATCGTCCGATTCATCGATTTTTAAAATAATCGTTAGTTGCAGCCCTAGTCAGAAGCCACAATAATTGTTATTCATAAAGAAGGCAAGAATCCCACAGACTGCCAATCCTATAGGCCCATATCTTTGTTAAATAGAGATCTGCGTATACTAACAGCGGTATTAGCAAGGCGTGTCAATAAAGTAATAACCCAAATTATACACCCTGACCAAACTGGGTTTATTACAGGATGGTACTATGGCAATAATCTGCGGCGTCTTTTAAATGTAATATCCCATCTGAAGAATGAAAACCTAGAATCTGTAATCATAGCTTTGGATGCACAAAAAGCATTCGATAGAGTATCCTGGCAATATTTATTAGAAACATTAAAGCGATTCCACAAGCAGCTGTACGGGTTAATGGACATAGATCAGAACAATTTGCCCTGGAACGTGGATGCAGACAGGGCTGCTCACTATCGCCCCTACTGTTCGCTATTAGCATAGAACCGTTAGCACAACTTATTAGGGATAATCAGAATATGAAAGGTGTTGTAATAAATACATAACATAAAATATCATTATATGCTGATGATGTCCTATTATATTTCAACTAACCTGCTTCAGCAATTCCTCATTTTAAATATGTCATTCAGCAATAAGGATATTACTCAGGATCAGTGGCGGCCGGCCCATAGGGGGCGCTGGGGCAACGCCCTCCCTGATAAGAAGAGAGAAACGTAAAATATATTTTTAGAAATTAACTCATAAATTTCAGTTTTACTCTCTAGAGTGTGTACCTATAAGCAAAACAAATTATATAAACTACATTTCCCTATCTACTGTCATTAATTTGTGGATTTCCACAGACAGACTCCTACCGTCTCTGTTCTAGGGGCTGTGATCAGACAGCCCCACATTTGCAGAGAATCTGTCAATCATGTACTATTGCTAGGTGAATTTAATGGTCAATCAGCGTCTCAGAACTTTATGGTTTTGGGGCTCTGAAAATACTGCGCTTTAACAGGCTTCTGCACCCAAGCGCAGGTGCAGACAATTAGAGGGACGATGGCGAACGTAACAAACGAGATGCAGCTTCCACCAAATTCGGTGAGATCCTTATTTATCTACCCGTTTGCCAGAAGAACATCCCTGTTGTAGGGTAGGAAAATTTCATGTCATCGTTATTGTGACTGTGACGAATCCACATCCTCTAACTTTGCGCGCCACACACACATTCCTGTTATACTGTGTTTGTGAGGACCAATACGCTCGCGCTGAGCCCAGTAGCTCCATTAACTTAAAACACACAAGCTGTCCTGGTTACCTGCTGGCGTATTGAGGGTGCACACTTAATATTTCAGTGGGGTTAGCCGTGTGTGAGTGTGTGGGTGTGTGTGTGTACGTGTTTATGCTACGGGGACTTGTCATCTTCAGTCTGGCTGCGTCTTTGCTGGGTTCAAACCCAGTTTGGTGTAATTGAATAAGTCAATGAATCTGTGTAAAATAATTAAGTTGTAAAAATTATTTGTTTTTGTACATCAATTGTTTGTGTAGGTAATATATGGACAAAACTGATTAATGAGAAGAAATCAGAAATAAGAGAGCCTGTAGGTGCTTAAACTATTTAATGAGGGCTGTGGGAAGAAAAGCGACAATTTTTGTTTTCTGTTTCTTTGTTACATTGCTGGTAACTGGAGGGAGGCTGAGGCCCAGAGTATCTTGTACATGTTTAGTTTCTTTTGCACCCTGTTTTGAGTTTTTGAGCACAATAAATGACCAACACCGGTAACCCGACTGAGCCTGGATTCTTGGAGGCCAAAGAACCCCGTCACAGTGACCAAAATCATCACTGTTACTGTTATTAGATAGTAAATTAAATTACTGTTAAATTGTATGTATTGTCCAATTGTTTATTTGAATTCTTATTCCGGATTAGTTGGAGACATACACTAGGCTATATCAGCCCCAGAAAAAATATTTTTCACCAGCCGCCACTGCTCAGGATATAAAGTGAATGTTGATAAAACTGAAGTTATAGACGTAAACAATCTTGTTAATGACAATGTTAAACTCCTAAGTGGATTTAAATGGCCCAAAGAAGGCATTAAATATCTCGGCATCTTTATTCCATCCTCCTTAAGTGATTTATATAAATCTAACTACACAAAAATAATAAAAAATATTGGCAATGATTTTGAGCGATGGTCCTCTATCCCTCTTTCTCTTTTAGACAGAGTTGAAAGTGTGCGCATGAATATTATACCCTGGCTTCTTTATTTAATCCAGATGTTACATAAATATCCCAAAACAAACATTTGACCACATCGACAAATTAATATCAGCCTTCATATGGCAAAAAAAGCGACCCAGAATAAGATTAAAAATTTTAAAATTGTCTAAAATGGACGGTGGTCTTAAGCTCCCAAACCTTACAATGTATTATTGGGCAGCACAAATGAAACCACTGTTATCTTGGATCCAAAATGATGAAACGATGAAATGGTTAAACATAGAAAATAGCAAATGTGCAGAACCCTTACAAGAATTACCATTTCTAGATGTTCAAGTTAAAGAAATGACTGGTTGGACTAAACATACACTTAATATTTGGATTAAAATATGGTCATCATACAGACTGCCCGAGAATCTCTTAGCATTGACAAACATTGGTTTAATGAAAACCTTTCTCTATGGGAGAATTATCCTGCCATAATGCAAGAGCACATAATTTCAATTTGAGAAAAGAATTTCATCTTCTTGCACTCAAAACTTATAATGCTCACACTCAAAACATGCGATCTCTCTCAAATACCTGGGTGTTCACGTCAATAAGAAAGCTGACTGGACACATAACACCATAATAATAATTAGAAATAACCATCCAACATTTTAACTTTTTGTAAAAAATTTATTTTTTCCCCTACATTTTGAAATCAATACTAACGAAGCATTTCAAGATAATAATTTAATATGTCGGTTCTTTGCTTTTGTACATAACAAACCACTAATTGCTTAAAATTACTTAATTCAGAATTGTTTTGGGTTATCCATAAGTACTGAACTTTGCTGAATCGAGCCACAAAACTACTGTAAATAGCAGTTTCAGCTGACGCTCTTATAAGTGGCGTAGTAGCACAGGCACACTCAGTAGGGTTAAACAAGCCGCCCTTTCCGAGGCTGTCATTCTATTGGCTGGAAAGGTTGCTAGGCGACGATCCAAGTGCAATCCGCGAGAGAGCAAGCAGAGCCTACGGGTTTGCGAGCATATTTGAGACTCGAGCAGAGCGCGGTTTGTGCGCGAAGAGAAGGAGGCAAGCAAGAGGAGAAAATATCTGTGCAAGAAGCATTAAATCTGAGAGAAGAAACAAAGATTTGAGAGAGAAAAGAAATATTTGAGAGAGAGCGCATGTTTTGAGTGTGAGCATTATAAGTTTTGAGTGCAAGAAGATGAAATTCTTTTCTCAAATTGAAATTATGTGCTCTTGCATTATGGCAGGATAATTCTCCCATATTTCTCCCCAATGTATTGGATAATGGCTTTAAAAAATGGACAGAATATAACTTAACATTGTCAGAATCCCAGTTTTTGTGTTCGTCTGTTTGTCTTGTCTTTAGTGTTTCTTCCCTTCCACCACCAGGAGGCGCCTGGTTCCGGTTCGCCTCGTCACACACCTGCAGGCTGTTGCCTCATCACCGGACTGCTCTTAAGCTGCTGGTTGCCACTACTTCGACGCCAGAGTGTTTGCCAGTTTGGGGTACTCTAGCCAAGCCTTGTTTATGCTGAGTCTAATCTGAGTTTTTGCATTTTGAGTTTTTGTCCTCTAGCCAAGCTGAGATCACATTGAGTTTAACTGAGCGCTTGTTTCTCCCTAAGTCTCAACTTTGTTTGCTCTTTGCCTTTCGGCAGGAAGCCTTCCTGCAAACTGGACCTTTTCGGACCACCTTCTCCCAAGTGGGATCAACTGAGTCTTACACTGAGCGACGGATTCCAAACAGTAGGTTTGGATCCAGCCACCTTTGAGTAAGGAAGTCATCTTCACCACGATCCGTTCAAGTACCACAGGAAAACTGAGTTGCAACCACCGGCTGCATCATTCCACTCCGTCCGAGTTCTGGGTAAACCCTGTTCTGCCCTCCACCAGATCAATCAAACTCTGGAAGACCAACACACAGACTGGAGTCTACGTGTCTCTTCTTCTCTGGAAATGTGAGTGGCAACCAATCCTCTCCTTCAAGATTTACAACTCCAATTCCCCACTGAGCCTGAATCTAACAGTCTGTATTCCCCTCGTCTTCCAGTTTCCCGGCCGAGCAGAGTTTGGAGGAACTCTGCACTGAAATCAAAATATTCTTCAATAAAACCCGTTGAAACTTTTACTATGTGTCTCTCTGTTTGGCTTCACTGTATGTGGGTCCGAGCTTTAGATAAAATCATGACAAACATACCTATATCAACTGGTCAAAAATGACAATATTAAAGGATTTGAGACAATAAAGGTTGAGTTTGGTCTCCCCAATACAGACTTTTTTAGATATTTGCAACTGAGATCATTTCTAATGTCACATAAAGACTGGGGAAAAAAATCTACATTCCAATCCTATAGAACAATTTGTTGTTAAACAAGTGTTCAATGAAGATAAAAAAAATTATTGGTAAATTATATGATATATTTTTATCTCTAAGTACTTGTAACTCAATAAATATTAAACAAAGATGGGAAGCAGAGACCTCGATGAATATATCAGACGAGACTTGGAAAGAAATATGTACGGAGTCACACCTTGTCACAAATTCAAAGACTTGGCGAGAATTTAAATGGAAAGTGGTAACTAGATTTTTTAGAACACCAGCTATATCGGCTAAAATGGGACGGATGTACTCAGGATTATGTTGGAGAAAATGTGGAACTGATAATGCTAACCATACACATGTATTTTGGCAATGCCCTAAATTAAATCTGTTTTGGAAACACATTTTTGATGCTCTAAAAGTAATCATCAAACAGGAAATCCCATTCAATATAGACATTGCCTTATTGGGAGTAACACCTACAACTATTATTACACGAGATGAAAAATGTCTTTTGAACATATTATTAACAGCTGCTCTAAAATGTATAACAATCAGATGGCTCAAACCTGAGCCCCCTTACTACAATATATGGATTCAGAAGGTCTGGGATATATACCAAATGGAACAGATAACATATTCTCTGAGACTACAAATACCCATATTCACTAAACGTTGGAAACCTGTCATACCACTAATGATGCAATGATTTTTTTTTCTCCTCCCAACTCTCAAAGTTTGGAACCTGTACCTCTCATACTCTTGAAATCACTCTGTTGTGATTTCAAAAATACAAATGTACATTCGTACCACACTGTATTTTTTGAAAAAAAAAAATTAAAAAAATTGTTCAAAAAAAAAAAGAAGAAGGAAAGGTGATCATAATCATATGGGTCGATGATCTGATCATTGCAGCGGCGATAAAGAGAGACTGAAAAATGTGAACGAGATGCTTGATGAAAAGTTTAAAATGAAAGATCTTGGCAAACTAAGACATTTTCTGGGTATCGATTTTAGTCAGTCAGATGGGTGCGTAAAAATGTCACAGGAAAAGTACATTAACCAGATACTACAGAGTTTTGATATGCAAGACTGTAGACCAAGAGAAACACCTTGTGAGCAAAACCTAGAGTATACTGAGGGTGCAGTAAAAATGGAAGATGTCAAGATGTACAGAGAGGCTGTGGGAAGTCTTATATACCTAACAGTTTGCACCAGACCAGATTTAAGGTTTGTTGTGAGCAGGTTGTCACAATTCTTTGCTGAGCCTACAGAGGAACAGTGGGTCACTGTGAAGCATGTACTTCGGTATCTCAAAGGCACAGCAGGAAAATAATTGAGTTTTAGGAAAAACAACAGTGTGAGACTAGGTATACAGGCCTACAGTGACTCTGATTGGGCAGCGGATACCAGTGCTAGATGCAGTACCACAGGATACTGTATGACCCTTAGTCAGAACAGCTCTCTGATCTCGTGGAAGACTAGGAAGCAGCCTACTGTTGTGCTATCCACATGCGAGGCAGAATATATGGCACTGGCATCAACCATACAAGAATGTCTATATCTAGAACAGTTCCTGGGAGGTATAGACAACTACGAGTACACACAAACTGTAGTGTATGAAGACAATCAAGGAACAATCACCTTGCCAATAACCCTGTGAACAGATGGAGATGTAAACACATTGACATAAAGTATTACTTTATCAGGTCTACTGTGAATGAGGGAAGAGTGACTTTGATGTATTGTACTACTGATAACATGATTACTGATGTAATGACCAAACCTGTAAATAAGCTGAAACTGAAGAAATTTGCACGTGTTATGTTTGGAGATTGATATGTGTATGACAGGAGTCCACATTCAATGTTTTATTTTGGTTATGATTGTTTTCATTCCGTTTCAGAGTATAACAATCTCAGTACAAGTGGGGGTGTACACTGTAGAACATTAAAAAGAATAGTCTCCACAAAAGAGAAAAAGGTAAACACATTACAAGAGGAGAGTTAACAAAGGTGGGCTTTATAAACCGCAGTGCGGGACTCATTGCGGATGCGAGTGGGAGGGAGAGCGCACAACGCGGGTGATAAGCGGCAGTCCCACAAACTAAAAATGTGTTTTAAAATGTAAAATTAAAGTCATAAATTATCAGCCTATGCAGTGTGCGAATTACCTGTCAATATTTGGGGGGGTCTCCGTCTCCCAATTGTTGCGCAATACCGATCTTACTTTTCTCAATATGCCTATAACATTGCAAAGTCAGCTTTAATGTCAATTATTTACATTCACCAGACATACAAGGACTCGAGAGGACGTTTCTCATTCACCAACAGTGAAACAGATAAAGTGCACAGGCACAACAGATAAGATCAGTTCCTAATACTAAAATTTAAACATTCAATTTCACAATAAAATATAAAATGTACAATAATATAAAATATACAATACTTCTGCAGATGGTAATGGCAACAGAAAAAAATATTATTATTACCAATTATGTAAAATATATTTGTAACAGTAACAGTGCAAAAAAACAGTTAATAAATGTAGTAATAATAGTAGTGCAGGAGTGAGTTTGTCCGGAGTGATTTTTTTTTTTGAGGAGGGGTCAGCTTCCTGAAAGCCTGGAGTATGTGGCTTTGGGGAGAGAGTTTAGCTTCCTGACTACTTGGTGGATGAAGTTTTCTGTGAATCTGGTGGAGCGGGCAAGAGCCTGAACAAGCAGTCAGTCTATGAAAACACACACACGCACAAAGACTGTCTGTCTCTGTCTCTCTGTTTGTCTCTCTCTTTCACAGACACGCACATGTCCTGCTTTAATCCAGTTTCTGATGTATGAAACTGGGTTGAATTTTTCCAGAGGAGGTCCGTTGAGGTCCACAAATAGGAGTGAAGACATGTGCTCTGTTCGAAATCCTGGGATGTGTCCTTAGAAGGCCTGATTCGAAGAACGATTACGTCATAGCGCGGCGCCAAGGTCTGGTCGGATTCCAAGAGTCCTCGTTATGCGACCTTAAAATGCATCCTTCTTTTTGCCCGATTTGAATGACGGGTCCGATGGATCCTAGGATTCCTTGGTTTACCCAGGATTCATTGCGAGACCAAGCAAGCCGTGATTTGCTCCGTAATC
Source organism: Cyprinodon diabolis (assembly GCA_030533445.1). NCBI lineage: Eukaryota > Metazoa > Chordata > Actinopteri > Cyprinodontiformes > Cyprinodontidae > Cyprinodon > Cyprinodon diabolis. Next base: position 16,338,708 of record CM060069.1, read on the forward strand.
AGAGGAAAGCAGTGTTGCCAACTCAGCGACTTTGTCGCTATATTTAGCGACTTTTCAGACCACTCCAGCGACTCTTTTTTAAAAAAAGCGACTGGCGACAAATCTAGCGACTTTTCTGGTGTCTACCGTGGGGCGCCTCCCCCCGTCCCAACCCCGTTCTCCCGCTTCCGCAGTAGTCCCTCTCAGCGCTACAGTCAGAGACACAGCTATGTTTACCCTCAGCGTCCAGACTGCAAATGAACCGTGCGCATGCTCCCTCAGTTGCTGAACCTGCCATAGAGCCTTGACCAACATGACCATGATCCACTCTTTCTGTGAGGAGGCAAGCACAGCCTGTGTGTGTGCAGGGAATTCTTATTAGTTAAAAAAAAAACAATAATTACCTTTTGCTCACATTGTCATTGATTCTTTATAGTCTTTTTTTCCCATATAGATTGTTAATGTAATGTAAAAAAAATAATTTTATGGTTCAAAATGTTCATGTTTTAGCATGATTTTTAAGGTCCTTAGTGGACCACAAGGTAAAAAAGAAAAAGTTAAATAAAAAAAAAAGTTGAAAAAATATATATATATTATGCAAATTAGGCAATGACGTCATTTAGCGACTTCTAGCGACTTATAGCACAGCCAATAGCTACTTTCCTTACTGAGGAGTTGGCAACACTGGAGGAAAGGTTACTTGGCACCGAACAGTGGTGAAAATTGGAAGTACAGTTTAATATAATACAATTATGTGAATAGTTCCGTCTGAAATTAATGAAAATAGTTGTTTTAATGGTTATTGAGTCAGATATGTGGCGGTAATGTTTGATTTATCTAAAGTTTTTATCTGTTACAATGTAAATGGGTTTGGCTGTAATTTAAGGGCAGATTCTAATATATCTGCAGTGGGGAGACTATAAATCTGATAGGAGTTTAATGTTTTTATTGCTGTTTTGCACAATATGCTTAACTAAGTATTTTTTGTTGTTGAATATTAGAGATTTTGCAGATATATTTTTATACATACATTGTTTTGATTTACTTATATATTTCTACCCCTTTTATAAAATAAAACATCCCTTTATTGTTCCACATTGGGCAAATTTACAGCAGCAGAAAGATTATTGAAAATGGTCACATAAATGTGGACCTTAGAAAAATGTATAAGAATAACATAATAGAGAAGAGTTAAAATATAAACAATACAATTCTGTAAAGTGTTTTAACAATATAAAACTGGAGAATAAATAACCAATGTCCAGCTATGGACATTTTTACAGTAATGGATATTTGAAAATAGCAGCAACATGAGAGATGTGCAAAAAGACAGTAGCATGTTATTTAACTGACTAAGGTTTCTATCATTACATTTACTTTTATCTGTTCCTGCTCCCGGTGGTTGGCTCCTTTATTCCACTCTGGATTCTCGTGAGTGTAGTCTTTGTTCACTTTATGATAAAAAAATAAATAACAGTTTTGAAAACTTCGGTTTTCATTCTTTTCTGCTTTGTGTGTCAACATTCACGGTTGCTAAGCAACAGAGCATACTGGCGGTAAAACCCGCCGAAGGGTAGACCTCACCTGTTTGAATTCACAGCCAAAACACTTCCGGTGTCATTATTTTCATGGACTACAAAGAATGATCCAGTGTAGGTAGACCGCGTCCTTGGAGGATACAGCCCAGGAATTCCGAACAGAGCCATGCTGTTGGAAATGGACACTTCACTCACGCTCCCCGTGTTTTACGAATTGCGTGAAAAACGTGACTACTATAGCCACTAGGTGGCAGTCTGAGTCCATTTCAGCGTCCCATGAGTCAGGATTAGATAGCTCAATTGGCAAACTGGGAGGGGCATTAAGTGTTGCAAGCAGTTAGCGTAGAGGGTAGAGTGAGTGGTCTGCTGTTCTGAAGGTTGAGGGTTTGGTCCCAGCTGTGGCCGAGTAATGTTTTTTTTAATCACTTTTTTATTACATTAGACCATAGGGATTATCTTTCTACATTTTTATCTTACTGTATATATAGGTCTGTTATATTGCATGCCTTATAGCCACAATGTTTAGATATTTTTAAAATTCTATTTACCCTATTCCATATTATATGTGTCATGGTCTGGCGGTGTTTGTGAATGAGAGATGGTGCGGCTCGGCTCATGTTCACGTGAAGCAGCAGATATGCAGCCCAGATGTGGAATTACTCGCAGTGAGTTTAAGACTTTATTATCTGCCGTGGGAGTTTAGTCACGAGATCGTGCTGTGCGTTTCCAAAGCGTGGTTAACAAGTTTCAGACTAGAGTCTGAGACGGGAGTGGATTTTTACTCCTGTCCCGTCCCACTCCCACAGAAAAAAATTGTGTCCCGTCCAGATCCCGGGCCGGAGTAGAAATCTAAATCCTGTCGCGTCCCACTCCTGGTGAAATTACTCCCATTCACATCCCGCTCCCATTCAGAATGACTCCTGCTGCTCCACCACTCCCACTCTTGTTTCTTTTTTTTTTTTTTTAGCTCGGGAGAAAAACTTTATAGCATTATAGTGTAAGCTTCAAGGAAAAAAACTACAAAATGGCGGCGCCGTGCCAGTACTGGATTTTTTTTTCTTTCTATTTTATTTTATGTTTTGGCATCGATCCTAGTTTTTATTGGTTTGCTCCCGCTCCCGTTAGTGTTTAATCCTGTACCGTCCCAATCACGTGATCGTTACTAATACTGACTCCCATCCCACAATACTTCAATGTCTTTTTTAAATTTTTTGACAATATGATCATTAGACGGGTAAAACTTATGAATTATTTTAAATGATATTGCTTTAATTTTGGTGGTCAGCAAATATCGGTTGGGTAAGAGCCAGACCTTCTTCCAGTCAATGTTTTCCACAAATTTATTCCAGTATGGAATCACATATGGAACTGTAATGAAGTCTGCTTTGAACAGGGATCTAATTATTTTATTGTTCTTACCATTTTTACAAGAAAAACAAATCTTACCAACTGGAGTGTCAGTCAGTACTTATAAGGTTTGTTGTTGTGTGTCCAATCTTGGTTGAGCTTTAAATAACATGCAAATACCAGATGAAATTGCTCCAAAGACTTTGGCATAATCTATAGGAGACACAGGAATTTTGTATTCTTCTAGAAACTCTTTATAAGAGTAAAGAGGACCCTCTTTGTTAAATAACTGGTCAACCAAAATAATGTTATTATTAAACCAATAATCAATAAATAAGGATTTATGTTTAAACAATATGTCTTTATTGTTCCAAATGAAATATTTGTTGGATGAAAAGTTGTGTTTGAAAATAAGGGACCATGAAAGGAAGGCCTGGCAGTGAAAGGCTGACATTTTTATCGGGACTTTATCAATATCATAGTTACAGGTTAAGAAAAAGCTCAAACCACCCAGTTTTGACAGCAAGTGACATGGTATGACGTTCCAAATAGAGTTAGGGTTTTTAAAGAAGTGTTTCAGCCAATTTATTTTAAAGGTATTATTTAGAGTACAGAAATCAATAAAGTTTAATCCACCCTTTTCATAGGGATTTGTTAGAACAGACTTCTTCACTCTGCTCCACTCTCCCCACGCTCACACAATACGTCACATGCAACCAGGAACAATAAAAGGCTGGACCTTTTTTATGCAAATGTTAAGGATGCATACACCTCCGCACCCCTCCCCCCGCTGGGTCGTTCAGATCACAACCTTGTCTACCTGCCCCCCAATTACATTCCACTGGTGAGAAGGACAATTGCACAGTCAGTGAAAGTTTGGTCGGATGACGCCACTGAAGAGCTGAGGGATTGTTTCAGCACCACAGACTGGAGCATGTTCCAATGGTGAGGACATCAACAGCCTGACTGAATGCATCACTGACTACATGACCTTCTGTGTGGAGAGCATTGTGCCTACACCAAGTTTGCAGATGAGTTAAACAGCTTCTTCACGCAGTTTGACTCCCCTCACACTGGTCCCCTCCCTGCCCTCAACACTCCACACACCTCCAACCACCAGCCCCCCAGAGACCTTTCCCCATCACCGCCGCCACTCCCACCAACCCCCGACCCATCCACACCTCCAGTCGTGCCTTCCTCCCCCCTCACAGTAACACCAATGCAGGTGAGAAGTAGAGACTGACACGGGAGTGGATTTTCACTCCTGTCCCTTCCCACTCCCACAGAAAAAAATTGTGTCCGGTCCCGATCCCGGGCCAGAGTAAAAATCTAAATCCTGTCTCGTCCCACTCCTGGTGAAATTACTCCCACTCCCATCCCGCTCCCATTCAGAATGACTCCCGCTCCTGCACCACTCCCATTCTTGTTTCTGAGCGCGGGTGAAAAACTCAGAGCAGAAGCACTGTTGGTTTTTGGGTCGTGTAGTTTTTTGACTCGCATTATAGTGTAGGCTTCAAGGAAAAAAACTACAAAATGGCGGCGCCAGTACGGGATTTTTTTTTCTTTCTATTTTATTTTATTTTTTGGCATCGATCCTAGTTTTTTTTTGTTACTATTGGTTTGCTCCCGCTCCCGTCTGCTCCCGATAATGCTTAATCCTGTACCGTCCCAATCACGTGATCATTACTAATACGGACTCCCATCCCACGGGAATCCAACGGGAATCCCGTGACCCGTGGGATTCCCGAAAAAATTTCCGTCTCTAGCGAGAAGGCAGCTGAGGAGGTTGAACCAGAGGAAGGCCTCAGGACCAGACGGCCTCCCCCCCCAGGCTGCTGAGGACCTGTGCAGATGAGCTCTGTCAGATCCTCAGCAATATGTACAACCTGAGCCTCAGCCTGGGGGTGGTCCCCACCCTGTGGAAGACCTCCTGTGTGGTTCCGGTTCCCATATCAGCCGGATTGGAGCAGTGGTTCTAGAGGAAACTTATTTGGAAAATTCCTGAAATGTTTGCATTTCTGGCCTCTAATAGTATCTTTGATTCCAATTATCTCTAAAAGTAATAAAGCCAAACACTTCAAACTTGGTAGATCTATGGAGGGTCCTAAAAATATTCAATCCCTAAAATATCGGCCGGATTGGAGCAGTGGTTCAAACTTATTTGAAAAATTCCTGAAATTTTTGGCCTCCAATACTAGCATCTTTAACTTCAATTATCTCAATAAAGGTAAACACTTCAATTTTCACAATCGATACAAACTTTCCCACATATGTCCAATGTGAAAGATTATGAGGTTATGAGCAATTGTTGTGAAGAAATCTTTATTTAAAAATCTAAAGCAGCTTTGTTTCCAACACAGTGCTATTTAAACAAGTACACATCGGGATCTAATTTGTCATATTGATAACATGTCAGGTTTAGATTATGAACAAAATTTAAAACAATTATGTTGCATATACTCTATATTTATTATCCTAATTATGTACAGCATTATAAAACAAAATTACAAGCAGGTTTATCAATACAGAAGATCCAACAATAACTGCCTTGCTCTTTCTCCATGCTCACTGCACTAAATATTAATATTAAGAAAATATTTACAAATTCTACAATGTCTAATAAGGCATCATTATGAATGTCAATGATGGTTACAATGGCTGCGTCTCAATTCGCAGGCTGCCTACTTCGGAGTGTATGTATGTATGTATGTATGTATGTATGTATGTATATATATATATATATATATCTGTAAATGTAAATATAGGTGTGTGTGTAGGGAAATAACATCTTTCATTTATTATATTCATGTTAATTTACATTTTGAGTAAGCTTGAAAAAGTAACCTCCAGGTTACCATTCCAAAGTCTTTTTCTGTAGAATTTCATCAATCCATCCAAATCATCAAACATTCCTTTTTTCTAGCTTTAAAGAAACACTACAGAAAATATCATTTGTTGATACAAATTGTTTTCCTCTACTTTAGGAATGCAAAGATCCAGGGACAGGGCATGGGGTCAGTGGGAAGTCCACTGCTGTCACCTGGCCCTGGTTTGTCCTCATGGATGAGGTATTAGGACAGAGGCCGTCTTTTGCCCCACCTGTCCTAATTGCCTCCATCCCTGAGGACACACCAGGGCTAGATGCTGCAGAGTCTGAGCAGCACACAGATGAGCTTGGAGTCTTCTGACTGCGAATGGGACATCATCTGGGGGGTCGGGGTGCCTCTCTCCACTGTTCACCACATCGTCCATCAGGGTTTGCGGGGCTGACCCAATCGACGGCTGCCATGCTACTAAACAAGTTTAAAAAGACGCAGAAAATAATGACTTTACTAAAACTGTTTTCATAACCCTGAAATGAGAACAGCTAAAATGTGATTCTACTTGCCATCTAAATGTAATGGTGGTCGGGTAGACCATCCTCCAGGGCAGACACCTCAGCAGACAGCTGGTCCCGCCATGGAGCACCACTGACTGCCTCCAACACGTTCTCCCCCTCCTCATCCTCTGGCATGTCATCCTCTGGGGCCGTGATGTCACCGGCTCCCAGGCAGATGATGTGCAGGACAGCACAGGCTGTTATGACTTGTAGAAAAAAAAAGACAAAAATATTTACTTTTATTCAGTCATCTAACTTTTTTTCATTATCTTTATTACATGATTTGTTAGAATTTAAATGTTACTTGATCTAGCTCCACTATTTAACTTATTTTTTTCCTGTATTATGTTTTTATATATATATGATTGCAAATAAAATCAGGCAGTAAGGGGATAAATATTTAGACAAAAAATGATTTATTTCTCAACATTTTGGCTTCTCAACACAACATTAGTGATAGTGAAAGTAGTGATTTAAGTCAGTTATTTACAGGGTTTGTACACATTTAACTATTCAATTCAAATTACTAAAGTTACAAACAAATAAATGACAAACTTACAAATAAATATAAAATTTGATATTTAAACATATTCATCAATCTGCTGACAAGCGTTTATTTAATAAATGGTATACAGTGATGGGCAGTAGCGCCGCTACATGTAGCGAAGCTATTAGTTTAACTACATTTTCCAGTAGCTTGACCGTAGCGTTGCTGCTTTATTTATCAAGTAACTTTCCAGTAGTGACGTTATTATTTTTATCAAGTAGCGACGTAGCGTCCACAAACGCTACAAAATCCAGGGCATAACTAAGAAATGAAACCAGGTTTTCTATTTTTGAAACAACAATCGGAGTTATTCGTTGGACATTCACGCATGAGCCTCTATTCTGCCTCTCCTGTCTGTATCTACGAAACATGCGCATGCGCACTGCAGTGGAACTCAAAGAATGACACCCACAGACACACAGCCACACACACAGGATGGAGGAGAAGACAGGAGCAGAGCGCCTTATCTTCAGAGATTTTGAAACTTGTTGAATCCTCTGATAAAAGTACGTGTTCAAGTTTCGGTTCTTGGCCATAGAGAGCTCATGTGGCCAAGACTAGCCATTTGTTTTACATAGCCAAACACTCATTAAAACAAGCAACTGCAGTCAATTTTTTGAAATAAAAATGAGAAAAATATATCAGCTTTAACTTTATTGGCGCCTTTAATTTCCAGATAGTTCAATCTGATGAGTGCCACTAAGATATTCTCATTAGAGAGCAGTAGCCAAACTTAGATATTGTATTTTCATGGCCTAATTTACCAGACAGGATGTTTACATATATCTGTTTTAAGGCTTATTTGCAGAGATTAGATTTTTTTAGGTATGGAGGAACAGCTCTCCCATATATAAAAATAAATACATAAATAAATACATGCTCAATAAATAAATAAGCATTCAATTAATTACCCCCCAAAATACAATGAATAAATATGTAGGTAGAAATTAAATTATACAGTGAGACATAAATGTATATATATCTTTATTTTTTCACCTTCTTTGTTAAAATATTTATTAAAGATCAGCCAATGACATAACACAGTGTAAAAATTATTTTATGATCAGCATAATAAAAAAAACTAAAGTATTTACTAGTAGACAAAAAAAAAAAAAACTATCTGCTGTTATTAGAACTAAATGAAAGGTACTGTGTAGTGTTCTACACATGGAGACATGGCTATGAGTTTGCATTCAATGGACATCTCTAGGGAAAACAAAACCCTAAAAAAAGGCATCTTATTTCTTTAGGGTCTCCCTTAGAGAAAACCTCTTCAGACCTCAATTAAACAGTCGATTCAAGTAACAAATGAAACTGTTTACAAAAAAAGTGAAAAAATAAAGAAGCTAATTAAGAGATACATATACATTTATGTCTCACTGTATAATTTAATTTCTACCTACATATTTCTTCATTGTATTTTGGGGAGTAATTAATTGAATGTTCATTTATTTATTGAGCATTTATTTATTTATGTATTTATTTTTATACATGGGAGAGCTGTTCCTCCATACCTAAAAAATCTTATCTGTGCAAATAAGCCTTAAAGCTACAGTGTGTAATAATTACAGGGATATACAGTCAGAAATGTAATATATTATACATAACTATGTTATTTATCATCATCTACAAGCTCAGCCTCTTAACCTTAATATTTGTGTTGCCTTAGAATTCGTTATTTATAATTACATAGGAGCGGGTCTCGCAGCCATGGAGGCAGACATCTTTGCGCTACGGCAGCGCAGAGCCAACAAACTAGCGATTGCGAGATCGCCAAAACGTCACAACGATGTAGAAAAAATAACGGGTATATTTATTATCTTAAGTCTACATGAAATCTATACCCTACACAGACTAATGAAATACTATCTGTAAAATTATCTATGTAAACAAACCTCATCACTTGAGACGGTAGGTGATGCGGACGTCGTGGAAGACATTTTGTCCCGTAACGCTCGCCGTACTGTTGGGGGGGAGAAGCGGTGGGGGGAAGATGTTCATGTTGCTGCAGTCTGCAGTGTGACCGCTAGATGTCGCTAAAAGTTACACACTGTAGCTTTAAAACATCTGAACACATACTTTTTATCAGAGGATTCAACAAGTTTCAAAATCTCTGAAGATAAGGCGCTCTGCTCCTGTCTTCTCCTCCATCCTGTGTGTGTGTCTGTGTGTCTGCGTGTGTCATTCTTTGAGTTCCACTACAGTGCGCATGCGCATGTTTCGTAGACAGGAGAGGCAGAATAGAGGCTCATGCGTGAATGTCCAGCAAATAACTCTGATTGTTGTTTCAAAAATAGAAAACCTGGTTTCATTACTTAGTTTTGACCTGGATTTTGTAGCGTTTGTGGACGCTACGTCGCTACTTGATAAAAACAATAACGTCACTACTGGAAAGTTACTTGATAAATAAAGCAGCGACGCTACGGTCAAGCTACTGGAAAATGTAGTTAAACTAATAGCTTCAATACATGTAGCGGCGCTACTGCCCATCACTGCATAGAGGATCTTTGTAAAGAAACCTGGGTAACCTACACAGGTGAAGATAATCTTTCTCATCAGAGTGCCGGGCTGCAGAAACTCAACTCATTGCTGGTTTCTTGTGTTGTTGATGTTGTTTCATAGCTTTACTAGTCTCTTGCTTCCTTCGAGTATATTTTCCATTTATTGGTTTTTGTTTGGTTTTCAGTAATAATGGGTTAATGAGGCATCCTGAAGTGTTGACACATTGCCAAACTATATAGATACTGCATTGATACTGTCTCACAGAATACTGACACCTGCTTGACCTTAGAAGACACTACAGGCAGCTTATTTGAAGGACTAAACTGAATTGATTTGATGACATGGTACAATTATATTATATAAGCTATTGTAGGTTTTATTGTAATATTTAATTTCTATGTTTAAATTGAAAATATCTTTGATATTTTTAGATGCAGCCATAAAATAAGGTGAACATATATCATAAGGTAAAAATTTAGGGGAAAATGTGAATGAGGATGGTTGTGGACTAGGATTTTAAATAATATTTTTAAAAACAATAAGTACAGTAAAAACACTAAAAAAAAATTCAGATATGTTAAGTGATAACCAAGAGGAAAAGTATGACACAAGAGAATTTAAATAAAAACACAATGGCTGAAACATTCCTATTCATTTTGGATTGCTCCAGAATTCTTGATCATTTTAATGATAAACCGCAAAAGATGAGACATTTTTTTAGCAGATGCATCATGTTGACAGATACGTTTTTAAACACAGCTTAGTGAGTCAGTCAGTTAGAAACAACTCCTGTGATTTATATGCATGAAACAAGCGGAACACTATGGCAATAGCCCTACTGCTCCACTCTTTGGCATCAAGACAATTATTTGGTGAATTTATCACTGTCAAGCATTAAAAAAAAAAGAAAGAAAGAAACAACTCCTGTATTGGTCACAGACTTTCTTGAAACAACAAATGCGTACCGATACAGTGTTTTGCTCTATGGGATCGAAGCTTGCACCAAAGCATCAGTGTTGCTGGACCCATCAATAGTTTGTAGTATTTTTTGTATTTTTGCCACTGTTCCCCTTGGACTTTCATTAAATCATCAAAAACTCAGCTGTGCCTACACCTCTCTACATTTGGGTCCTCAAAGCCCCCACACAACCTGACACAAAGCTGACTAAAGTGTGTTACATTGTTAAACATTAAAAGCTCATGGCAAATTATTAAATAAAACCAGTACAGCATCCACAGATGTGCCGCTTAACTAAAATTAAAAACCACAAAAAAAAAAAAAACATTAAGAGATTTAAATTTGATCACTTGTCTGAGTCAATTTAAATCTTAAAAGCAGCTTTTTCCAGACCAAAGGTAAAAAAGACTTTATTACCTGGAATATGAGAGGAAAGGGGATTAGATAAGTAGTATTTTGGAGTTTACCTTTCAAGTGTTGCTACATGCATGCTTGATGTCAGGGATTGCTGTAGAGTCAATGAATCAATGCAATAAGCTCGTTTTCCTTAAAGAGAAAAATTTGGATAAACTTTACATGCACAAGTGCACTCTCACAAACAACTACAGGTGCTTGGTGCTTGGTTCCAGGTACTTCCAGGTACAGAAAGCCCATATTCTTATCTTCAGCTACCAAAGTATACATAAACTAAAAATAAGTTAAACAGGTATTAGGTATAAAATAAATATACAAACTTCACTAAATGACTCTTTGTACATGCAACACTACCAGAAATGTGCCAGTGGCTTAGGCTGCTGTTGAAAATGCTGCTGCCTGGCTGTCAGCCTGCCTGACCTGCAGCGGCAGCAGCACCACTGGCTGGAATGATAAAGATAGAGTGGATGGAAGGTGACAAGTGGAGACAGCTGAATTTGTGCACTGGCGGCCCACCAGTGCCAATCAGTGCCTGACTCATGCAGCAACTTTCTGCGTTGGAGGAGGACAGTTTTTGTCAGATTCAGTTGCAGCATGACCAGTGGGACTGTAAATATTATAGCAAAGGGAATCAATATTTGTCAAAAAAAAATGCATTTGTGTTTGAAGTTATACTTTAAGCAAGTGAAATCCAAATGGAGATTTGTACTATTTTATCTGCCAAAAGTCATATTTAAACTAAGAAAGATTCTTCCTTTTCTTTTGCAGTATATATTGTGAATTGATGGTAACTAAATAATGATGGAGGAAAAAAAAGAGGAAAATTAAGCTTTCCACTTGATATTTGCTTTTAGAAGCTCTGTTTCAGTTGATTTTTTTTATTGAATTTTATAATGCTTATGTGATTTCACGTGGAAATTTAATATTTGTGGAAATGTTTTCATTTCTATCTTTATGAGTTTTTGTAGATGATTAAAGCTGTAGGAATTCTGTAGCAGTCTGTCTTACAGCGGATCTGTAGAAGCCTCTGACTGAACACCCTCTGCTGTTGTGTGACAGTCTGATGAAGAGAATGCTAAGGGTTATTAATAAATCCTTGTATCTTTTGGTCATTGGATTTTCATTTGAAAAATGGGAGTTAAAACATCAAAAACAAATGGCCAATTGATTTTTTTTTAAACACAAAAATGAATTTAAATTCAGTGTTTCTCTTTTTCATTGTCAAAAAGGGAAAAGTCAAATTGGAAAAATTATTTGAATTAAATTTTCCATTTCGGGAAACACAAAACAAAAATGCTTTTGAACAGAAACAAAAAAAGGCTTGTTTGTGGTTATTTGTTCATATTCCGAGACCGGATGTGGTTACTTATTTGTGGCAAAAGCGCCAATGAAGTCAGAGCTGCACGGAGGAAAAAAAGTACTTGCTGATGTGTAATTAAGCTTGAGCCAGGACGTGGAGCCATACATTGTTTTCCGAAACAATAAAAGAGTCTAACAAACCATGGTAAAGTTAGAAAGATATTCACAGATTCGGTTTCTCTGTTTTTGTGAAATTTTGTAAAATCCAGAAGTGCTGAAGTAGTTCCTAGAACAGAGCCTTCTTCCTCAACTTGTTTAGTTCCTTCAAGTCATATCTCTGATGCTACTACCCAAACATATGATGACAGAAGAGATCACACCCTCCACATCAGACTTTTAGAAGATATGCAGCATCTTGCTGCAAACAATGAAACACCTAAATATTCTCAAGAATTACAGTCTGCTCTTTGTTCTTGTAAACAGCTTCATTGTTGTCTTTAATCCAATTCAATCAATTCAATACGAGGAGGTATTGAGTTACCAGGTCCAGGTGGTATCATCCCCAGAATGCCGAAGACCTTTGTAGAGCAGCTCTGTAGGGTTCTACAGTACCTCTTCAACCTTAGCCTTACCAAGGAGACAGTACTAGTGTTCAAGAAGACCTGCTGGACTTTTTTCAGTACCAAAGAAAACTCAGCCAGCGTTCCTTTGTCACTATAGATCTGTTGCCCTGACATCATGAAGGTCGTAGAGAGACTTCTGTTGCTCCACCTGATCTGGTGCAACACAGACTCTTACAGAAGGTCCTTCCTGCCTACAGCTATCAACAAAAGTTGATGAATTACTTAAACGTTTAATTTCCCTTTGAGATTAAAAAAATTATTCATAATGAATAATTCATTTTTTTTTAAATTGAATTCTTCTTCTTAGGTATCTCCAATTCTTCTATGATGGGCCCACAACATTATGAAGCATGTTTCTGGTTCTCTTAATGCTCAATTTTTTTTGTTTATAGTTAGTTTTGCCCCATCTTTCTTTAACTTAATTTTAAGATGAGGAATAATGTCATATGACACACTTAACTTATATCTATACTTTCAGAAAACCTATCTCAACCATATGGTTTAAGTCCTGGAATTGTAGCCTAAAATAAATGTCTAAATTTTTAAGAGTCTAAAAAGTGTTTTTCTAAACTCCTACAATTGTAACTTTATTTAATTTTATGCTATTTTTAAATCTAATTGATTTAGCTTTATTAGCATTCAGTGATAGTATGTTTCTATTAAACCATCTAACAAAGGCATGCATTTTATGGGAATTCATCTCCTAATGCTTTTATCATTCACCCCCAAAATGTGCATGTCAACTGAAATAAAACAGATGTTATTTTGTTTGATATCTTGCATGGTTAATTTGTAAATAGAATTACTAGTTTAGGACCAAAATTAACCTCTGAGTGACTGATTATTTTAAATGCTTTCATTTTAAATCAACAATGGTACCAACTTCATATTCATTTTGTTCACTGTAATATGTTAATATTTGAATTAAATCAGTTATTCCAACAGATTTTCCCATGTTTCCTCCTGAATCACACAGGGCTTCTATGCATATGCTTCTGATCAAATGTTTCTAGTATTGCAATGATTTTCTTTTTTCCGATATTTGTAAAACTGAAGGAAAAGATAAAAATTATTTTAACCATTGTCTTCTTCCACACTTGCACAGTGGTTTAACTTTATCTATTTTCAGGCATCAAGTCTGTGAGAAACAGCACATCTGTTCAGTTTGGGTTGTGTGCACAAATCTGTGTTAGCTGGTTTGCTGTTGGGTTTTTTCCCGGTTGCAGGATATGGTAGCTGTGCTTTGCGCACACCATGAGCAGACGTAATAGACCTGATTTATCATCATCTGCAGATTGTAGACGTTATTTTAAACAAGCATGATACTTGAAGGAACTTCAGTGAATCGAAGCACAAAATGTAAATTATAGCAGAGAAATCATTAAAAAAAAACAACTTCATAATGCCTACAGAAATGTCTCTGTAGTTTCTACCCATGCTCAGGGAGAACATGTAAACTCCATGTAGAAAGATCCCGGGCCGGGAATTGAGCGCAGAACCTTCTTGCTGCAAGGCAGCAGTGCTACCCACTTCTCCACTGAGCAGCCTGGCTAGTTTTCAGTCATTGATTTTTTTGTTTTGTTCTGTTTTTTTCTTCAGATTGAATTGTGCCCTAAAAGTGGGATATCATTTTATAATCTTACTGTTCTTCAAAACCACATGTATCCCCACAGCTCTACCTTTGATTATTCAGTCGTACTACTTGGTCTTCATCTGTTTGTTGCCAAATGTTCTCTGCGGAACCCCTTTGGCCAGCATAAAGCAACAGTGACCTAAAGGAGGCTAAATATAAAAGCATATCTCTCTATAAATAGCCAAGAGCCATTTATCTTTCACTTTACAACAATGCACTATTTACTTAAGTTCAAAATACTGTTTTTTAGGTATAATATTACAACCAAAATGTAAAAAGTCTAAACATTTTGCAAGCTACTGTATGAACTGTGTTGGTATTAAACTTTTATTGACTAAATATTTGTAAACAGCATTTACAACTACTTAAAATAAATTCATTAAAACATCAGCACTGCAGTGCTAGGTTTTATATAACCAGATTATGTAAGGTGAGTACCGCTGAGACTTCTCATTAAAAGGAAATAGTTATCATATGGTTATTTTCAGCACAACAGAGAGCTGGATTCATAATAAAATGGGCAATTTCACCTAAGTCCCCCCTCAGGGTAAGTGGTAAACTAAAGAAGGATTTGATACCAGGGCTATGAAGCCTTTGATGGTGTGTTATCAGCTGAGTAATTTGCTCTTGTATAAACATGAATTACTGTTATCTAAGTGCCCCCTGACAGCCGATTGGCTTCTCATTAGGCCCGTGTGAAATGAGATTAGCAATGAGCCTCTAAATGATGATCCAGTCCCAGAATACATAATCCCTCACAAATACTGTATTCCCTGTTTCTGTGCTTCTCCCCATGCATCTATTTCTAATGCTTTTCTTTATAACTTCCTTTTCATTCTGGGCCACATCTTTTCCTGGTTTTACTGAGCCTACTTACTTGACCCTTTGCCTTTTTCTCTTCTCCTGCTGTCGTTTTACATTACTTGCAGAGTGCAACTGCAGTGGGAGATCAAACGAGTGCGTGTTTGACATGGAGCTGTATAGGAGCACTGGCAGTGGGGGGCGCTGTGTGAGCTGCAGAGACAACACTGATGGGGCCCACTGTGAACGCTGCAAGGAAAATCACTACAGGAAAGTTCCAGAAGAACCTTGCCTACCCTGTCACTGCAATGTCAATGGTAAGCTGAAAATATATATAGCTTAACTGAGTAAGCCTTACTTCTCAGTTATAACCATCACAAATCCATACACATCCCTATTTGTTATGTGCGCTTATGAAAATTAGGAATACAGATACAGTAAAATAGTAATAGCATAGTTTTAAGTAGCCAGAAAGGTCCCATTGAAACAGAGCATTGGTCAATAGTACGGAGTAAACACATACCTTAACAGATTTAACCAAGACTTTCTAAAAAAAAAAGTAGTGATAAAAGAAGCAGATATTAATTAAAGATGCAACAGTTAATGCTGAAAGATTACATACTTTATTGGAATATTTTAATAATATAAACTAAAACTATCAATTGATTTTCAATAACAGGTCAAATATTAGGTAACGGCTTCCTTGAATTGTAATAATGATGATTATCAGAATAATTAGTATGATTAGTGTAATGCAGTCTTTTTATTAGAGGAGAAGAATTCTGCATGTTTAATATCAAACAGTGAGAAATAAGATTGCATACGATTTTGTGTGTGTGAAAAGGAAATTCACTTTTTTTTTCAAATAATAAAAAGACAGTTTAAGTCACAGCAGTTTTAACAAATCATTAACATTATTAGGTGAGGGGACCTTCTATAGCTATACGATCTAGGATAATAACAAAAAAAAGTGTCTAGATCTTGTGTTCTTTGAGCTTCTCGATTGCACCAGAACCTAAAAAGCTTTTGGTTAAAGCTTAATAAATTGATTTAGGGTGACAATTTTTATTTAGTGGTCTCATCAGCATTCTAATAGCTATAGTTGGTCCTTGTTTTCACTCACTTATAAAAATAGGAATCAAAATGAAGATTAGAACAGATCCTTGCGGGATACCGATCTACATTTAGGGTTTTAAAGTTGTTTTTTCTGTTTGTTTCTCTAGAGAAACTCTGTCAGTAGCATTTTTCCAAGCTCTTATTTTAGTTTGCAAACTTTTACATTTATTTTAAAACAGGATATTGTATTCTTAAAACTATTGGGTTATGTCAAAACGTTTTTCGAAATGTTATGTCAAATTGTGAGTTTGAGAGCCCAGCATGACATCATAATCAGGTGATAAAGTTTGCTGAGTTTGGCGCCATCTGCTTGATACACACTTTGCTGGCAGGAAGTCCAGAAGAATTACAGTTTGATCAAAATTGTGAATGTTAGTGATGTTTTGGTGTTGTAGATTGTCTCTCTGTGGAAATAGTAAGCAATCTTTTTCATCTTTTAATGCACAGTTTTATGCTGGTTTCAATTTGGCACTCCAGCCTCATGACATTTGCAAAATATTAGTTTACTGTAATAAGATCCAAGGGTATCTATCATTCAAGTTTATATTTATTCTTTAGAGTGTTCCCCTTCAAAGCTGTCATCTCAACCTTAATATTTGAGTTGAGATTTTGATCTTACAGCTTTTTGTTGCTTTTGATTTTGCACCCATCACATTTGCAAACAATTTTAAGTTGTTGTTTATTATTATAATGTAATTCTGTTGCTTAAACGTGTATATATATTCTTCAGGTTATTGCCTTTAAAAAGTTTTTGTGTCAACATTAAAATTAATTTCTATCATCCAACACATAGCAATGAACCACTCTTTTATTTTGATAGCAGATTCGTTAATATGGATGCCTTCATAATACTTTGGCAAGCTACTCAAATCTTTTTTCAGTTATAGTCAACAGTGTTAACAGCCATATATACTCCCATATCTGCAACACACCAAACTTCTTTAGCAGCAACGTCAGAGAAGATAATGTTTCTAACACCTTTTTAGAACAGGAAGGCACAATAAGGCTCAGCGCCTACTGAAAGAAAAAAAAAAACTGTTCCTTGAAAATTAAAGAAAAACATAGAGAGAGCTTATAAAATGTAAATAATAGTTCAGATATAAATGATAAAAACTACAGATCAATTTGTGTCTGATACTGTATTCATTAGTGTATATAAATTATGGAAGGATTGCACCTCCACACTCTGATGCCTTTAACATCTTCTCAAATTTATAATCAGTTGATCATTAAAAAAATGATTTCACTCAGACGTGCAGTAGTGATTTGATCAAGCTGAGTCAGTGAAGTGGTTCACACCTCATTAAACCACAAGGAATTCTTGGTTCAGTCACTGTCGTCAGGTTACAGAGGAAAATGAGGGAGAATATCTACCATCTTTGCCCTGAATATAAATAGTAAAAGGTGATTGCAAAGAGCTGTTGGAGTCCATTATATTGATCAAAGGTTATAACAGACTCCATCAGGCTCCCTCTATTCTCCTCTTTATGCCCCAGCTGGTCTTTACGTCCATTAGCTGACGTCTCCCAATATCAGTGCAGGAGATAGATTATACCCTGCTCTTTCATGATTATACTTAAAATTTGTCAAAGGAAAGTCAATAACAGGGTTCTCTTAACTCCTATTCTGAATAAAGGGTGTAGTTGAGTTATTGATCTGTCTAATGTAAATTCCAGTAATCTTTTTGTGGTCATTTTTCTTTTTAAAGTACTTTACACTATTTCCCTTTACAATGTATATCATTCTCTTATACAATGCTCTATATGTTTTTCCTGCAGGCTCAGTGAGTTTGCAGTGTGATGCAGAAGGAAGGTGTCCATGCAGACTTGGTGTGACAGGAGAGAAGTGCGACACTTGTCAGGCTGGCTTCCACTCACTGGGTCCTGGGGGTTGCAGGTAAGCAATAGGCATAGATGCATAACAGTGTTCAAGAAAACCTCAGATCCCATAGATGTGTGTTAGTTATAATATTTGTTATAAAAAAGAGATGTATGTATCTTGCTATACCCAGCATTTTACAGGACTAGGTTCTAACAATAAATGTACATAGGAAATGTGTTAATTGTTAAAGTGTGCTCAAAGTTGAAATTAGGGTTAGCACGTTTTAAATACTTGGACCAAAGATAGGTTTTAAGTGATTTTCTGTACTGTCTAAAGAGAAGCTACACATTTTTTATATCAGTATCAGGGCTTAGATTTAATCAATTTACAGTAGGACAGACTAGTTGTGTATGATTTTTTTTTTTATTAGCGTAATTGCAATACTTCTAATAATGATTAACCAAAAATATTTAGCTTTATTGCAAAATAGTCTTCTACACGTTTGAGTACGCTGCTATGTTGATGTGATGCGCATCAACGAAGATAAAGTGGACATAAATAAGATTGGAAATATGTCCATCCATCCATCTATTTTTCTCCACTTTATCCGGGGCCGAGACCCAGAGGCAGCAGGAGGCAGTTGAAGCTGCCTCCTCAAAGGACTTTATTTGGAGGTGCTGAACCTCATCCCGGTCACTTCACACTCAGTTGCAAACCGCGCCAAGGCATGTTGAAGGTCCTGGTTTGATGGGGCCAACAGGACAACATCATTTGCAAACAGCAGAGATGATATCCTGAGGTTCCCAACTGGACACCCTCCAGTCCCTGGCTGCACCCAGAAATTCTGTCGATTAATGTAATGAACAGAACCGGTGACAAAGGGCAGCCCTGGCGGAGATAACTATACACCGGGAACAGGTCTGACTTACTGCCAGCAATTGCAAACCAAACTCCTGCTGTGGTCATACAGAGAGCAGACAGCCCTTAACCGAGGGCTCCGGACCCCATACTCCCGGAGCATCCCCCACAGGGCACCATGAGGGGCACGGTCGAAATCCACAAAAGACATATGGACTGGTTGGACGAATTCCCACGAACCCTTGAACCCTTTGTTTGTGGGTGACATTTGAGGAGAATTTGTAACACAAGTTTTATTTGTGAACAATAAGATTTATTTAAGTGCAACATGCTTATTTTTGAGTGATAACATGCTTTATGTGTGTGTGTGCAATGTTTTTGGCAGAAAATTCCCTCCATACAGGTCATGTACTATTACTCAGATCTAAACCAGTAGATCTGCCTATAAAGGTTTTCCAACTAAACTATTGTAAATTATTATTATCCTATTGGATTATTTGTGTGTTTTACACTTTGCTATTTCTTTTTGTGTTGGTAAACAAAGCACTTTTTTGTTTGTGTTTCTAATATAAGCACTTTTGTGTATATTTAACACCACCATGTGACCAGAGGTACGATTCAACACCTAATCTATAAATAAGGAATGGAACTGAGGTAGTCTGTAACGTCCAGCAAAGGCACAAAAAGAAATAGGAAAAGTCCAAGATCAAATCAGAATCAGAAATACTTTCATAATCCCTGAGGGAAATTACTTTTGTTACACGCTCCACTTACAGTTTTATATATATATACACACACGTCCAACTACACAAGATAATAAAGATAAAAATTAAAATAAAAAAAGAGATAAAATATATACACATATAGCTCTTCTGTATATATATTTATGTATGTATATCTATATGCATATGTAAAAATAAAATCCAACTAAAGTGATAAATCCAAGTAAAGTGATACGTGGCATGCTAAAATAATGCATAAATGTCAATTACGGGGGGGGGGGGGTCTGAATCACTTGAGGGAGGCGTTATAGAGATTGATGACCACAGGTAGGAATGATTTCCTGTGGCGCTCTGTGGTGCATCTGAGTAAAAGGAGTCTTTTGCTGAAGGAGCTCGTCTGCTGGACCAGTTTGTAGTGGAGAGGATGTGAGTCATTGTCTAAGGTGGGATGAAACCTGGACAGCATCCTCCTGTCTGCCACGGTGGTCAGAGTGTCCAGCTGCTCCCCCACAATTTCACCGGCTTTCCTGATCAGTTTGTTAAAACAAGTGTAAAAATGCACAATACATATTTGGATGCCAAAAGGGATAAGACACTCGTAGCACTTGGAGTATGTCAACCACTGGCGTTATGTAAAGCACTGGCTAAAGTTGCAAAAGCATTCAGATTTTGCTACCTAGAAGATGGATGTTAAACTTGCCCTGAAGCTGCATTTTCACTGAATTTGTGCAAACAAACCCATGAAAATCTATCTGGTACCACTCCAAGTTAAACTGTTTGATTCTAATCAAAAAGAGTACTATGGTTTAGGTGGTCCATATAGCTGTGAGGAATGTAAGAGCTGATGAGCCCACATCCTCACCGAAATAAAAATGGCAGCACAGAGAACATATGCTGCTATCACATCTGCTTTGTCAGAATCCAGATTTGATCGTTGAAAAGGGCACAGCATGAGAGATAAAAAGCATTGTGTTTTCTCATTTGTTGCTACCAAACTTTGGTAGGCAGGCAGTAGGTGTCCCTTCGCCCAATCAGTTTGAAAGATTCTGCCAAATGACCTTCATCGCCTCAGAGTTAATGGTAGTAGTCTCAGCTCAATCATGTAGGCAGATATGCAAAACAATATTTAAATCTGCCGATCATGCTCTGTAAACAGATTCTAATTTGTCAAAAAGAGAACTTAATAAACACGATCAGGATGAACACTCGGCCTATTATGTTATGTTTGAAAAAGCATGATAGGGTTTTTTGTATGTCTTTAAGATAATTGTTATTAAACATATTTATTGACAGAAATCTGAGTTTTCATTTTTTTTTAGTAAGCCTCATTTCTAGATGATGATTCCACCTATATTTCCCCTATAAATAAATATTTACAATACTTTTATGGTTAGTTATGTGTTTTTAGAAGAAAAACTTTCCTGGACTGATCACATGTCTAATCCAAAAGATTGAACTTAAATGCTAAATGTAACCCAAAGGTTAACTACAGTAATTGCTTTGTAGAAGAAAAACATGTTCATTATCTCCAATCTTATGTAACCTAAAAGTAAATGGCTTGCAGTTGCACAATAATCAATATTTTCAAATTAACATAGACTGGAATTACTTCTTGTAATGAAGCTGCTAAGACCTATCAGCAGACTGCAGGGCTTAGCTCTATAGGGCCTCTTTGTGTATTTTTAAGCTTTGGTTCTGATATGAAAACATCAAAATTAGTCTCAAACAATTTACACATGTACCATTGTACAGTACACAAGCAATTAGTAGTAAAAGTGAAAGGAATTGTGATTGCCTACACTTTTTGAGTCATGAAATACTGTAATTGCATTAGAATAAATAAACAGATAATTAAACCTTGCAAAATCGGTGTAATGTTTTCAATGTGTAAATAATTTGAATAGTAATTAACAGTGTTTGTTGACATTTTTTTTTTCTTTACAAACAAGACCATCTTTATGGCAATTCTTTATTTTCAGAACATTTTTTTCACCATACTGTGAAATGGTATAATATATTGAACTTACAGTGAAGAGTAATATGAAGGCAATGACATAAAGTTTAACACACCTGCTTATCTCCAAACCAGAGATTTTGTAACACTAAAGATCTAAATGACAAATGGCCATACAGGCATAAGATGGACATTTTCATTTGACAACTCATAACCAAACATGTAAATCACTTTTGTAAGATACTCTACGTTATTGTACTGGGTAAGGTGGTGCAAAGGGCATTATGGTGTGGGGCTGTTTTGTTTTGGGGTTAAGGCGGAGATATACTTGCATGTTGGGATCTCACGCTGGTCTTTATGGCCGTGAGTGAGCCCGTAGAAGTACACATTTATAGTTGAGGCAGATGTAGTTGCAATACTCATAAACACCACAGAGAGGCAGTGATCAACATCACAAGCGGCACTGCAGAAAAAAAGAGAAGAAAGTCCCAGGCTCAGAACAGATGGACGCAGTTGGTTCTGGTTGGTACACAACGGAAAGAGATCAGACAGGTAGACATTTAGTCAGTTAAGGCAGAAGCCGGAAGACAGGTCAGGCAATCAGAATCGAACGGGAACAGGCAGGCTCAGAAGTCAAGCAGCAAAGCCAGGATCCAGAAGTGAGAACTAAGAATGCTGGAATAAATGTCACCAATAGCTCAAAATAATTGCACTGATGACTGGTCTTAATGTTGGTTATATAGTATCTAATGTAGGTGGATCAGATGAGCAAATAATGAGAAGTGGGAGGAGTTAAGCAGGTGTGCGAAATGAGTGATCAGACCAGATATCAGTGCTGAGATTATGACAGAAAGTTTATATACCACTTCCAAAATGGCCAGCGCAGTGTTGTTTATTTAACAATTTAAGATTATTGAAGAATGGTAGTAGTGTTTATAGCAGCTTCACTGAAATATACTGTGGAAGAAAAATTGTAGGTTAAAACCATGTGAATCTGCATGTGGGTCAAAAACTACAAACCAACATGAGAAGCAGTAGGTCTGCAGTAGGTTTACGTTGTTGTGCATTTTCAGCAGCAGCTTCACTTGATCTTATCCCATAAAGGCCACCAAATATGATATCATGTTAAATTTCAAAG